>OX424574.1:126882914-127482914 GCA_949152435.1 Gastracanthus pulcherrimus
CTGATAATATTAATGACGAAAGCAATGATACACTGCAAGATACGGCGTCGACGTCATCTGCACGAAGCACGCGGGTTAAAATGGTAGGTGGGAGGACAACACATACTTATAATAATACAAGTAGCAATAAAGATTTAATAATTTCGAATATTTTTGAAGGTAATAGCACCAAGCGTTTCGATGTGGTTCACGCTATAACTGTGTCGTCTCCTCCCATCAATACAGAAAAACAGATATAGTAAATACCCGCCTGCTACGGTCAGATGAGCCGTTTTCGATGACATCAGCCGAGGTAAGCAGCGAGCGCAGACGGTCACCGCGGGTTGTTACCCTCTCCAGCAGTGTGTTAGGAGATAAAATTATGCGAGAAAAAAAATTTATAACAGGCTTTCACACTAAAGACGTTGACATCTCGGCACTTAACCAGGAGACTAGTGATGCAATAATAAATAGTAAAATTTTTATAAATGAACATTTATCAATGGAAGTATTTAATAAATTTAGAAGCCTCAAGGCCCTTTCGAGGAGGCTGAAATTTAAATATGTTTGGCATAGAGGGGGCCGTTTTCTGCAAAATTCTGATGTAATTGACAAGCTAGCACATACACGCAGGACTATAGTCACAAAATTTTGATGGATGATCTGAATGTGAACATGCGACCGCACGGTGATTAATCTGACATTTTTCACGACGACAGAGGAATACATAGGTATTTATTAATTATCTTTTTATTTATTTATTTACTTATTTATTTATTTATTTATTTATTTATTTATTTATTTATTTATTTATTTATTTATTTATTTATTTATTTATTTATTTATTTATTTTATTTATTTATTTATTTATTTATTTATTTATTTATTTATTTATTTATTTATTTATTATTTATTTATTTATTTATTTATTTATTTATTTATTTATTTATTTATTTATTTATTTATTTATTTATTTATTTATTTATTTATTTATTTATTTATTTATTTATTTATTTATTTTATTTATTTATTTATTTATTTATTTATTTATTTATTTATTTATTTATTTATTTATTTATTTATTTATTTATTATTTATTTATTTATTTATTTATTTATTTATTTATTTATTTATTTATTTATTTATTTATTTATTTATTTATTTATTTATTTATTTATTTATTTATTTATTTATTTATTTATTTATTTATTTATTTATTTATTTATTTATTTATTTATTTATTTATTTATTTATTTATTTATTTATTTATTTATTTATTTATTTATTTATTTATTTATTTATTATTTTTTTTTTTTTATTTATTTATTTATTTATTTATTTTTTTTTTTTTTAATTTATCCGTTCTCCCGTGTTTTATATTCTCAGTCGTGAAATATGTTGTAATAATGTATAAAATATAAAGAATATAAATTAATAAAGAGTGAGTGAATTTATCTGCGAGTGTGATGAGTGTACGTATCTGCTTAATTGTAATTGATTTTTAAATTGTGACGTGATGGATGTACGGGTATGCAAGATGAGTGAACCTCCAGAAATTGTTATGAAACTGTGATATTGACATACTGTGATATATTAGATAATGACAAATTGTGGAACAATTATTCTTATACTTATATACTAACGGCCTGTGATAGTGATCATAGATTTTAATCTAAAGACGAAATAACAATTTATGTAATGCATTTTTGCCAAATGACAAAATAAATCGTATCTCTCTCTCTCTCTCTCTCTTTAGCTCTCTCTTTAGTTCTCGACTCCGGGGTCGCGCACCGATAAGGGCCTATTCTCGTTTAGAGTTCAAGGTGCGCACCTCTGGAACTCGCTCCCAAGCAGTGTGGGGTGCCTGCCATCTTTTTGCAAATTTGAAACGGCGTTGGGCAGATACCTTAAACAACTGCACGGTGCCGAGATTACATAGAAATGAGCCTGCGGACTGTGTTAAATTGATTATATTCGTCCATTTCTGTCTAGTCCTAATTTATTTTAAGTGTTAAATGTTAAGTATGGTAGTATTTAGTAACGTGAATTATTGTAAGAATGATTGATGAATGAGTGTGTATTTTATTTACGACGTGATCGATGTACGTGCAATTTGAAGGTGTGTGGGTGTATATTCTTTTTATTTTGTTATCTCTTATTTTATTTTTTTGTGTATGACGAAGCGCTATGTGATCAACTTTTTGTCTTTGACTTTATATCATTATATTAGATTTTATAAATTGACGACCTGTGATAGCGAACGAAGTTTTTATTCTATATAAGAAAGTGCAATATAAATGTAAATGTATCTAATAATGTGATAACAAGTGTATAAATTGACTGATCTTTTTTAAATACATGTACATTTTTTTTGTTTTTTTTTTAAATGGCATTTCGAACTCGAAAGTTCATCGCCTCATCTACGCAAGCCTTCCACGTTTCCCTATTTTGTGCCAACCCCATCCATTTCGCGCCTTCCCGCCCAATTTCAGTTATGTCTGATTTTACGTTATCCTCCCATCTGCGTCTAGGTCTACCAAGAGGTCGCGTTGCTTTCGGTTTTCCTTTCATTATGCGCGCTGCTGTACGATCATCGCCCATTCTTGCCACGTGCCCTGCCCATCTTAGTCTCCGTGATTTTATTGTTCTGTTAATATTTGGTGACGCGTACAAATTATGTAGCTCGTCATTGTGCAGTTTCCTCCACTCCCCAGTTTCCTCATCTTTCTTTGGCCCGTATATTTTCCGCAGAACCTTATTTTCAAATACCCTAAAACGATTTTCTTCCGCTTTAGTGAGCGCCCAGGTTTCGCACCCATACAAGATTACCGGCATTATTATAGTCCTATATATCCTTATTTTGACATTTTTCGACAGTAGCTTTGACTTAAGTAATCTGTTCACAGCGTAGAAGCAGGCATTACCCGAATGAAGTCTCTTATTAATCTCGGCTTTAATTTCGTTTCGATCATTTATAGTTGTACCTAAATATCTGAATTCGCTAACCTTTTCAAAAGTGAAATTTCCGACTCTGAGATCCCCCTCTGCTTCGCGAATGCCCAGTTTCTCCATGATCATATATTTCGTTTTCGATTCGCTCACTTCTAACCCCGTGTTTTTAGCCGCATTTATAAGGATTTCCGCATTTCTTGCCACCGTTTCACCATTATCTCCCACTATATCCAAGTCATCCGCATAGCCTAAAATTTGCGTTGTTCCGTTGAGTGTTGCGCCTAGCTCGCTAGCCTGCATTTTTCTAACAACATGCTCTAGCGTCAGGTTAAAGAGTACCGTTGAAAGCCCGTCACCTTGCTTCAAACCGTCGCGTATCATGAACGATTCGGATACATTACCGCCTACTCGGACCTTTCCAGTGCTTCCGTTGAGACATATTTGAATTAATTTTACGAGTTTTTTGGTACGCCAAGGAGCACTAGGATTTCATACATTTTGCTTCGTTTGACAGAGTCGTACGCTTTATTAAAGTCCACAAATAGCTGGTGTATAGTTTCGCAATATTCCCACTTTTTCTCTAATAATTTTCTTATGGTAAACATTTGATCGCTCGTTGACCTGTTGCGCCGGAATCCACACTGATAATCTCCTATTATATCTTCCGCGAATGGTGTGAGTCTGGCCTGTATTACGTTTGACAGAACTTTGTAGCAGGTAGCTAAAAGTGAGATTCCCCGGTAGTTATTGCAGTCTGTTTTATCTCCCGTTTTGAAGATCGGTATGATGATGGATTCTTTCCAATTTTCTGGTATTGTTTCATTTCTCCAAATAGCACATACTAGATAAAAAATTTTAGATGTAAGCGCGGTGCCTCCATATTTAAGTAGTTCAGCTGGTATAGAATCGTTTCCTGCGGCCTTATTGTTTTTTAGCTTTTTGATCGCGGCCTCTACTTCTTTGTAGGTCGTTTCGTCCATATGGAGTTCAGCAGTGTGGATTTCGTCTCCCATTTCCTCGGAGTTTTCATGCACGTTTAATAACTTATCGAAATAATCTTTCCATAATTTCAATAGTTCATTTTCGCTTGTCACGAGGTTCCCGTCCTTATCCTTCATTAACTGCGATCTACTCTGAAAACCCTTCCTAATAGCGTTTATTCCTTTGTACATCTCGCGCGGGTTATTTTCCCTACTATTAGTTTCTATTTTTCTAATTTCATTTTTCTGATACTCGCGCTTCTTGTTTCTGTAAATCACACGTACTTGCTTTCTTATTTCATGGTATTCTTCTACGGCCCTATCGCTTTCATTGTGTACACTATCTAATTTAGCCTTCTTGCGCCTTTCAAACCAGAGTTCGCACTCTTCGTCAAACCATGGTTTGCTCTTCGGCCTTTTTTTCTTACCCAGTACTTTGTTCGCGGCCCCTTTTATAGTTTTTTCGATAGCCCCCCACAACCTGTTCGGATCGTCATCTACTCCCGTCTGTTCATCCGTTTCCTCGAGCGCCTGAAATCGGTTGCTAACTTCTACTTGGTACTTGATTCGCTCTATCCCGCTTCGTAGTTTTCCAATATCAAAGGTTTCTACTTTGTTCGCTCGCTTACTATTTTGACCGGCTACTAATCTGGCTCTTAATTTGGCCACTACGAGATAATGATCTGAGTCGCAATCCGCCCCCCTATAGGTCCTTACGTCGAGTACATTCGTGTGGAGCCTCTTATCAATAAGAAAATGATCGATTTGATTGTGCATGGCCCCATCCGGCGATGTCCACGTTGCCTTGTGTATATCCTTGTGCTTGAAGCACGTGGTCTTGACTATAAGATCTTTTGCGGCTGCGAAATTTATGACCATAATACCGTTATCATTGCTGGTTTCGTGCAGACTTTCTTTGCCTATGGTGGGCCTAAACATTTCCTCTCTCCCTATTTTAGCATTGAAATCCCCCACTACTATTTTGGTGTCGTAAGACGCGAATTGGTCGATTAATTGCTCTAAAGTTTCATAATAAAGATTTTTGACTTCTTCCTCTTTGTCCTCCGTGGGACAGTGGACGTTAATAACCACGTAATTATACCACGCTCCTTCGATGATGATATACGAGAGTCGGTCATTCACGAAATTCCAACTTTTAACGGAATGTATGATGCTTTTGTTAACAAGAAATCCGGTGCCTAGAGAATGCCCGCTCGCGCCCCCATATAAAAAGGTGAAGTTACCGGATCCTAGCATCGCGTTATCTTTCCATCGGGTTTCTTGTATTGCTACCAAATCTAAATTGTACCTCTCAGTTTCATTTATGATTTCCCGGAACGCGCCTGCTCTGTGTAGACTGCGTACATTCCAGGTTCCCACCCTTAAGTTTCTTTTCGTTTTGGTTTTGTTTTGTTTTCTTTGAGCCATGATAGTAAGTTAAACCCGCGCGTTTTGGATCCTGTTCCGATCGCAGGTGAGTCCATCCGTCTAGGGGTGATAACCCTCATACCTCCCTAGAACTAAGTATGAGAGCTTTCTGACTTTGGCGAGGACACAGTCAACTCGTCGTCAGACACACTCGGTTTCATTCTCATATCCTAACGCCCCCCTGCAAGGCAGCGCGCCTTCGCTGGCTTCGTTGCCATGTAAGACCAGGTGGCGAATCATTCTACACATCCCCTCTCAGGGCAGTTGTCATCGCTCCCGCATCCTCCACGACAGCAGGATTTTTGGCCCATTTTTTGTTTGAAATGTGTGGTAAAAGAGATAGATTACAGAGTAAGGTAGAAGAAGAAAGTAAGATAGGAGATTTTGTATAGTGTTTGTAGTTGTTGCGGTGCTTGCGTAGTGTTTCTAGATGAATGCGTTCGCCAGTGCGGGCTCATCACACCAACGCCTGGGCCTATCGGCTGTCCGCGACTGCTTATTCGCTTTATTCGCAGCTAACCTCTTTCTCAGGGGTCGTTCCTCTATGGACGACTACGCCCAGGACCCGCTTAGGGTAACGGCGTTGCAACAGTAAATACATGTACATACCGATGTAAAATTTCGTCTTGAATGAATAAGAAGTATATCTATCTATCTATCTATCTCTCTCTCCTCTTTCTCCCCTCCTCTTCTACCTCGTTCTCTACTCCCCTTCTTCTTTCCTATCTCTACCTTGTTCTTCACTCAATATATTCTTTTCTTCCCCTCTTTTCTTTTCTCCTTCTCTTCGAACAAGAAAGTGCCTCGATCATCAACCCTTGACGTGTAGAATGCAAGCAAGGTAGCTTCGAACATGTGAAATACAGCGATATGCGGAATTCGATCACACGCACCGCGTCTTACACACTTACGTCTAGCTAGACTACACAATCGGCATCATATTTACCCCCCAAAAGGGCTAAAAATGAAGCCTAGCGCCTGTAATTTTTTCCAATTGACTTTTTTCTCGAGATATAAGTCACTATAACCCAAATGCGTATAATTTTAGTAAAAAGAAGCACGTCTTCTTTTTAACGTAAATCTGCATGTTTTTACAGTAAAAAATGGCTCTCAAACACAATGAAAGTAGGCGAAAAGAGCTTGTTACGAGTTAATAATTCTCATATTTGATAGTAAAAAGGAGGACACGTTTTTATATTCGCGGTTGGATTCAATTCCGGGACTTCACGAACCGAAAGCAGGGTAGGTGGCAGCTAGTTTATCCACTACACCACGGCCGCACTGGCTATTTCATTGCGCTTTAGTCTTCATATTGCCTCGAGTTGCATTTCGAGTGATTAGGCATACGTCACACATCATACATGACACGAGCAAGACCCGGAAAATCGACGTCCTCGTAGATTCGTCTGTACCTGTAGAATTTCTTCTTTATCGATAACGCGTGACTCGGATCCTCGTGGTACTTTTGGCTTCACGGGACGCAACACACATTTATTATTGACCCAATTATATTAATTATTTCCTCTAGTAGATAAGACAGGCAACTGCGAACAGACAACCCACTTGTGGGCGACAGGGTAAGATCTCTCTTCTCGACACCAGAAATGTTGCGAATTAATAATTCTCGTATTTTATAGTAAAAAGGCGGACACGTTTTTATACTCGTGGTTGGATTCGATCCCGGCACTTCACGAACCGAAAGCAAGCGTTTATCCACTACACCACGGCCGAACTGGTTATTTCCTTGGGCTTTAGTCTTCATATTGTCTCGAGTTGCATTTCGGCTGACATTTCGTAGTGAAATAGCTCTTGCTCCGAGCAACAGCGATTGACGTTAGGTGCAAGTGAATCGTATCCGGCACGATTCTCTTCGTAATGAAATAGCTCTTGCTCCGAACAACAACGGTTAACGTCAGGCGCAAGAAAATCGTGCCTGACATGATTCTCTATTATCCAAAGATAATTTCGCTCTCAGTGGAAGTGATTTTCGATTAAAGTTACAATAAATCCTTTTTGACACGACTCTCTTACCCGAGAAATAGCTCTTGCTCCGAGCAAGAGCGATATTCGTCATGCGCAAGAAGATCGTGGTCGGCACGATTCTCCGGTATCCAGGAATAATAACTGTTTCAAAGAGCGGAGCTTAGGGAGAGTATTTAGAAAACTCTGAACCACTGATTTAAACTATATAGTAAGCTTTAGAGATGCTATATTATTATAAAAATATTTTTTGTTGAGGTGTTTTCATATAAAACTATATATTAAGCTTGAGAAGCGCAATATAATATTTTATAAGGAAAACAGACAGCTCAGTAGATTCAATAGATAGATTCATGTAAGATGCATTTCTATATCTTGACCCACTATCGTTTTTATTTATGCTGGATTTTATTTCGACAAAAGTGACGAGCGACAAGCTTAAGGAGGTTCGGGAGTTTCAAATGGACAATTTTGTTTCATGTACAAGTCACACTCATTACTAATAATAATTATATATGTAAAAGTAGTTTACATTATGAACATGAAAAAAATCTTTTATCAACAATTTTGATTTATGGGTTCAAAGTAAAAACATATTGTTGAATTAAATTACGTGAGTTAATATAAGGTTAGTTTAAACTATAAACTTTTTCTTGACAACATTTCTGTTAAAATTTTGTTTCGGTCGAATTGTAAAAAAGCATTTGAGAAACAAAACAATACCTCAAACATTAAAATTGCATGAATGCCGAAAAAGTTTTTGCATTTTTAGTAATTTTTTTTCGATTTTCAATAATTATGTCCGAAACGTCAGAATTGTTGATAAAAAAATTATATTCTGTGCATAGCGTATACTACTTTTACATGCATAAATATCGACACTAATAAATTTTAATTATCCAGAAGAAAGAATTTGATCGATTAAAAGCATCTGAACCTTCTTAAGTAGTAGACGATGCTTTTTAGAAATTATAAAAATATTAAAATGACAAACTAGATATCGCTTCATTTGATAAAAAGTATAAATTTTTACATACTTTAGGTAGCTATAAATATAACATATAAATTATATATTTTGTAACCGCGGGATTGAGGGGGGGGGGGTGGGGAGAATACAATCTTCTTCCCGTGGTATTTCCCGGATCGTGCACTATAACACGAAGTGCGAGGATCCGAGTCTTCGCTCGGAAAGCTCGCGTCGTGCTGCGCGCGCGTAATATCCTGCGAGCTCGTATCACACGAGACCCTCGCTGGTCACGGCAGGTTTTTTACCTACTTCACGTGTCCGGCCAGCTTCTCTGAAAGTCCGCATTAGCGGGGGTAAGCGGGTCGGAAGAGGATTTCCGTACGAATAACTACACGAATTACTCTATATTATATGAACATCCAAAGAATTACGTGTAAGACGGGGACACGAGTCCCCGGTATGCTTGCTTGCTTCAGTCTCCCGCCACCAGGTGTGCTAGAGAACGGTCACCCGGCCCGCGTGGCCGGGGTTTTCCATCAGCGCCTCCGCACTGTCGCCGAGGGTAACAGCAATAGGGCCTCGTCCTTTTACTTACAATTCGCTGCTGTACAAGAGGCCAAGCGCATTTCTGCGTCTGGCGGCACTTCTCTTTCGCTTTTTCACATACGAGTGGCAGGCGTGCTGTGCGCGCGGAGAAGATGGCGGGGTGGTAGAACCACACCTCCGGCAATCAGTGAAGTAAAGCAGCGTTAAACGCGGCTAGTACTTGGATGGGTGATCGCCAGATAACCCCGTGACTAATGCTACTTCGTTCAATCGCTTAGGCGATGTTTCACACTCAATAAAGTGCACGAGACGCATGGAATAATCGAGTTCAGTGTCTAACCTACAGATTGTGACAGACATCAAATTCGAAAATACCAAATACACCAACCAACCTAGACCGGGTTTCATCCTAATACAAGTTTTACCCACTCCACAGGCATAACCCTGGAAAAATACAGGGTGTGATTAGGTAGGATAATATAAATGTATAGAAATAATAACTATCAGACACTTACACTACTAGGCCAAGGGTAACTGTACCGGTTACTGTCGGTTCAACAAAACCGCTTCAAATTATCGTTTATAATAATACTTTAACAAAGCAAAATATATTCATTTTTCTTCCATACTACTATTTAATGCTTCTTTTAGCCTAGAAAATTTTACCATAACGATAGTATCGAAAATTATACTCAGATTTCTTGAATTAAAAAATAAAGAAAATGAACATATTACTGTCAGCTGGAAAAAAACATTGTCTAATTATTGTCCACCTATTACAGTCGGTTGTGCGATATATTGTTTACCTAATACTATCGTTAATTCGGTATTTAAAATATAACTTGTAACAAATTGATGAAGCTTAATTGATTAACAAATAGTGTATATAAATGAATTTTATAATAATCTTGCATCAAATATTGCACACCTGCACACTTAACCTATAGTAGATAATTTCTATCGACGGGCGTCCGATCTGGCGACAGTAATTGGAGTAGCTTTCTAGTGCTATGCGAGTTAATGTCGACAATAAATATTAAATAAATAAGTTGTTAATTACCTCAATACCGCTTTTTTTATTAAAAATAAATAATATACAACACATAAAATTTTGTTTTTAAATCAAAATCGAAAAAATAATAAAACTATCAGTTATTCTTCAGCAGCCGTTTTTACACTTTTCTTATAAGAAAGATGCTATTTTCAGGATGATTGAACGTATAATGTTTATTGTATTTGAAAAAGTCATAGAAGATAAACCATGAATTATATCTTGGTTTTTCTTATAAAGAGAATGTACAAATATGTGATATTACTAGCATCCCCCGTCGCGGCGTTGCCCACGACTTTTATAAATTATCATATTAAGTCTGAACTTTCGTATATTATATACCGTACACATTTCAATTCGCTAGCATCTCCCGTCACGACATTGCCCGCGTTTATTACAAAGTAGCATATAGAAACTGATTTTTGTCGCTGATTCATTCTGAAGGTCAACATGCAAGTTTTTTTTACTAATTGATTTTTTAAGAACGGACAAAATTATTTTAATTTTTGTATGAAGTGCCCACATTTTCTATGTTCTATAAAAAATGTATACATATTTTTTTGCAAAATTTCAAGTTTGTTCACATGATTTTATAATCACTTAAACATAACCAAAACGTGATTTCGCAATTCCTTTTAACAAAATGGCATCCATCATACCACCAAACATAAATATTTTTTAAGCAAACTAATTTTACATAATTCACTTTATAGAAGAGTACATGCTGCATATTTTTTCGCATGTTTAGAAGTGCATTTGAAAGGTTTTATACCCATCTGAAATTGCGAACTGTTTTTTAATTAATATTCTAAATATTGTCTTTATTAACAATGATTATTAACAAACTATACTTTGTATATTTAATATTGATTTTAAAATAGTTTTAACACATATAGTAATTTTGTTGCATAATTGAACGGGTTTTAATCATACCACACTTTGTATATATATGTATGTGTATATATAGTTCATTGGAATTGTTTTATTCAATAGTTATACAATTAATGATATTTTGTGTAAAAATATGCTTTTCACTGGGATAGATTGGTTTAAGGTTTAATATTCAATTATTTCAAGATGTCTTGTTACACAAAAGTATAATTTGTTAAGAATCATTGCAAGTACAGGCCATATTTAAGATTTTAATTAAATAAAACATTTATATAACAATTTCAGATAGTTAAAAAATCGTTAAAAAGCACTTCTAAAAGCTCGAAAAAATATGTAGCATGTACTCTTCTATAATACGAGTACATTATATAACAAGGGCAAAAAGTCGAATATTTTTCCCGCGGGTGAGTTTACTGCTCGAACGAGCAAATCGAAGCGAGGGCAGTACCACCCGAGGGAAAAATCGACTTTTTTTAGAGACTAATGGACTGTTAAAAGACAATCGAAAATCAGAGTTATTGGCAGAACTTGATGAAATAAAGAAATTTTAACAATTTTCTAGTGAAGTCACTTTTTTCCCGCTAATCATTTTTGCGGGCAAAAAATGTAATTTTGGTCTCGCTTTTAAGGGAAAAAAGTGTCCATTTTCGTTCAGATGGGTATAAAGTGAATTATGTAAAATTAGTTTGCCTAAAAAATATTTATGTTTGGTGGTATGAGCGATGCCATTTTGTTAAAAGGAATGGCAAAATCACGTTTTGGCTAAGTTTAAGTAATTATAAAACCATGTGAAAAAAGTTAAAATTTTTCAAAAAAATTTCTATACATTCTTTATATAACGTAGAAAAGGTGGGCACTTCATTTAAAAAATTTAAAAAAATTTGTTCATCCTTAAAAAATCAATTATTAAACGAAATTGCATGTTAACCTTCAGGATAAATTAGCGTCCTCTAAATGTTTTTTAAAAAATCTGAAAAAATTTGAGTATGGTTTTTGAACCAAGAAGAGCAGTTTTCCGCTGAAGTGTTTAAAGAAGTGTTAGGATGCAAATTTTTGATTCACCCTAATATACCATCCAAATTTTAAGTCCCTATATAGATTCAAGGGTTTTGGCTGAGCGTTGATGCGTCGGCCAGTCAGCCAGTCAGGACATGTCCTTCTATATATATATTGATAGGGGTTGCTGGGACAATTAACCTATTTAGCTGTTGATTCGGGAAAAACTGTAAAATTACTTTTTAGTAGTAAGAATTAGTAAGCATTCGGGAAAAACATTTAGGGAATAACTCAGTAATTACTTTCCAGAAATTATTATTAAAAAGTCTTTTAAACGATAATAAAGCCCATATCACATCGGGCCTGGGAGATTTATAGAACGAATCAAATTCTGTAAAATCTTATTTTGCCATTTCCTACCAATTTAGGATTCAATTTGAAAAATTTACCCACTTAGCGGTCAATTAGGGAAAAACCAAGAAATTACTTTCGAGAAATTAGTATTAAAAAACCTATAAAACGATAAAAAAAAAGCTGATATATCATCGGCCCTTGGAGATTTGAAATGATTCCGTGAAAACTCATTTTACAGCTTTTACCCTGTAAAAAATGAAATTTGTAAAATTTACCCCCTTATAGTTAGAATTGTGGAAAATCCCTTGTCATTCGTTGCCTAACAATGTAAGAACAATATACTATCCAAATCTCAAGTCGCATTATTTAATGGTTTTGGCTCGTCGTTGATGAGTCTGTCAGTCAATCAGTCAATCAGTCCGTCAGTCAGTCAATCAGTCACTCAGTCACTCAGTCAATCAGTCAGTCAGTCAGTTAGTCAGTCAGTCAGTCAGTCAGTCAGTAAGACTGCTAATCAGACTATTGAATTTCGTTAACGTATAAGTAATATATAAGCTGTAATAGAAACAATATATTATTGTTATATGATATATGAAAAATTGATTTTGATAAGACAACAACAAGCAACGTTTTTTATTATTTAACAATCAAGTGGTTATGAAATAGTAACCCGATTTCTACCTTACCTGCTTTTTACTTTTTTAATCTCATATCTTTGTTCGTACTTTGTAACTTTAAAATAGTTGTAATGTTCAACAAACAAATATTTCCATTATTGCCATTCAAGAACCATTCTTTATACGTGTTTTAAACAAATAATTTGTTTGTTTGATAAAATATCTTTAAATTTATTAAAAAAACAAGAATACAAAAACAACGTATGATGTAGAATTTAACCATTTGTTTTTAATTTTTTAAATTTAGATTATAATGAATATGAAGAATAATGTGTAGTAACATTTTTGAATCTTGACCTTTTTCTTTAGTAAAAAAAAAAATAATTTTGTAAAAAAAATGGATTTTATTTCTTTGACGATAACTGAAGTAAATCGACAGCATTTTCTCTGAAACTTTACAAAAAGGTAGCTTTTTACTATCTTATAACCTGTATTGTTTTTTCAGATCATGAGATAATTTATTTTGATATTGTGATTTTGTGTTTTTTTAAATTTATTTTTATTGCTTATATCTCGAGAACGCCGCAGTCATTTTTACCAATCATGTCTCATTTTTTTAATTTTAAAATACAAATCAAAATTCAAAAGAATTTTCAAGATTCATCGACTTGTTTTGGTTGTATATCAATTTTTCGATTATTCGATTTTTGAGTTTTAGATTTTTTTTTGGTATATTAGAAATATTACGATAAAGCTACTACTACTGTAAATTCATTAAAAAGAGCATATAATTCTTATCTTCTACAATCGTAAATTTTGGATAGGCTCTTTTTTTTCTCCTAAATAATTATTAGAATAAAAAGAATTGACTACACGGAGGGAAATGGTCTAGTAAAAATTACTATTTCATATGGTAATGACGGGACTTACAAGGACCCTCCGCCCCCCCCCCCCCCCCCCCAACCCGACCTCACCGATTTTGATAATTTTTTTATATATTGTAGTACATGACTAAATAAGGCACACGTGTTTTTCTTTTATGTGCCAACATCCATTATTATTATTATTATTATTAGAAAATTCTAGGTTGAGTCTTATGCCACACTCATGTCGCTTGGGTAATCCTCTGACCGTCGGGTACCGATTTCATATAAAATCTCGCCCAACGCCCAGAGTCAATATTAGCTTCTGCCCTCAGTTATTTTGACTCCAGGTGGTTCCAGATTACTTTCTAGAGGGAAAGTATCTCCCCCACACTGCTATTAGCTATATCTTGTTCAGTGAGGAAAAACTCCCCAGTCACCATTCTCCGCTTACTCATGATTGCTGGGCACTTGCAGAGAATATGCGATGAGGTTTCCCACTCTTCCAAACAAAACCTGCACATTGGACTTTCTGCCAGCTCTATGTTAAGTACCCTTAACTACCCCTTAAAGCGATGGGCCACATGTAATAAGTAAAATATATCTTTTTTTTTACAAAGTATTCTACCTGTAATCATAATATAATTTATAACAAATGCAAATATATTACAATTTTTTCCGCAATAGTATTAAAGGGTTGAGAAAAAGTCACCCCGAGAAATGGTTTATTCAATTAAAAAATGGATAATATTTATCATAAAAACAATAACAAAATTAAGTTGAAAAATACGTTAATTATGTACTTCATTGTTTTCAAAAGTTATGCTACGTGAGCAATGAACTGTTTATCCTATACCTTTATTTATATATTACAGTCGAGTCGCGGGGACTGAAAAAACTTGGGACCGAAATTGTCAAATACTGCAATGTTTATTTATTATAGGAGCCTGCCAGTCCCCGAGACATCGCCATGTATAAGAGCACTCTATTTCCCACGTAATTTCAGTCCCCGAGTTCTCAGTCTCCGCGACTCGACTGTATTGATATTCTTATTAAAATTAATTTTCGTATTCGAGTTAGCAAACATTTACTATCTCTGCATAGGAATACATTTCAAAATGTATGCAAATGTTGATACAAATAAAAATAGTACAAATTTAAATATAATAAAATACTCGTTTTATGTGTTACGTCGTGCGTAAGCAATGAATGGCGCGAAGTTAATATGAAATTAAATCGCGTTCGCCTCTAGTTACGCTCAATACTTGCGTAATTTACCTGGGAGCCGTGGCATTAGCAAAAGTAGGATAGTGAAAATGACATTTAATATGATAATGGTATAAATATAAAGTGCGAGTTTACGACGAGGATTGGAGATGCTAGTTAGGTATTTAGGGACTCACGTTGTGTGTGTGTAGGTCTTGATTCCTTGTAGTCGGCTCGGCTCGGCTGCGTTGCGCTGCGGGCGGTCCCGTGCTCGAGGTGGTGGCAAGAGATATGAATAGGAGCGCAGGTAAGTTTAAGAGCAAGTTTATTGTATAAGAAGTACACAGTTAAGTATAAGGGCGAAAGTGTGAGGTCAAATGGCCAGGAGCCATGGGGGGCTATGCCTTTTATAACGACGCCGGAGTCGCATGCTTAGCCTAAACTAGGAATTAATTATACGTACTCGAAGTGGGGGCTACAAAGGTATAGAGTCACGAGAATTCGGGAAATATTGGGGTGGCTGAGTGTATCATTGTGGAGTATGAGGTAGACAGGGTAGGATACTCGTTATATAGCGTCGGTCGATAAGTAGGATTCAGTATGGTAAGATACATATAGCTTGACGACGAGAAGGTGTATACCAGGCGATGATCTAGACGTAACAGGCCCGCCCCTGAGACACGCGTCGCCGGTACGATGCAATTTGAATCACAGCCTTCTCGCTCCTGCGAGTGCAGATTTCGAGGTTTTTCGTAACTTGAGCTGTTCTGCCGGTAATTGGTCAGTGCCTGCCGGCTATTGAGATACCTTTTTAGCCTGTTTGAGTCTTTGCGTTGCGAATATCTGCTGCGAACCCAGCTTTCTTGGTGCAATTTTTGTCTCGTTACGATATATATATAACATTTGATCGACATTATATCATAAAATTGCTACATATGTATATAAATATGGCATTCTCTTTCTTGTTTGCCTTTACAATTGGATGTTCGCAGTTACGAAGACTTTTCATACATTTTCTTATGAACTTCAGTAATATGCAAACTGGTCGTATGTAGTGGATATGTAGGTAGTGTTCTTCTGGGAGGAATTTTTATTTCAAGAAAATGATTAGGAGTAATTCGAAGGATATGTTGGATTATAGGTTAAATATGCGGTTATTAAATTTGCAATAACAGTCATAACAATTTTTCTTTGAGTAGACTCAGTTTGCTACGTAACATTATGTTTAATTTAAATATAGATACATTAATAAACCATTTGTACTAAGGGAGTGATTAGTCAAAGTCCACGTCTACGTTTGCGTTTGATTTGGCTCCTAATACATTACACATTGATTGATTATAATTTATTAAAATTTTTCTAATCGAAGTACATAAAGTTTTCTGTATTAGTTTTTGTGAATTTCGTTGCTTTCTTGTTGCGTTGTTCTCTTGATATTCGCCTCGTCTGTTCTTGATAGGAAGTTTTTAGTCGGCCTTGCGTCTCTGCGGCACCTCCTCTTCTTTCTTCGAAATTGGGACTTTTGATGTTCGTGGTTTACTTTTGTATTTCGAGTTAGTGAAGTCCGGCTGGTGTACCCCTTGAAGATCGATTCGATAGATAGCCTCTGTGAACGGTGCTTGTAGTTGGAGTGGATCTTCTTCCTTAGTCGCAATCTCGTGACGTCTCGGTAGTACCTCTATTGTGTTACTGCACCTCGCATTATATCTAGTTCTACAATGATTCTCTTTCGAATGACACAATCCGTTACTGGAATTTGCGTTCCTTTAAATTAATAAAATACGAAACAGTAGTCTTGTTTATATACTTATCACTTAATTTTGTTAACCTTTATATGTATAGAATAAGTTGTTTAAATGGTTCACATGTATATGTAATATTTTTCATTTAATTTACTTGTTCGTATTTTTACAAGGTTGTTTATAGTTTGGTACGATTAATAATGGAATATCACTCGGTTACCTATGGCTAAATTAACGAAGATTTGTTTCTATATAATTAATTACATGATTTCAATTTGTTTACTATTTTTCATCACGCTTATTTAAA
This sequence comes from Gastracanthus pulcherrimus, assembly GCA_949152435.1. Taxonomy (NCBI): domain Eukaryota; kingdom Metazoa; phylum Arthropoda; class Insecta; order Hymenoptera; family Pteromalidae; genus Gastracanthus; species Gastracanthus pulcherrimus. The sequence continues at coordinate 126,899,774 of OX424574.1, forward strand.
TATTAATACATATTTGTATTTTTTAATAACTAATGAAGTTGTTAAAAAATTAACAATACCGATATAGCTGGAATATCTTATTACAACTTCATTCGTACATTACGTATTTTATTAAACATTCGAGGTGTTATAATAGTTCGTGAAAGTTCCTTGAGATACAAAATTTTATATCAAAGATTATTATAACTTATTTAATATTTCACGAGATATTATAGTTATTTTTGTCTCTGTTGAGACGGTGAGTTGTCGTAAAATGGACCCTTTTGCATGTGTGTGGAAATGGTCAAAATTGGCATTACTCGATGTGTTAACAAATTTACTTAAAAATCTTCAACGTTTAAAATTTACATTTATTATCAGTTCGAAAAATGCTTTTATTGCATTGATTACATTTATGGTACTAGTGTGTTTATTGATTGATAGCTATAATACTACTGTAATATACTATGATATAATAAGATGCTATAAGTACTGTAAGTATTCTAAAGCTTTGTTTGTACCTTACATACAAAATTTTTGCGAATATAAATCGATATGCTAATATTTAATCCGCAGTATTTATTTTAATATTTTGTATGGTAGTAATGATTGTCAATCACAATAATCGATTACGTTTACTTAGAGTATATCTTTACATTTGTTTTGGTTTTCAATTACTGACTAGATATTTTGCATTGCAAAATGCTAGTGGTATTTTAATACAACTGACACTTTCGCCTGTTATACTACGTTATATTGACTGATATATATATCTGCAAAACTGACTCGTTTGTTATGTTGCTATGAGACGGTTATTCTAAACATTATAATACACAACATATGAATTTATTTTTTTCCTAAAAATTGGTCATATCATTAACTTAAGTCATAATCACGTTATAAAAGATGTTGATCTGAAGTTATAAAGTGAAATTATCATTTACAAATTAATTAATTTTCTAATTATTTCTATATACGAAAAAATAAATTAATTTTGATGATCATATAGCTATTCGTTGTTTTTTTGTTTAAGGGGTAACACCGCACCAGGATTTTCAAAATATCAATTTTTTTTTTCGGCTTAAACAATACTTAAGGGTCATAAAAATAATATGCAATTGGTCCTATAGTGTCAAATAATTTTTAAAAGGTTCAAATATCGATTTTGCGGCAGCGCCTCGGACCGCTCGCTGAGCGTGCTAAATGAGAGCGCGCGGCGCGTTCTGATTCATCGCTTTTGTATTGATTTCATCTATCGGAATAATAGGAGACCTTTTTACTTACAGGGCCAAAGGTTCTTGAGGTTCCTCAGGCATCCTGCAGGGTGCGCTAATACTGAAATTAGCTCGAGAACTTTTTCAACTGAGCAGCCTCAACCGTCTCTCACTACAGCAAATTTGGAGATAACAAGCTTGAAGAGTCGTATAGAGGAAATTACTCAAGAACTCCATCAATGTAACGAGGATGCATTAAATTTACAAAGGGAACTCCATGTTCAAGATTCGGAATTGTTGGATACTCGTCATCACAATGAGGAACTTGAAGCACAGATTAGGCTACTGAGAGATCAACAAGTTCGAAGGGAACTATTCGGTGACCGAGAGCAGAGGGAGAGGACTGACTTGAACGAAGAGATATCGAGACTTCGGACCCTGAATAACACACTACTGGCAGAACAGCGAGAACAGCAACACCAAATTAATCCTCTAAGTCGTTTACAGAATAGAGATATACATTCACATAGAACAGAAACAGAGAATGCTAGAATCAATGACACTGGGTTATCTTTAAATCAGAATAGACTTGGGTTAGGAACTTCTGTTATTAATCCTTTGATTACTGATACTCGTGGTTTAGGTTCAAATGTAGGTAATTCTGTTATACCGAACACTAGACCTATCCACTCGGGATCGGATTTGGTTTTTAAATTGAAAGCTGATGATTATGATGGATCATCACCTCTTCGTGAATTTTTGGTTCAATTTCAAGTTATCGCTAGAGCAAACAATTGGACACCTACAAATAAATCAGCAGCTCTTATTTCTTGTTTGAAAGGAAAAGCAAAATCAATTCTCGTTGAATCTGATTCGACTGCGTAAAATTTTGATGATTTAGTTTCCCGTCTTGAACTTCGTTTTGGTGATAAACACTTAGCACCCACTTATTACGCACAATTTTAGAACAGACGTCAACATTTTGGTGAAGATTTCCCAACATTGGCTACCGATCTTGAGAGACTTTCTGCTTTGGTTTATCCGGAATGTCCATTTGCAGTCCAAGATAAAATCGCTTGTGCCCAATTTAAAGTTGCTATTTTTGATTCATCGATAAGGGAGATCCTTCGTTTAGAAAGGATAACTTCTCTGAAAGTTGCTCTTGCTCGTGCTATGGAAGTGAAGGTTATTCGTCACATCACATATAAGACTGGAATCAACTCTTCGAATTTACAGTCTAAAGGTCCTCAATCTTCGGACAAACAAAGATCTGAAGATTTCTTTAAGGATATTGAATGTTGGACTATTATAAATCTGAAATTTGTAGAGTCAAAAGATAAAAGAATTCCTATTAATTTTACAACTCTTCAGTATCCGACTGGAGAAAAGGTACCAGTTGAATTTTTGAGTTCAGCTTCGATAAAATTGAGTGACCATTCAGCTAATTTAGATGTTTTTGTTGGAAATATTATTGATGATTGTATACTGGGTATTGATTTCCTTGATACAACTGGTATTACAGATTCGATAACTAAAATTATTTTAAATATTCCAAGTTCAATCATCAATAAACAGATTTCGAGAATAGTTGATTCTAGTGAGGATGTACCAGAGACATCACAAGAAATTTTTAACAAGAACTCAGAGAACTTGGATCAAGATCAGCGACGGAAGTTTGCGGATCTTCTTCATGAATTTGAAGAGATTTTTCAAGATGATGACGTTACTGGAAAATGTAATTTGGTTGAACATAGAATTCAATTACTCCATAATCAACCAATTAAACAACCTATTTGAAGACCCCCTATTCATCAAGTTAAGGAATTGGATGAATGTATTGCTGAGATGCATTCTCAAGGAGTTATTGAAGAATCAGACAGCTCGTATTGTTCACCTGTAGTTCCCAAGAAGAAGGATAGAAAAATTCGTTTTTGTATTAATTTTCAAAAAATTAATGTAATTACAATTAAGAATTCGTACCCTTTACCAAGAGTTGACGATACTCTTGATAAACTTGCAGGATATTCGTGGTTTTGTACTTTGGACTTAAAGAGTGGATACTAGCAAATCAAGATTTGAAAAGAGGATAGGAAAATCACGGCTTTCTCAATCGGAAAAGGACTTTGGCAATTTACAGTTATGCCATTTGGTTTATGCCACGCACCTGCAACTTTTCAACGTTTAATGGAAAAATTACTCAGAGACTATTTTTCAAAATTCTGTTTAGTCTATTTGGATGACGTTATGGTATTGGGAAAGTCATTTGATGAGTTAATAATTAACCTGAAGAAAGTGTTTGTTCGTTTTCAAGAAGCAGGATTACGTCTTAATAAGAAGAAATGTGTTTTCTTCAGCAAGCAAGTTGAATATTTAGGATACATTGTTTCAGAAGAAGGAAAAACAGCTGATCCAAAGAAGATTGAATCTGTTGTAAACTGGCCAATTCCTCATAACAAAAAGACTGTGTTGAGTTTCGTGAATTTCTGTGGTTATTATAGGCGACTTATTAAAGGTTTTGCTGACATAGCTAAACCTTTATATAGGTTAACTGAAAAATCGGCTAAGTTCATATGGTCAGAGGAATGTCAAAAAGCTTTTTCAAGATTGAAAGAGGTTCTTACAACACCTCCAATTTTGGCATTTCCTTCTCTTTCTTCTGAATTTATTTTAGATACTGACGCTTCTGACCATGCAATTGGGTCGGTTCTTTCTCAGAAACAAGATGGAATCGAACGTGTCATAGGTTATTATAGTAGAGTCCTTTAAAAATCAGAGAGAAATTATTGTGTCACTCGACGTAAACTCCTTGCTATTATAGAATCGTTAAAAAATTTTCATCGCTACCTTATCGGTAAACCTTTCATTATTAGGACTGATCATTCTTCTTTAACTTGGTTATTGTCGTTTAAGGAATTGGATGGACAATTGGCTCGTTGGTTAGGGAAATTGGATCAGTACAACTATAAAATTATTCACAGGAAAAGCAATTTACATGGAAATGCTGATGGACTTTCAAAACAGCCTTGTGAAGATTTCTCCTGCAAATATTGTTCCAGAGTAGAAGTAAAATTCAATAATGTAGAAACAATTTGCCGTATTATTTTTTAAGAAAACACATCAGAAGAATGGAAGAATAGTCAGGCAGAAGATGAATCTATTTATTTCATTTGTCAAATGAAAGAATTACAGAAGAAACCAGAATGGCAAGAGAGTTCATCGATGGACGAATTCACCAAAATCTATTGTTCTCAATGGGATTCGTTGGTACTAATTGATGGGATTTTGTATAGAGAATGGGTTTCAACGAATTTAGATTACAAAATCAGATTGTTTGTAGTTCTGGGGTACCTTTAGAGGTAAATACTGATCAAGGAACAAATTTTGATTCAAAATTGATTAAAAATTTATCTGAGTTGTTAGGAATCAAGAAGACAAGAACAACATCATTACACCCACAATCAAATGAACAAGTAGAAAGACAACACCAAACACTTCTACACTATCTCACAAAATACATACATGAAAATTAAAAAGACTGGGATCGCTGGGTTTCACTATTTTTGTTAGCTTACAGATCTTCCAAACATGCGACGACTGGAACTACTCCGGCTGAGATGTACACCGGTTTCGATCTGAGGCTTCCTTTGGACTTGATTCGAGGATGTCTACCAGAGGAGGTCGAGATTGAAGGAGACGGGGATTACATACACAAGCTTCGGAGGAAACTCAGCGAGATCCACAAAATGGCACGAGACCGGATTAACTTACAATCGGAAAGAACGAAGTCTTGGTACGACAAACGAGCTCTCAACATTGAATATTCCCAAGGCCAAAAAGTTTGGTTCTTCAACCAAACCCTCAAAGAACCAAATGAAAAGCACCAAAACTCCAGTCAAATTGGGTAGGACCTTGGGAAGTTGTGAGAAAAATTAATGACGTCATTTATTGTATTCGTCGTTCACCAAGACATAAATCCAAGATAGTCAACATCAATCGTCTTGGGACATACACTGAGAGAGATACCCGATAATGAAGACTGCTCTGCTCATGGTTCTTTTGAGCTGTGGTTTTTCCCGTGGGCGTGAAGGTAAATACCGGAGCAGGGACTTGAGATATGGTTCCACAGCTTGTCAACTTCCCCCCTCTTGTCTGAAGACCGATTTCGACCAAATAAGAAGGATGATTGAAGTAGATTGTTCAAGAGACGGATCCGTCTTAGTCCTGTTAAGTGATGATTGGTATCGCATCTGTAAGCATTGCTCGGTAACTTGATGCCAAGGATGGGTCAAGGTAGAGGATGTTGGTGTCGGTTCCTGTAAGTCATCATTGAATTGTAAGAGGATCAACCCGCTGAAAGGATGGATGGTTATGATTGTCGGGACGACAATCTGAAAAGGAGAGGGCAATGTTGTGACCGAGCTCGAACGTTGCGCGATTCGAACACTGAGAATCGCGCATAGCAACCCCTAGCAACAAGATCAACGACGTCGCGGATGTTATTGTTTATGTTCAGTCTGATTCTGATAGCTGTTGAGAATAGTTGTGTTTACGTTCGAATAAAGAGTCCGAGTTCAAGTGTGCTTTTCTATAAATACGTGTTGTCATTCTCATTACCCGAACCCGATCATAACAATATGAGTAGTGAAAGACCAGTGTATGATGGCAAGAAATCAATGAAGGAGAAAAAGAGCAATTTGAAGAGACCGAAAATTTCAAAGCGGCGACCAAGTAACCGTTATGAAATGGAGAAGCCAAGCGTCGAGGCGGTTGGAACATCGGCTCGAAAATTATCTACCATCGATCCTGATGACTTTATAGTAGATGAAGGCTTTGCTTATCGAATTCTGAAATTTTTAACCGTATTTACCGCTATACCGCAAGCTGTTGTGTGCAAAAAGTACAAGTTAGATGTGACATTCACCCAGTGTGGAAAGTGTGGCTTAGGTTTCAAAATTATTATTTCATGCTAAAACTGCGACAACATTTCTATCCCTTCTTCACCATTCATTGAACAAGCTTGCGACAGTAATCGTAGAATGATTCTTGCTATGCGACTACTGGGAATAGGATTGAATGGAATAATAAAATTTTGCGCGTTCATGGAGCTCCCGCGGCCAATTTTTCAATCATTTTACGATAAAGTTGTGCAGAAGATTGCTGTCGATGCAAAGGAGGTTTGTGAGCAGAGTATGAAAAATGCAGCTAAGGAAGAGAAGAAAAAAGGAAACACAAGAGGTATTACTGTATCTTGCGATGGTTCGTAGCGCAAGCGCGGCTTCAAGTCCCTTTTCGGATTTGTATCACTTATTGGATGGTGTACTGGCAAAGTGGGTGACATTTTAGTAAAATCTAAATATTGTAAGGGATGCGAATTTTGGGAAAAGAAAAGTGACACGGATGAGTACAAGGAATGGCTCAAAACCCATGAAAACGAATGCCAATCGAACCATGACGGCTCGGCGGGAAAAATGGAAGTGGATGCCGTTATTGAGATGTTCCAGCGCTCAGAACCTTTACACTAACTTAAATATGCCAATTACGTCGGGGACGGTGATTCAAAAACTTTTAAAGGTATCGTAGACTCGCAGCCTTATGAAAATTTGTCAGTAACGAAGAAAGAGTGCATCGACCACGTGCAGAAACGGATGGATACTCGCCTTCAAAATTTAAAAAAGAAAACTAAAGGTCTCGGAGGAAAGGGCAAGCTCACTGGTAAATTAATCGACGAATTGTCAATTTATTATGGTCTAGCAATACGTAGAAATTATGATTCTATAAAAAATATGCGCAATGAAATCTACGCAACGCTAGACCATAAATTATCGACGGACGACAAATCGAAGCACGAGAGATGTCCGCGCAGCGAAGATTCATGGTGCTCGTGGCAGAGGGCCCAGGCCACTGGAGATTTGAATTATAAACACAAGCCAGCAATGTCGCAAGAGGTATTTGAAGCAATTTCTCCTATTTATGCTGAATTGAGCAGCGACGATCTGCTGACTCGTTGCCTCGGCGGATATACGCAAAACAGCAACGAGAGTTTCAACTCAATCGTGTGGTGTATGGCTCCGAAATCAGTCTCCAGTGGCAAGCACGTTCTTGACACTGCAGTATGTATTGCTGTAGGCATTTACAACGATGGCCTGTCAAACATCATGAAGCTTATGTAAAAATTAGGCCTTAAAATAGGACCAAATTGTTTCAATTTCTGCATTGAAACTGATGAGCGGCAGATCAAGTTTTCCGAGCGGTCGCTCACAGATGCAGTCAAGAAGGCCCGATTAGATTCAAAATTGATGAGAAAGGAAGAGAAGGAGGCAAATATTAATTTGGATGGCCAAATGTATGGTGCAGGCATCGCAGATTAGTGATAAACAAAAAATATCAATGTTTTAAGTATATGTAAAACTTTAAATGCGTTTTTCTCGAAACCGGTTTTTTCAAACTGGGAGAACAGATTACTCGTAAACTATTGCATGGATTGGATTGAAATTTTTACTGTAGCTTCACAAATAGATTCTCTAAAGAAATACGTAGCCGTTTTTTGATTGAATGTAAATTTTTTTTTTATAAACAATTTACATCGTTTTTTTTTCGAGAAAAATCGACTTTTTTTCAGAAGTGCACCATTTCTACAAAAATTGAAATAAAAAAACCTCTATGTACTTCCAAAGTTAACGTTATATAAATTAAGAATTTTTTTGTTTTTTTGTTCCAGGTTTCATACTTTCCGAGAAAAGTGTTCTCCCGTTTGGAGGTTTGATAAAAAGGCTTCTCACGAGATTCGCTGTATAGCCACCATTTTGTATTTAAATGTAAAAAAAAACAATATATTTTTGTACCTGAATATATGTACAGTAAACCCTGAAAAAAGAAATTTGATCCCTTCTTTCCCCTATTCTTGTAAAAAATCGTACAAATTAGGCATTTTTTCGGGCCGCTAGAGTGGTGTTACCCTTTAATATGTATTCATAACACTACCTTTTTTGCTTATCTAAGTTATTTCGTTTGTATTTTCTCCTTTTGTATTTTTATATGATCACACATAAGGTTGTCTACTGAATAGAATTAGGTCAAACTAAATGTTCTTTATTTGTTTTCGAGATTCTTTTATCCATTTGTAAAAATGCTGAATAATATTTTCAGTCATTCTCTTTCGCTTTGAGTTTCCGATGCTTTAATTATTAACAATTTTCCTTTATTTTAAAATTTCATGGAAAAAAGAACCTCGTATATTGCTATTACTGCTGGTCTAGTATCTGAAACAAACGTTTACATATTATACTTAGTTAAATAAATTTTGAGATCAACTGCTGGTTTCTGAAGGTCGCGTGTAGATTTTATCTGAAATCAGTTAATTATATATTATTTGATCATATTATTTTGGTTGAATGTGCGAAAAGCGTAGGCGGTTCATATGCACTATCTTTGGTTTTTTCTCTTTCAATTGTATTTTTACATTTTCTTTTCTCCAAAAATATAACACTAGATAGGGATCGGAATAAGGATCACCGAATTTATGAGGCTTGGGACCTTTTTGCAACCAAACGTAATCACCTACTTTGATTTCTACGTGATTAGCTTTTAAATCGTAATTTAGCTTCGCTCTCTGCTTAGCTAGGGAGATTCTTTCGGCAGCTATTTCACTTAAGGCGTTCATGTGTGAGATAAGATCTCGCATGTAATCGGCGTACGCAGGTAAGAGGTCGTCTTCGGCGGGAGGATCGCTTGACGGTAGTCGTGCTAGACGCCAAAACACAAGCTCATAAGGTGTGAAAGTGGTCGATTCATTTCGCCCGGATTTATGGTTAAGCATTGCTAATTCGACCCATTCATCCCATTCGGATTCTTTAGAAATAAGCATCTTGAGAAATTTACTTAACGGCGCGTGTGCTCGCGCGAGAGACCCGTTCCACTGCGGGTGAAATGCGGTAGTTTTAATTTGCTTGATTTTGAATCTCTTGGCTACGCGTGTCATTAATTTACTTAGAAAATTTGACCCTTGATCTGTTAATGTAGCTTGAAAAATTCAGAGAATACAAACTAATCTTTTTATAAATCCGTCAGCTACTGAGATCACTGTCTGATCGGGAAGGGGAACAAAAATTATGAATTTCGAAAATTGATCTTGCGTGCTAAGTATGTATTCATTACCCATTTTAGATGTAGGTAATGGTCCGACTATATCAAGAGCTACTTTAGCAAACGGTATTGCTGGATAATCAGTAATAATTAAATTTTGCTTAGTTTTGACTCTAACTAATTTTTTTAATTGACATTGCTTGCATTTTTGAATGAACTTTTGTACTTCCTGCTTAAGATTTTCCCAATTATATTTATGTCTAATTCTATTATAAGTTTTATTGATGCCAGAATGAAGTTTTATTGTGTCTACCAATCGTAGAACAATGCATTTCTTCGATAATTTTTGCTCGTGCAGAAAAAGGAGGATGTTGTATATGACCGAGACATATAATGATTTTGATGTTTGTTGAATTTAATTATTTTTTAATACTGTTTAATATTAAATTGAATTCAACGTTTTCAATATTTTTACTTTTTGCTACGCTAAATGTATTAATCTCTTTTTCAATTAAAATGAAACTCAATTTATTAAGTAAAATTTGCAAAATATTCATGATATTTATTAAACTTTCGTGTTGCTCGCTTCTAAGTTGCATTACTATATGGAATCTAGTATTAACTTTAATTAATTTAGCTTTACCAACAGAATTAAGTAATTCATTAGACTCGCTTGAATTTTCATTTAAAAGAGTAGTTACATTAAGATCTATATCAAATTCCGCAGTGTTATCGGTAGCTGTAGTGACGGGGCTGCGTGCGCAACTTTCCTGCCTTTCCTCAGGGTGCGTGCTTTCACTGTTCCCCCCTTGAAAATTTCCGCGCGGTGCGGCTGCGAGTGAGAATTTCTACTATCTCTGTAGCTGCAGTGGCCGTGTCATGTGTCACCGGCCTCTCTTCGTCAAACATTTTACGAACTCCGGCTGTTTTCTTACATGGTACGAGGGCTTGGATGGCTGCCGCGTACCGTGTGCTTGGCTGTCTGCCTGCCCGTAGGCGCGTCATCATGCCGGGTAGCTCAGCGGCGGTGGGCTCTACCTGCCTTTCTAACGCTTGATTATTTATTTCTCTATCTAGCTCATTCTGGATGTTAGCTTGCTCAAGCTCACTTGTTAACAAATTGCTATTTGTGGTATCGTTACTGATTAATATTTGTGACTCTACTGGATTTCGCGAAAGTGCATCGGCATTAGTATTTATTACTCCCGGCTTATATTTAATTTGAAAATTGTAATCTGCTAATTTTAATCTCTGTAACGTGCGGACTTTATTTATTTAAAAAATAGAATTATATTAGTTTAATGTTTCCCGGTTAATCTCGGCTTTATCCGTCGCGTACCGAGCGGTTGTACGGATGGATGAATTAATCGAGCGTGGCAGGCTTGAAAGGAGGAGGACGTGCAGATCGAGATTAGTTTAGGATTGTTAAAATCCTGATGAAAAGAAAATGGATATTATGTTATAAGTTGCACGGGAAACTTTTATTATTTTATAGCGTGGCGACTAAAATGAGTAGGGTGCGACGATAGGGACTGCTAGAGCTGTGCCCCGGCGGAAAAACGTGAATAATATTAAACTTTTAGTATAATAGTTCTTACCTTGTTTATTGGAGAACAGCAACGAATTTTGGAGAGCAGCAACGAAATTGTTTATAATAATTATTATACTATAATTTTATAGACTAGAAAGATTATATCACACAAGAAAATAATGTTTTAGAATACACTTTTCACAAGAATTTATTTTGTGAATTGTACACGTTGTGTCCACAATGTCATACAATAATTATATCTTATTATAATAAAAAAACTGAGAGAGCTTCCGCGCAGTAAGCGATTGAGACTAAAACTGAGTCGATATATATATATATATATGTATCGCGACTTTCGCGGCGATGTGGCGGGCGTCTGAATTCATGCAGAAGGCTAGCTGGCGACGGCCTGGCACGGATGTGTTTATACTAAAAGACGGATGAGATTTTGTTAGAAGTATACAGAATGTTCAATACCATTGAATCATCGAGCGTTATCAGCCGGCTGGGTAAATACTGATGCAATCATCGCACAATGTTGCTACATTTTGGGGAAAATACATTTAAGCAGATTTTCGGTGAAGGAAGCGCACGTGCGGTTCTCTTATCAAGCTTTAAAGATAGGGCGTTAAAAAACTAATTTTGGGAGATATTATTCTGCGAGACAAGTATTTTGGAATGTTGCCTAGCTGAATAGTATTATTCGATGGAAATTATATTTCTCAAAAGGCTTCGCCGAAATAAAACAATAAAAAAAAAGGAATTAAATAATTTCATTACAACTCCATGATTTGAATTTTCTGCCATACACGTATGGTCTGAATTGAGTTATACAAAATACTATAGCTAAAGCTTCTTTCGAAAAAGTGCAATAATTTACTTCAACTGGGGTGAGGCCTCGTGATACAAAAGCTATGGGGAGTTCTTGTTGCGAAATCATTCCTCCAATCGCGTATCCGATAGCATTGGTCGAAACAGTAAATTGTTTATCAAAATTAGAATGTATTAAGATTGGCGGCTCACATAATCAATCTCTCAAATTTTCGAAAGCTTCCTCAGAATTTTTTTCCTAGTTAAATGGTTGATCTTTCTTTAGCAAAAGGTTTGAAGGTCTGGCTATTTTTGCAAAAGCAGGTATAAAACGCCTATAATAATTAGCGAGTCCGAGAAATTGTTTAATATTTTCTGATGTTTTGGGCACTGGAAATTTTTTTACTGCTTCTATTTTTTTTGGATCGGGCTTCAAACCATTACTGTTTATAATGTGCCCTAGATAATTAATTTCTTCCTTTTAAAATTCGCATTTATCAGGTTGCAATGTCAGGTTAGCTATTATTAATCTTTTTAATAGCTCAGCTATTATTTCCCAATGTTCTTCGATAGTTTCAGAAAAAATACAAATATCATCAAAAAATGCTACTACGCCTTTCATACCTGAGATTAGTGCCGTGATACGAGCGAGAAAAACTGATGCACTGGTTTTAAGTCCAAACAAGCTCCTGCTATCTTCTTTTTTATTTAAATTTGATGGTATCCGGAAGCTAAATCGAATACCGAAAAAAAATTTGCGCGGCCCAATTTGTCTAAAATATCATTTATATTGGGTACAGGGTGATTATAATCAGGTATGATTGCGTTAAGCTTTCTAAAATCTACCACCATTCTATAACGTTTGTTTCCTTTTGAAACGGACTATTTATCGACGTAAAATACTGGCGCTGAGTAAGAACTGATTGAGGGCTCGATTATATCATTATCTAGTAATTCCCGTACTTGCCTATTGATTTTCTCATTTAGTACAGGAGGGTGACGGAATTGTTTAATTCGAATGGGTACATTACTAGTGAGTGAGATTTCGTGCTCGAGCACAGTTGTTCCCGGCAACTTATCTCCCGTTAGATAAAATCTTTTCCGCATATTGGTCTATGAGCCGCTCTACCGAAACTCTCTGTTTGCCGGTCAGATGGTCGAGGCGCAAGAACGCTTTCACCTTGTATGCTCTGCTGTCGTTACCCTTCGCATTCTTATCAGAAATGGTCATTATCTTACTTTTCTTAATTTCATTTGCATTTTTTATGATTTTCTTTCCTTTAATGTGACTTTTAACTGCGTTAATTGTATTGCTTCAAAGGAGAAATGAGTAATCGCAGCTGTTATTTTTAGACTTTGCGTGTACTGTGTACTTAACTAGTTTTTTCAGCTGCATAATTAATTTGCGGATTTCATTAACTTTCTCATATTTAGTATTACTAGTATATGCTTACAAATGATTTGAATATTCTCAAATTGTTCAGGAATTTATTTATTTGTTGACTTTCTTTAATAACTTTCAATAAATAATTCAATTTTTCTAAAATTTCATTATCAAGCTCACTCTTATCGCAATTCTTAATTTCATCATATTCAAGTTTACTTCCTTCCAAAATAATTTCAAAAATACGTTGTCATTAATTTCAGAATTCGATTTTTTATTTGCTTCTAACAGCGATTTTATATCAGTTTTTTTAAGCGATTTTTCATTTGCTTCTAACAGCGTTGTACTTGTTTTTCTAAAACAAAAGCTAAAAATATTATTTTTTGTTTTTATATTTTCTAATTTCAGAATTCGAAATTTTCAAAAGTGCTGACCCAGCGTCGGTGTCTAGCATTAGTGATAACGGTTGCGGGCAGCAATTTGTTTTTAGCATAATAGTTGGTGAACAATTATTAATGCTTAATAAAACAATGTTTTTTATTAATTATATTGCTGATTGTTTCTCGTATAATTTTGATGCTGGGGTTGTGGGATTTCCCTGGTTGCGTCGTTCTCCGGGAACCCGTTCTCCTTTCCATGATGCATTTCTCGCATTTTGTTAGTATATGCCTGCTTTCTACATTCGCTCTTCCAATGACCGGTCTTTTTGCAATAATTAGATGCTTTAGTGGCGCCATATTGGGCTTGGTTTGGCTGATGTATATTGGCAGCGGGAACATAGTTGGAGTATTGATTTTTATTTTCGGGTGTTTTCCACGATTGCGTGACAGGTTGCGGTCGCCCCTGTCAGTTAGTCGGTATTGACTTTTCACGGTCGGGCGTGGCCCAGGTGCTTTCTTTGGGAGTTGCCGGCGTCCTCGGAGCGTCGGCGCCATTGGTACGGTACCAGCAATTAAACGCTGTCAGACCCGATTTGTGGGATATTTGACACGCTTCTACCTTTTTGCTATCGATTAAATTAATTTGTGCAGATTCTTTTTCATTAAATTTTGTATATGTAGGAGGCTGTGGTATTCTCATTCGTTCGTCTGCGTTTTGGCTTGCATAATCGCGCTCTATGTCGATTGCTTGGTCAGTCGCAGCGTCTAGAGACCTGGGTTTTCCCATTCGTCCTTTTATAACCAATTGCAAATGAAGTATTGTAAGGTTGTCTACGATAACTATTTGCTGGGTTTGTATGATAAGGTGTGCTGTGTAAATCTGGAGTAGCAAAAAGTGGAGAGGTTTTTGTAATGTCAATTTGTTGAGTGTTGTCATTATTTGTAGTGGAAATTTAGGATCCGTTTTGGGTCGGTTTGTCGTATTTATTGAGTTAATAATAGATTGAAAGGCAGTTACTACCGTCATTTCGACGTTTTTATTTAAAAGTGTGTGTATTTCGCGCTCAATTTTCTTAATTGACTTACTATCTATAATAGTTTCTATAATTTCTTTGCAACTAATATTGTTGTGAATTAATTCTAGAAGTATGTCTATCCTTAATTCATCCTGACACGCCTCGTGCACTGTTGATATATCAATGTTATCTTGTAAAAATTCGCAAATTTTATTTACGTCATCCGCGCGTTCCGGAATCTGTTCGCTCGAGATTTGATATCATTGTTGTAAAAATGCTAATAATTCTCCTAAATTTGTTTCGCGATTGCCCGCTGCAAAATTTGGATTAGTTGCCGTTACATATTTTTTTATGATGTCGGTGGCCTCTTCGTTTCTTAATTTCTTTTCTTACTCTACGTTGGCCATTTTTGAATTTCGAAAAAAAAATTTGCTATCCGCGCTAATTGCTATTAAAATATTCTGGGGAGTGAGCCCTCGGTTGTTATAACTACGCGGGAGTCGCATGTTTAGCCTAAACTAGGAATTAATTATATGTACTCGAGGAGGAGGTGACGAAGGTATAGAGTCGCGGAAAGGAATTCGGGAAATATTGGGGTGGATGATTGTGTCATTGGGAGTATGAGGTAGACAAGGTAGGATACTCGTTATATAGCGTCGGTCGATAAGTAGGTTTCAGTATGGTAATATACATATAACTTGACAACGAGAAGGTGTATGCTAGGCGATGATCTAGACGTAACATATGTATAACAGATGACGTTCTTTTTAGATTCTAACAAAGAATTTTTCGATAGCAATTTTTCAGATATTTAATTACAAAATTTGTCTATACTTTCTATGTTTGAGTTACAATATATTATTCTATAATGTTTCGACAGTAATGATAATCTTCGTAAAAATGTTTGAAACGTAATGATTTTTTACACCAACCACATCGTATAATAGCAATATTTGTGCATCCTTCTACTTCGCACCGTATATTACAAGAATTTCCAAAACTAAAATGAACAGTATTTTCAATTTTATCTGGGTTTTCATCTATGTAACCACTTTTGTAACAGAAATATTTAAAAATATTCGTATATCACGGCGAAGAAAGCTGGTTGTACACTAGAGATTAAATTTTTATGATGTTATTCCTTAAATGTAAATTTAAATCATAATTCATTAAAATCACTTGATCTGAGAATGAAGTTTTTCCACTCGCGGAATCCATATACATCAAGTGGTTGAATCTTTCCTGTTGCTCCTGTTGGTATTTTTTTTAAGTTAACAATTTTATTTTCTGGCATTGTTTCCTCTATAACTTTATCACAGTGTCCACTCCAAGAATCGAGTAATAGTACAGACTGACGACCTACATTTGGATAAAATATTTTTTCTAATAAATGTATTCATCAACTCATTTTCTATATTATTGCACAAAAATAAACAAAAATGTGCTCACTTGTAGCTTCTACAATAGGGCCAAATTGACCACTTTGCTCCTTTAACACTATAAAAAGTGGTGATAGTAGTTGTCCAGTAGCTGATATAAGTGGTTGTATCGTGCAGCTGTGCGTTGTCGATGAACCTGACTGTACCAGACATTGCACTTTTTTCTGCTTCAACTGCTAATGTTCTTCCAGAATGCATTTCTAATCGGAATCCACTCTGATCTGAATTGTACAAATTCTGCATTCCAATTTTTTATATACATGACTTAACGTCAGCCACAAATGCATCTGCTTTAGTTTGAAGCTCTGAACCCAACGTTTTAACTGACTAACAGATGAGACTTTTCTCAATCTTTTTTGTACACTTTCAATACTCAAGTTTATCTTTTTGCCGCTTCTACGGCTTTTTGTTTGTATTCGAAACTAATTTCTTCATTATCTTCTGTTCACAGGATCAGGGAAGTGATGTTGTATTTCAGCCTCGACTATCTTAGCATCATAATCTTTATATTCTTCATGAAAATCCAACGACTTTTCAATAATCATTTCTACATCATTAAAGTCATTTGTAGCTTCTATTAATATCTGTTTAAATTTTTCTGACAACTGAATTTCTTTATAATTCGTCACGCTATCTGGTATTTGTAAGGTCTGAAAATACGCTATTAATAAATCCACTGCGTTTGAAGGATTAATCCTCATCTTTGAATCTAAAATAAAAACATTGAAATAATTTTTTATTGCGATTATTTAATAGAAATTTAATTGAAATGAGAAAAAATTGCCATGTACATACTAATGCTACATAATATTTAAAAGAAAAAAAATTAAAATGATTCGAATAAGAACATTTGCTTGAAAGAAGCTTAAAAACGTCAAACACACTATTTTGAAACTAGTAAAAAGAAAATAATTTTTAATATTTATATTTAATATCTTTTTACTATTCTTAAAAAACTTTAGAATTAACGTAAATTAAATATGCAAATAAAATTATATATGATAAATGACAGTTAATAAAATACTCACGTAATTGATAAAAAAAAATTAGCTGATTATTTGTAAGCACATCTATACAACTTTTATTTATTATATTGATTATGTATTTAAGAAATATGTATACGTGTTCAAGGAAACTAAAAGATTTGATATTTTTAGTAGTCAGTGCTATAAATGATTTTCTAAGTACTTCAATTCTCTGGAACTTTTTGTCAATAATAACAAGTTGAGTGAAACTCTTTTCTGCGAGCCATGGATAAGATTAGTGTATTTACAATAACATATATCTCTTCGGCGAGCTATAAATAAGATAAGTGTACAAAAATAACATCTAGCTTCAATTGAGTTTAAATATTTATAGTTTTGTCGAAATAATAGTAATAATAATAATGATGAGATAAATACTAAAAAAATCAAAATAATAGTAATAATAATAATGATGAGATAAATACTAAAAAAAATTGTTATAAATAACTTTTTGCTTAAACGTAGAATATTTAAGAAAGAAAGACATGTGTTACTTTTTAGATGTAGCCCATCACTTCAAGAGATAATTAAGAGTACTTGGAGGTGGTTATTTGAAAAATCCTGAAACACGTCAACTTAAATATTCGATATTGTTTGAAACGAAAATACTTTTCTTATGTAGAAAATGTAGTTTTTATAATATAAAATAAGGGTTGCAACCCCTTGGGTAATAAGTACACCTAATATCTCGGCCTTCTTATCAGAAATATTTTCCAATTTGTTTCATTAAAAAATATCCATTATATGCCGAGATATAAGAAAAAAGTGATTTTTGAAGGTAAACTTTAGGGGTTGTTTTCACCTCTCAAAAATGGATGTTGGCACATAAATAATAATTTATGTGTGCCTTATTTTGTAATGTATTACAACATATCCAAAAATTATCAAAATTGGTGAGTTTTTTTTTTTTTTTTTTTTTTTTTTAACGTCGCCATGTTTATGCTTCCATGTGGTGCTAATCGACGACGGGGGTCTGCGGTGTGTTTGTAAACAAAGCACATGTAATTTTTACAGAGGTGCTTGTATCAATCGGCAGAGACTAGGATTCGAACCCGGGTCACCGGCGTGGGAATCCGACACTCTACCGACTGAGCCGCCGCAGGCCCCAAAATTGGTGAGGTCGGTTTGGTGGATTTCCTTGTTAGTAGCTCAATCTTAATAGGGGAAACTGGGGTAATGTGAACACACGGGTAAAGTGAATCATGCTTATTATTTCTTCAACGAATTATTATTTATGCCTAATTTTAATTTTAGTGAAAGATAATTATGTAAGGATGATAATTAAAAAAAGTTTCACTACGTAACAATCAATATTCTACGAAAGAAAAATAATTGTATTTTTCGACTTTAAAAGAAGGTTGGTTTGTTGAATTCGTTATAACGATTAAAGAGGTTTATAATCAGTTTTATTGCTAGATTTTTTTTCTACTTACTTCAAATATGTTTTACTATTGCCAATAATGCAAAGCTCTAAAAGATGTTTTACTGTTTTTAAACAAATGTTTAAAACAAAACACACTGTTTTTAATACACGGCCAGATGGAAAATTTAACAAAATATTGATCAAGGTGAGTGTTAGTATAGTACACAAAGCCTTTGATGCAACGCATTTCGTATTTATAAAGGTTTTAAAGGTTTTAAGATGGCCTTTTAGTTTTATTATTAACAAAAACTAGTAAAATATTTTCAAAATATTTAATTCTATTCTCTAGTTCACTTTACCCCGCACAGAAAGGTCTGGGTAAAGTTAACCAGTATTTTTGAAAAATAACTAAATAATATTAAACTTAATAAATTACTATTTTTTTAAGTTGATAGTATGTTTATTATTGTAAGAAGTTTCTTGTGCAACTTGCAAAGTAATGTTTCGATTCTTAAAAATACATTCTTTTCGACTTTTACAGTTACTATGTTCACTTTACCCTGGTCTCTCCTAATTACTTTTATTTCAGTAGTAAATGCTACATTAATAGCAGTTATTGCTATTTATCTATTAATATGTACTAGCGAGTGTAGGATACTCTGCTAAATAAGTATATTAAATATAGTGTATAGTATAGTCCGTTTTTTTATTTTAAAAATATTATGATCAATTTAGTACAATTTTTAGAAAATCATATTGATTTTTCACCAGAGAATTAAATAGAATAAATAATTTCATATTGGAACAATTTATAAAGCACGAGGAGGCTAAATGTAAATGAATTAGCAGAGGTTCATTTACTATGATTAATGGGGGGAGAGGCAGTTGAAGAAGGTGAACTAGGAAGTTTAGAGACAGGAAATTCAGATTCTATGGAAGGGACAGTATTTTTCTTCTTCCAATTTTTCGTTCTGGAGTTTTTAGAAGCTAGGTGTCGGACTATTTGAGTACTTTTTCTTGATTTGTATTACAAAAATATAATTTTTAAGATACACACACACACACACACAGACACACACACCCACACACACACACACGCACACACACAGACGCACACACATACACACACAAAAACACACTCACACACACTGACGCACACACACACACATACACACACACGCACACGCACAGTGCCAATGAATTGGCAGCAGTTTTTTCTTTTTAGTATAACTGACATAAGATCATTCAAAATAGGTGCGGTTCACGCGTATAATTCTTTTCTTTTCTTCGCAAGGAAGTTTAGTACACAATCGGGTATACGTCCATGTGGCACAATCGTTCGAACTTCTCAACTCAGAATATTTTCTAAAAGATAAATTATATAGATGATAAGGGGAAAATGATGTGTTGATATTATTTTGATCTAATTACTTCCTGGGGTAGAAAACCTATAAATCACGAAAACACCGAATCTTTTTTATAATTTTTTTTTATTTACAAGCTCTAAATAACTTAAAAATAATGTTTTAGTTATGAATAAAGCCATAAAAAATTGTACAGGTTTCAAGTGATTACTTTTAAATTACTATCTTTTTTTAAATTCGGGCATATTTTGGTAGTTGCACAGATCATAGCGCCGCACTGTGTTGAAAAGACGCAACCTAATCATATATTCTTGTGAGTGTTTACTTCCAAAGCTGTCAAGAAGTATAAGTGTTTTCGAGATCATAAAAAATACTAAAAATGGATTAGTGCAATTATTCAATCAGATAAGTCATCTTGTTTTATCAGTAGCTAATTAAATTTTTGAATGTATTACTTTGTTATTTGTTTTTCAGTAAATCAGCATACCGTACCAAGGATAAAAGAAAGTTCTCAGTCAACTGCTCATGAGGAAGAAATAAGTTTGAGTCAAAGGGATGACATCTAGAAAGATATTCAAATCGATTACTGGTATGTAAACTACTTTTACTTCTAAGCGTATGATTTTTCTATTTGATACTGAAGTAATATTACTTTCTTTTAGGTTACAATTGGCATGCAATTTACAATTTTGATTAAAAAAAGAGTTTCAAAAATAATTTAGATAGAAAATTTGAGATGTGTTGATATTATTGTGATCTAATTACTTTAAAACAGAGTGAAATTTTTATTTACAGTTTTGATTAGAAGAAGAGTTTCGAGCAGAATTGCGATAAAAATTTTGAAAAGAAGGTCATAACGTTTAGAGTATTGTGACGGTAACCCGTCTATGTACTGAGTGAAAAGTTACCTTTTCGCGCGAAATTCAAAGTGAATTTAATATTATATCTTTACAAAATATTCCGATGAGGTGCTAATGAAATTATACGCTCACCGAGACATTCCTGTCTGACATTCATATAAAAAAAAGTGACTTAGCATGGTATTTTACCCTACTCATATCTACAAATCGCGCGCGGTAGATACACGGATACGCAATTAAAATGACGAACGACACGTTTTCCTTGCAGATGCATAAACTTCGCCTATGTCACCGTCTCTCTCTCTCTCTCTCTCTCTCTCTGTCTCTCTCAACTCCTTTCCTCCTATGAACATGTCGTAATTACTGGCGACTTTAATATCAATATGGCTACCGCAAATCCAGCTTCCAACCATCTCTCGTCTGCCATCGATAATGCATCATTATTTCTTGTGCCATCAGAAGCCACTCACCATGTAATGTGGCGCAATCCACCTTCGCACACATGGATTGATCTAATGATAATACACGATAAAACTGCATTAAGAGCCTATCGAAAATCTGCCTCACCCTTTATAGCTGGTCATGACCTCACAGAAATTGAGTTGAATATTATTAGACCAAAACCTAAAATTAAATTCATAACGGCACGCAATCTCAATACAATTGACACTAACAAACTAGCAACAGTTATTAAGAGAAACTCATGTCAACTTTTCGCACCAGACATATCAAGCGACTCTTTCGCGACTACTAATATTAACCCTTCTCCTGTAAATAATCCCTCTAGTAATAATCATTTAGATATTAGCAATACCTGTAGTTTTAACCTACAAATTCCTAGTATAAATCTGAACCCTTACCCACCCCTAAATGGGCAAACCGTATCGGCCGCGCAGTTATTATCAGCGTCTTCAAGCTCGAGCGTCATAGTAAATCGACATGCATCTGATCTTGAGCGGGTTGTTATTTCCTCATTTGACGAGTGCGCACCGATCCGTAGAATAAAAATAGCGCCAAATCGTAAATCACGGGTAACTCCGAATATCCGAGATCTTATGAAACAGCGGGACAAGGCCTACAGGCTAGCTCGCACTACCGGCCGAGTACTCGACCTACAGTACTTTCATCGCCTGCGAAATAACATCAGTAATCTTTTAGATACTGCTAAAAATAAATTTATTGAGCAAAAATTGATAAATGCATCAGACATGCGCTCTAAGTGGCGGGAGCTCAATAAACTTGGCATCTCTAAATCAAAGTTTCCTTCTCCCCTTGAACTTTTCTCCGCAGATGTTCTTAATAAACATTACGCTGCTGTGTCAAGCGATGCCCCTCCACTTACGAATTCAGCTCTTCAACGGATACTAGACACGCCGCTAAATTCGCAGATTGCATCAACTTTTGACTTCACTATTGTGACATAGAGGGAGGTATCTTTGACACTACAAGGTATGGCCTCAAAATCCACAGGTATCGATGGCATTTCATTGAAAATGCTCAAACTCTCAGTTCCAACAATACTACCATATCTCACAACCACATTCAATAACTCTATTAAACATGGAATTTTCCCTTCTATATGGAAAAAAGCTGCGCTCCTTCCTCTGTCAAAAATCAGGTCTCCACAGTCTCCCTCAGACACAAGACCTATAGCACAACTCCCGGAAATTTCGAAACTCTTAGAAAAGCTCATTCACAGGCAACTCACTAACTATTTAGAGAGTAATGGTTTTCTTGATCCACGTCAAGCAGGGTATCGTCGGAGCCATAGCACACAAACCGCACTACTTGGAGTTACCGATGACATTCGAGAGGCGACCGACCAACGTATGGTCACACTACTGATTCTTTTTGACTTTTCGAAAGCATTCGATACAATACCGCACGAACTTCTACTGAGAAAACTACGAAACATAAACTGTTCTGACCGCGTATCTGCATGATCGCCTTCAAGCAGTTATAGGTGAAGGAAGAAATGTGTCTGATTGGATTAAGTCCTTCGCGGGTGTTCCCCAAGGTAGTGTACTTGGGCCACTGCTGTTTATTTTATTTATAAATGATCTTCCGAAAGTCCTTAAATCCTCTAAGCACATGGTTTTTGCGGACGATACGCAAATTTATCTGCACTGCCGGCCATGCGATATTCTCGAGGGTATAGCTGCCATTACTAAAGATGCTGAAGCTGTGTCGAATTGGGCTGCCGAAAACGGTCTACAATTGAACTCAGCAAAAACTAAGGTCATGATCCTCGGTAGCTTGCAGTATACTACTGCGTTTGACCTCGAAGAATTGCAAACAGTTGTTTTGAATGGTCTTCCACTTACTTACTCTTCGGAGGCACTCTAAAATAATATCGTTCTTTAAAATATTATCGGCAAGCCCTTTCGAAAATCCTATGAAAAAACTTAATAGAAAGCCTCGTTTTTCCATATTTTGACTACGCGTGTGTAGTCTATCATGATCTTGATGCCACGCGGAACTTAAAAATGCAAAGACTCTTAAACGCCTGCGTACGTTTTGTATACGGCAACATAGCGAGAGGAAGTCACGTTACCCCGTATCGTCTTGAATTGGGCTGGCTTTCTGCGGAAAGACGCAGAGAATATTTTATCGCTTCTCTTGCCTTTACGTCCATCGTCAATGACAAACCGAATTATCTTGTACATCGTTTCAGACGCATAGGGGTTGACATCATTGTAAGAAGATCGACTCGGCTTGCCCCTCAAACTCTGCTCTATACCACCCCCCGTACAGAGGTTATGAAAAATTCATTCCTTGTTACTGCTTCGACATTAATAAATTCACTTTCACCACCTGAGTTCAACATAGACAACATAACTAGCTATAAACGGGAATTATTCAATGTACTTATTTTGCGAGATAAGCATGACTGGGATAGACGTGTTATGTGCGAAGGCATACAGTGCACATAGATAGATAGAAAGATAAAGATAAAAAGATAATTACTTAAATGTATGTATTAAAATGTATTAAAAAATGTATATATTTAATTCAAATATTTCTACGTAATTCATAATGAATGTTTTGATGTATTACACTTTATCATGTACTTCGAAATTTACTCATTCTAATTATAACTCAAATATTATTAAAAATGTTATTTAGTTTTAAGTGAAATTATTGTATACTACTCTGTACTATATGATAGAGCCAGATAGGGTTATACTTCAAGGTTCAAATAAATACAAATATCAATCAATCAATCTCTCTCTCTCTCACTCTCTCTCTCTCTCTCTCTCTCTCTCTCTCTCTCTCTCTCTCTCTCTCTCTCTCTCTCTCTCTCTCTCTCTCTCTCTCTGACCCTATGCAATCCGGCTACAAGAAGAACAACTCGACACAGACTGCTTTACTCAAACTGACAGACGATGTAAGAACAGGAGTTGACAAGAGACTAGTGACTTTACTGTTACTGTTTGACTACAGCAGGGCTTTTGACACAATCTCGCCAGCAAAGCTTTTAGCAAAGCTGCGAGCTCTGGGGTTCTCCAGGCATGCATTAATCTAGATTAAATCGTACATTTTAGGGAGAAAACAAGCTGTCGTTGAACGCTCTGACACCAAGTCACCTTGGTCGTCAACGAATCTTGGAGTGCCCCAGGGATCTGTGTTAGGGCCCCTGCTCTTCTGTCTGTACATCAATGACATAAAATAACTGTTTATCGAGCTTAATAAAGAATTAAACACGGACGACCCGCGACGAGTGAGACATATATTATACGCCGACGACCTTCAGATCTACATCCAGATCCATCCTGACAGCATCGACGAAGGGGTGGAGATATTGGGTTGTGCTGTGCTAGCGGTTACTGATCGGGCAGAGGGTGCATTACTCAGACTGAATAAGACCAAGACTAAAGCTATCATTTTCGGCTCTTGTAAATACATAAATAGTCTTGTGTCACAAGGTTTGCCGGAAATCAGTCTGGGAGATGGGGTCTCTGTTCCTTTCTCGCCGACCGTCACAAGCCTGGGTGTTATACTTGATTCTAAACTCACGTGGAACCCACACGTGGACATGGTCGCAAAAAAGGTTAATAGAGTACTGTATAATTTGAGATTTTTTAGAAAGTATACCACTCAGGATCTGCGCAAGCACTTAGCAATGTCCCTTGTTTTTCCGCATCTCGACTACTGCTCTCCAGGGTATCTGGATGCGTCACTCGAACTTCGTAGCCGGCTGCAAAGACTGCAAAACTCGTGTGTGCGATACGTGATTGGTGCTAGGAAGGATGAGCACATCACCCCTTACAGGGAGCAATTACAGTGGACTCGGGTGGACTCTCGAAGAGCCGTTTTTATGACGATAACCATCTACAAGGTTCTTCGGACAAGGGAGCCAGTCTATCTCGAGCCGCTTTTCAAAAAGAACGAATCGAAACGCCCTGTAAGGGGTGAGGTTAAAGAACTCTCTATTCCGCAGATGCGTACTGAAACTGGAGTAAGATCTTTTCAAGTACAAGGTGCGCATTCGTGGAATTCACTCCCTTCACGTATACGAACGTTATCATCATTGAAAGTCTTCAAGGTGGCAGTCAATAAATATTTTGCATGCTTGGATTAATAGTCATTGTTGATTTTTCTATTTTAGTATTTGTTTAATTTTTTGTGATAACTTATCTTGTATTGCTAATTCAAATTCATTGATATATTTATGTATTTTTATTTATTTATTTTATTTTTAATCAATCAACAAAACAATTTTAAAGAGTATGCATGTATTTATTAGTATGAATGAAAACGACTGTTAATGTATGTATGTAATTTATCCAATGACTGATAGATATAATAAGAACGATGTAGAGATCATGACTTTTATTTGACAACGAAGTGCAATACTTTATGTACCTGACGTCGCATATGTGCAATTATTTTAGGTCAAGTAACAATATGATATTAAATTTTAAGTGAATAAGACATGTATCAAATGTTTTGTAAATATTTACAAATAAATATTATATCTATCTATCTATCTATCTCTGTATATGTAAAGACGTAATCACAATTTATCTAATGTATTTTTGCCAAATGACAAAATAAATCGTATATCTATCTATATCTATCTATCTATCCTTTTTCTTACCTCCTGCTCTACCTCGTTGTGTACTCCCCCTCTTCTTTCCTATCTCTACCTTGTCCTTCACGCGTTATATTCTTTCCTCCCCCTCTTTTCTTCTCTTCTTCTTTACGTACAGGAAAGTACCTCAATCGTCACCCCCTTGACGCGTGGAATGCAAACAAGGCAGCTTCGAACATGCGAAGTACAGCGATATACGGGATTCGACCACACGCACTGCGTCAGACTTACGTCTACTTGTGCAATATTAACATATCGTAATTGAATGTAAAGGTAGACTAAACAATCGGCAACACATTTACCTCCCAAAAGGGTCATCTTAACTATGTTCCCGCATTCTTTTACCGTGCAATTTCCAATATGGAGTCTCCGTTTAAACCGCTTAAATGTAGAGTATATATAGGACGTCGAATACTGTATCAGCAGCATTAACCCGTTAAAGACGTATGGTCTATTTATTTATTTATTGAAAACCAGAAAGAGATACAGTTTATATACAAACTGCAAAACCCTGCAGAGGTAAACTTAGTTACCTATACGCAGGTCTGGTATTAAGACATAAAAAAAAAACAAAAAAAATTATACAAAATATTAAATAAAAAAATATATATATACTTAATATTAACTTAATACTAAAAGTGACTTAAAAACTAAGCATATAAAATTTTCGTTTCTTAACAATTTTCGTATTTTTATATAAAGCGATAAATTATATACAAAACAGTAATTTTGTATCACAGCGCTTCTTAATTAGATCTTATCCAATCTTTTAGCAACTTTTTATGAGAATTTTTAGTTATATTTAAAGTTTTAAACTCATTTTGTAAATTGTTAAAAGTTGTAATTGCTTTTTTAAAACTATTTTTGTCGCTAACCCTTTTGCTATTTTTAGGTATAGTTAAGTTTTTTCTCCTAGTTATACTAGTTGATGCAAGATATTGGCTTTTTAGGTCTGTATAATGATATTTTAACGCCTCAAAAGTAAATAGTTGTTCCAAGTTCATAGGATTATCTTCAACAAAATTGTTCTTATTAATAACTTTCAAAATTTTATTCTGTAATTTTTGCAATAAATCTCTATTATTTCTATAAGCTCCACCCCAAGCTAATATTCCATAACTTATTATACTATGAAAAAATGCATAATATATCATTCTTAATATTTCTGTTGGCATTGATTTGGCAATTTTATAGAAAATATAGACTAGATATTTCGTTTTTTGTATTATATATTGAACGTGTTTATCCCACTTCAGATTGTAGTCAAATACTATTCCCAAATATTTGCACTTTTCTACTCTAGTTATATTTCTATCCTTAATCTTAATATCTATTTGAGTTGGAACACTATCAATGTAGTTACCATAGGTCATAACAACAGTCTTCTCAACATTTAAAGATAATTTGTTTACTGCTAACCACTTATTAATTTTTATTAAATACTTATTCATAGTTGTTTGCGCTTCACTCCAAGTATTACCATTTGCTATTATTGCAGTGTCATCAGCATATGACAATATTGTCTCTAGCGGGATTACTTTCAGGATATCATTAATGTATAGTATAAAAAGTAGAGGTCCTAATATTGTGCCTTGTGGAACACCCGTATTTATTAACATGCTATCACTTTCATTAACATTTATTTTAACTACTTGATATCTATCATTAAGATAACTTGAAAGTAGATCCAACGCCTTTCCTCTTATTCCTAAACAATAAAGTTTATCTAATAATATTTTATGATCTACAGTATCAAAAGCTTTTGCTAAGTCTAGAAACGTTATAAGTATCGGTTTACTTTGATCCAAGTTATTGTATAATGTATTTGTTATGTAATTGAGAGCATTCTTTGTACCTATTTTTTTCATAAAACCAAATTGGTGTTCAGATATTATATTACTTTTTTTAATAAAATCATAAATTCTGTTATATAAAATTCTTTCAAGAATTTTAGCTACATTTGATATTAATGAAATAGGTCTATAATTTGATATATTATGCTTCTCTCCAGACTTGTATATAGGAACAATTTCCGCTTTTTTTAGTGCATCAGGCCATACAGCGTTTTCAATACAAGAATTAATTAAATGCGCTAAAGGTTCAGCAATATTGTTGCAAAGTATTTTTAAAGTTTTGGCATTTATTTTGTCAACTCCTCCATTTTTTAATTTCAAATTATTAATAATACTTGCAACCTCATGCGCACTAGTTGGTTTTAAGAAGATGGAGCTTGCATTCATATCTGGTAATTTTAAATCAGCATCCGAATATTTATCAATTTTCTCACTCAATTTTTTACCTATTTCACAAAAATACTTGTTCATATTATTAGCTATTAAACGTTTATCTGTTATTTTCTCACTATCAACTTTAATATAATTAATAGTATCATTAGATTTAATTTTTTTCCCTATTTTTGTGTTTATAATTTCCCACAGTTTTTTGGGATTATTTGTATTATTTTGGATCAGACTTTTATCGTATTTGACTTTTGCATCTGTAATTTGGTCTGTTAAAGAATGTTTTAATTTATATGTAACTGTACTTAGGCTATTAGTTTTAATGAAGATATTATCAATACAAGATCCTTTACAGTTTCCTATAGGTGGCCTTGTAATTCCCACGAAACCAGGAAAATATCCATTTTGTAAGAAGTTACAGAGGAATTCTTGACTAATATTATCAGATTCTAGTAAATCAATATTAAAATCACCTATAACTAAATGATTTTTAGTATTTCTCTTATTATTCAAGAACTTGTTTAAATCTAGAATGAATTCTGCTTTAGGTATGTGATGAGATCTGTATACAGCGGAAAATTCCATACTACTGTTATCATTTAATGTGATATGAGTATTTATTATTTTAATCTTTCCATACTTAATAATTTTAGTTTTGTGTACAATATTCTTATCAACAAAAACCATGACACCATCATTCTGATTTAAGTTACTTTCATTATAATAACTATTATATCCCTCTAAATCGTGTATTTTATAATTTACTTGTACAAAAGTTTCAGTGCATATAACAATACATGGTCTACTAGTTAGACTTTGTAATAGAATTTATAACTTATCAAAATTTGCAGACATACTTCTTATATTTACATGCATTATAATATCATTTTTATTGTTAATGATTTTATTTAGACAATTGATATTGTCACATATTTTTTCCTTTTGAATAGAGTCTTTTTGTATTTTATCAAGGAATTCAAAATCCATATTTAATTATTTAAAACTTAAGTCTTTGTATTTTTTCTTGTGCTATTTCTTGTTACTATTTGTTGTTTTTGCTGCTGTTGAACATTTTGTTGTTGTTCTTGTTGCTGTTCTTGCTGCTGTTGTTGCTGCCGTTGTTGGTTTTGTTGCTGTTCTCGCTGTTGTTCTTGCTGCTGTTGTTGCTGTTGTTGAGAAAATTTCTCACTTTGCATATTGTTTGCATTTTCTTTTTGTTGGTTAGTTATCTTCAGTTGATAATGCTTCGGTATTGTATACACTGTTGGTAATGTAGGCATCACAGGATAATCAGTGTTTCCAATTAATTTTTTAATCTTGTTTTTTATTATTTCGCATAAATTTATATCTGCTGCATTATGACACGTATTAAAAACTGTTTTAAATTTATTATTGCTGTAACTGCAGTTTATACATACTAATACTTCATTATCACATTCAATAGTTTTGTGATTTTTTGCACACTTTAGGCATGTTATTTTATTATTGCACTTTGTACCATTGTGTCCTAACCTACCACAGTTGAAACATGGTTTTATATTTATCAGGTCAAAAACTCTACAGCTTTGACATCCAATAAAGATTCTATTCTTGTTATCTCTGATGTTTTTATAAATTTCAGCTGTCACTTCCACTAAAACACTATTGAGTTTTGTCGTCTTGTTTGTATACAAGTGTAACACCTGAGCTTTAGTATTAAAATTTGCGAAATTCCTTATGTTTATATCTTCTTCAATTTCATTCTCATCCATGTTCATATTGTTATCAATTCCAACTATTTTAATTTTTGGATTATTTAATTGTTCTATTTTCACTTCACAATCTCCATCTAGGCAGTTCTTTAATAAACTTTCAGCATTTTCAACACAGTCATTATTCATACATTTAATAACAATCTCATCTTTATTTTTGCTGTATATTTCTTTTGTTTGAATGCTTCTCTCATCTATTAAACATTTTACTATACTTTTTTTGACATCTGTTTGTCTTGCATTATTTAAGGTTTTAACTATAAGTTTTGGAACTCGTTTTTGTAGAGGTTTCACAGCACTTGTTATTTCAGCAAAAGATTTATTGCTTCTTTGGTAACTTTTTTGTTTTCCTATAATTTCTTTCAGTAGATCATTTTTTTCAAAAAGTTCTCTGTTAAGTTGTTTTAATAGTTCATTTTCTTTTTGCATGATTTCAAGATCAGCTGCACTATCTCTCACTGTTGAGTTCAGTAGGTCTTGTGCTTTACACTCTAATTCCTTCAGTATTTCCTTCCTTATTTCTTCTGATTGCCTCGATTTTATTTGTGCAATCATTGCCTTTGTTGATTCACTCAAAACCTCTTCATCAACTTTTGAGGTTATGTTTTTATGTTCTTGGCATATTATTAGCCTTTCACTAATAAAAATTAGACTTTTTTGTTTTGCACAACTTTGGTGGTACGCATTATCACATATAATACAAATAACTGTTGTTACTTCATTCTGTGAGTGACATTTCAGAAACTTTTTACTGGTCTTATCCGGAGGATCTTTCCCTCCCGTCGCCATGTTGGCCACGTCTATTTTTGTACCATAAAATTTTCAAATACAAAAAAATATGATACAAGTCTAAAAGAGTAGTTGTTCGCCCGGAGGTCGGAGCGATTCTGTCCTGCGCCTCCTTCCCCGGTGAGCAGAAGAAGTCCGTTTTGCGGTGGAGGGAGTATCTTCAAGTCTCCACAGGTATCGGATCTTCTCCGTTCCAGGCATCGTTCGGCAAGTATTCGACCGCAAAATTTCGGCGAATACTTTCCATATCTTGCGAAATACTCAACGAAATAAGAATATTTCAATTTTTAAATGTCACACATGAAAAAATACGGCCCATAGGAGTGGTTCCAAAAAGTATTCGTCGAATAAATTTTCCAATAATCGGGTATTCGAAAAAAGTAGTCGTCGAATAAATTTTCAATTATCGGTTATTCGACGAATACTTTTTCGAATACTTGAATCTTAAAAAAAACTCTGCCAATTCATCAGCACTTTGCTTTCTCAAATTAAAAAAACCTGTTCCGGTATGAAATTTTTTGATTTAATAAATTATTTTAAAATACTATATCTCTTTTTTATTAATAGCTTGAAAAATATGTCTTTTATTCACGGTTTTTGAGTAAAAGACTTGTTCTTTTTTTTATATATAAGTTTAAAATAAATATCTTTTAAATAATTATTAATCTGGGACTTCAATTTTTAATTTTATTGTTAGTGTCAATGGCTGTCATACACAAATACTTTACCTTATCGATTTAAGAAAATCTTAAAATAGAAGAATCATTATAAAACAAAAACTAGTTAATAAATCATATGATTAGAGACTGGTATTACATTCTTTTGGAGTAAAACTAATCGAATACGGTGAGTGGTCAAATATTACGCCTGGCGTTCTTTTGAACGAACGCCGGGCACCCATTACTTTGATTATACATATTATTGGTTAGTGAATCATTATTATTTATTTTATTTAGCATAATAACTAATAGCTCATGCCTCTCCGATTTTGAGGATAGTTATTATTATTGCCAGATTTCTATTCTCTTCCATGTTTGTGTCAGACTGGCTGCGATATTATCAGGCCAAGTTACTCTTGCCATTAATTGTACCAGGAGAGTAGTGTAGTCGGTCTCGAATATTAGTATATTGTTATTAACTACGTGTTATAAATTTTTATATTAAATTTTGGGAAATTAATCGAGGTTGGAGGTTTTAATTTGTGTTACAGGTTAGGTTGCGGAGGTGCTATCGGTGCGTTTCAAACAGCTACTGCGATGCCATTTTGTCGAACAGCGTGGCTAGCATCCGTGCGACCAGTAATGGCCAGATAAAGCTAGTTAATAATTAATTCTCATTATTGTTATTAAATTCTTGTTATACTTTTGTGTACTATTAAATAAATAGTTTTTTACACTGTAATCTTTGGGTGCAACTTTGCGAATTTATTCAGTAGTTCAGTTCCCGATTTTTTGCATGAATATATATTAACACCATATTATTATTATTGATTTAATTGGTATATCAAGATCATTAGTTACAGTTTCGTCTGGCTCAACGTTGGGTTTGTCAAGTTCCGGGCGGATCTACTCAGCGACCTTCTCCGAGAGAACGAAACTCGTAAGCCTGATAAGTGCTGCTCTTTTAAAAATTCGATTATTCAAGTAGATATTTACGTGATGATAGTTAGGAGCAAATAAACAATATTTATTTAAATTTAATATGTCATAAATGGCGTTCGATGTGGGGCAGCAATGAGGCGTTGATTCAAACCGAATATTATTTAAATAATAATTTCACTGTTTTCTGTACATTATTGGCATTAGTTGATACATAGTGATAACGATAACTTCTTTTATTTCTTCTTCATTTTTTAGTTTCGATTTTTATTATCATTTCGTCCCATTAATTTAATTTTTTGTATTCTGCCAATAGGAAGATAGAGTTGTATTTATGTTATTTTTAATTAGTGTTGTCAGATCTGGCGTACTGTATGCCTGTCCAATTGTATGTGTAGTAGCGAGTAGCGAATGTTAAGTGTCTTCTTTTGTCAAACGCTATTATTACCTAACAGTAGCTTTATGATCTCTATATTGATTGATATATATTGATATATATATATATATTTATGTATATAATTATTACCCGTGGATTTCTCAACCTTTACCTATTGCCAGTTTAGGTAAGGACATTTGAGTTCGAGTTATAAGTCAGTATGCCGACACACACCACAGAATAAATAGCAGTACGTTCATAGTTGTGTTCGAAATTTGTTTGACTGTTTCAGAAAATTTTATTACTTTTCAGCTGTTGAGTCAGAACATTTTTCTTACAGCAATCTTGAGTTAGCTCGATGAGCTGACTGAGGTGTCTCAGCTAACGGGGATTGTACCAGGAAGCGTGGCAAGGCGTCTGCGTCGGCTTTTGGAAGAGAGCTTCCTCTTCGTGCGGCAACTCGTCTTCCGGAGAGAGGAAGAGGCAAAAAACGTCTTCTTGTACCTTTTCGTTCTCCGGGATAAGAGCTGCTCTGATCTCAGCGGCAGTGGGTAGCGGTATTGTGGGTCATGGCACTACAAACACCAGACTGTGCACTTGGGAGGATGACTACCCCTCGCTCGACTGAGGTGAAGGAGGAGGCAGTGACGTTGTTGGCCGATTCTCCTTCTGCCGCCATGGTCTGGGCCGAGAACGACGCGTATTATGCCACTTCCGTTGGCGCTCGGACCGGTGACGTCGCTACTTGGTGGCTTTGAGAGTAGTCATCCACCTAGATGTAGCTATTGAATGGCTTCGATCTTGGGAGTCGAATGAAAATCAATCGCGTTTCTGCGTTCTTTTTATAGTAGAAGACGTGAGCGGCATGCGAAGAAAGGGGAACACAAGTGGGCGTTACATATGAACTTTCATGGGAGTTAATTTACAATTAAATGGCTCGCCGTGAGCGGTATGCGCGAGTAGGTTGCGCGTGTAGAGAAATACGTGCAGGAAACAATAGGCGGGCCGCGTCTGTGCAAAAGGAGCCTGTCCCTGTGTATGCTACAACTGAACTTCTATGAGAATTAAATTAATAACTCTCGGAGTTGTTCAGATTGTCGGGTACGAGGAGATTATTGCGGCTTAAAGATGCTTGCGGCTCTCGTTAGAGAACGGTGTCCTTAAGCAGCTCTCCATTCAGGGTCTGCGTTCGACTGCCTCCAATCTCTTGACGCGCGTTTGTCAAGAGCGGTGATCAACGTAGGGATACTGCCTTCCTAATAAGACTTCCTTGGGAGCTAAACCCGCCAGAAAGTTTGTACGGCGCGATAGTATCCGAGTTAACCACCCCGGGCGAGTGCGGCAGCTACCGTGCACCGCAGGCTGGCTTCCTCAGGAGATTACTCTCTACCGAGGAGGTCCGGCCGGCGCGGTGCGTCGAGACCGACTGACTTAGAAGACATTAACAACGCGTGAGCAAAACTTACCCCGAGTTATGGCCGGTAGTAGAGGGTTGTGTAATACCTCGAGAGAGCCAGTAACAACGCGTGAGCAGAACTCACCCCGAGTTATGACCGGTAGTAGATGGTTGCGTAATACCTCGATGCAGCCATCAATAACGCGTGAGCAGAACTCACCCCGAGATATGGCCGGTAGTAGAGGGTTGCGTAATACCTCGATGGAGCCATAAACAACACGTGAGCAGAACTGACCCCGAGTTATGGCCGATGGAAAGAGCGATTTACAGACTTATAAGGTAGCGAAACGATTACCAGAGGTCAAAGAAAACCCTCTCCAAGTCATAGTTAGCTACAGAGGAAGTAAAATTAATTGTGGATTTGTTGCGAAGAAGAAAATTAAATGGTTAAAACGCAAGGTTGCTCCATGAAGAGGAGGACAAAACTCAATGTACATTGAGAAAAATAGTAGGGCCGCCTATTCTCAATTCGTTACCCAGGATCATCTTCCGGGGATGGTAACAGCTCAGGGAGCTGTTAGATCCGACATGTCCGTGACGTTGGCATGTCCAGTCTTGGTGGGAGGTGAGACCGTAGAAGAAACAGTTATAGCCGAAAAAATTTCTAAGTAAAGCGATAATATAGGCGATCACAATACTCAAAACCTCAGAAACCAGAAGAGGAAATTTTCTACAGCATCGTTTCAGGCTGTAGACAAGAGAAAGGAGTCCAAACGAAGATTACGAGTAAAATAAATGTAAGATATGTTCGAGAGTTAATCGAGAATTGTAGTATAGCAATTATATATAAGGAAACATGTACATCGATTCAAGAAAAGAGCCCACATACTGTCAGATGACGAGCAATGGGTGTTATTGAGACTCACGCCACCGTAGGATGAACACTCAGAAATCGTAAAAACACTCCTATCAGTGTGCACGCTTGAAATGTCAGATAGACACAAATTCGTCAGATCAATTAATGACAGATATTCCTATTATTTTCCAGGTTTGTGTCAGACTGGCTGCGATATTATCGGGCCAGGTCACAATTGCAATTAATTGTGCCAGAGGAGTGTTGTCGGTCTGGAATATTAGTAGATTGTTATTAACTAAGTGTTGTAAATTTTTATATGAAATTTTGGGAAATTAATCGCGTTTGTTGGTTTTAATTTGTGTTACAGGTTATGTTTCGGAGGTGCTATCGGCTCGACGCGAACAGTTACTACGATGCCATTTTGTCGAACAGCGTGGCTAGCATCCGTGCGACCAGTAATGGCCAGATAAAGCTAGTTAATAATTAATTCTCATTATTGTTATTAAATTCTTGTTATACTTTTTTGTACTATTAAATAAATGGTTTTTTTTATTGTAATCTTTGGGTGCAACTTTGCGAGTTTATTCAGTATATGAGTTCCCGATTTCCTGCATGACTGTATATTAACAAGTTTTTATTATTATTTATTGTTTCGGCTGTCTCAACGTTGGGTTTGTCAAGCTCCGGGCGGATCTACTCAGCGATCACCTCACAGAGAACGAGACTCATCGGCCAGATCAGTGTTGCTCTTTCAAAATTCGATTATTAGAGTAGATATTTACGTGATAATAGTTAAGAGTAAATAAACATTTATTTAAATTTACTGCTACACTGTATGATTAAAATTTAATATAAACATTAAAGGGTATGGCCACGGTAGAATTTTCAAAAGATCGATTTTTTTGCTTAAACGATGCTTTATCATCATAAAAATAAGTTAGTATTCGATTTATAGCAAAATAAAATTATCTAACGAGTTTGAGCATATAACGTAAGCTTCCTGTGACGCGGCCGTAGAGTACCCTAATGCGTTTAAACTTTAAACGCGTTTTTCGCAAAACTGCTTTTTTCTAATTGGCGTGATATATAACTTTGACAATTTTTATTCGATTGACTTAAAATTTTAAAATCATCTTTCTAATTGCATTTTGCAAATAAGTACGCACGGAATTTTTGATTAATTAAAAATTTTCCCATTTATGAGCAGTTTTATACGAAATTTTTCACTGGAAAATCACCTGTTTACCATATTTTTAAAATTCCATACGTATTTCACTAGGTATTCTTATGTACATTAACGAGATTATTTTTGTTTCATTGTAGGTAAAAAATTGTGATCCCAAATGTCACGCCACGGAGCGTCTGAAAAAGAGATACTAAAAGCAAATAGCAGTAGTCGGCCATTTTGTATAAAAAGAAAAAAAAATATTTTTTATTAGCTTGATATTTAAACTAAATAGATTTGCAATTAGTTTTATAAATAAATTACTTTTTTATACAAAAAAAAATTGTTAAATATGCACATGATTTTATACCCGCTACCGTCGCCATACCTCTTAAACCATATATTAACCCAGCATTAATGATGTATTTGTATGTGAACTTAGAGAATTTTCTTAGGATTCATTAAAATATTTGACATTGTATACAGAATAAATATGTATATGGATTACATGAAAACAAGAAAAACAATAGTTAGCCTTCTCGTTATTTAAACGGAATGTAACAGTTGAAAATTCGCCCCTAATGATATCTGTATACCAATATACTGGTAGTCTTATTAAAAAGTTTATATCATGCTTCAGATTAAGTATTCTTTGAAAACTTTTACATTATTATTATAACTTTTATGCTGCAATATAGTATAACAGACAGTTTAAAGCTCAATCAACCTTATTATATGGTCATTTAAATCAAATTAAATTTGAACTCTTTTTAATGCTACAACTTTTTGAAATAAGGGATTATAAAAAGGACATCAACATTCCAATTTATATAAGTAAAAATAACTTTATGTTCGAATACGTTAAATATTATACGTCAAGAAGCAATCCGTTTTGCAAGTAAACACCATAGAAAGAACGGAAGAGGTTACAATGTTATAATTAGAGCTTACACAATTTTGAATTTTACTGTAATTAAGCCAATAAGATTGCACCACACCTCTACGACTTATTGTTTTTGCACCATTCTATGTTTAACATTACACATTATCTCTAAAGCAAGTATTGATTTTTTTTCGATTGACAATAATCGTGTTTGCAAACATCACAATTGTTGACTAAACAAATTTTTATGGATATGAGGTATACTAGTATAAGATATATAATGATTGACATTAATAAGTTTTAACAAAATATAAAAAAGAAATGAAAATAAATTGGTCATTTTGTAACCCCTGAATCTCCTTGAGAAGGTTGTATGCGTAGATATATGTCATAAAAGACAAACATTTTTTACTACAATTTAATCTCACATAATGATATGAAAGTCAACCTATTATAAAATAAGGGGTTTTTGTCACACTAAAAAATTTTTTTTATCGAAATTTCCTTTATTATTATACTGGATATCATCTAATTTAGACTTTAAAAAAGAAAAAGTTTACAAAACAGTGGAGACTTTTTTATTTGTTATTCGATTTTAATTTTGAAGGTCTCATTTTGTTCCTTGAAAGATTTCATTCGGACTTATCTATATAAAAATTAAATAAAATCGAATAACCTGCAAAGTTACAGCCTATAGTTACTTGTACACGCTCAAACTTACAAATATACGTGTATGGACTTATAAACTATAGGCTGTAACTATGCAGGTTATTCGATGTTATTTAATTTTTATATGGGTAAGTCCCCCTGAAATCTTTCAAGGAACAAAATGACACCTTTAAAATTAAATCGGATGACAAATAAATAAGTCTCCACTGTTTCGTCAACTATTCTTTTTCTAAAGTCTAAATTTGACGATATCTCATTTTACATTAACGGAATTTCAATAAAAAAAAATTTTTTAGTCTGGCAAAAACCTCTTATTTTATAATATATTGACTTTTATATCATTATGTGAGATTAAGTTGTAGTAAAAAATGTTTGATTTTATGACATGTATCTACGCATACAACCTCCTTAAGTAAGTATGATTGTAATTGATTTCTACCTTATTTGGCGAATTCTACAATCATGTTCCGTGCGCATTTTATGTTAAAGGGTACCCCCCATTAAGTTCGTCAAAACACCCTCACTTCTCTTCTGAGAACCTAACTATAGGAACATGTTTGGGTATCAAAAAGAGAATTTTCTACCACTTGACCAGCCCCCCTGCACCTTCCCCTCACCATAAATCGCTAAAAAATGCATTTTTTGCTAAATAATTTTTCATTCGGCCGTTTTGCCGTGAAAAATTCTGAAAAAATTTGAGGTTATAGAAAAAATACAAAAGTTTTCAGATCTTTTTCTTCATATTTATACATTGTCATCCTGCTTCCTAAAGTACTCGATAAACGTGCAAAATCGCTATTTGAGAGGGATCCTGAAAACTACACTGAAAATTTTTACTGGAAATTGTATATTTTGGTTAAATTTACCCAAAAAAAAATGTTTCCAGATTTTTTCGAATGGTGTGGGCCGTACCCAAAATTGCTAGAAATCGTACTTTTTGCAAA
Organism: Gastracanthus pulcherrimus; assembly: GCA_949152435.1. Lineage (NCBI taxonomy): Eukaryota > Metazoa > Arthropoda > Insecta > Hymenoptera > Pteromalidae > Gastracanthus > Gastracanthus pulcherrimus. The sequence goes on from OX424574.1 coordinate 126,937,983, forward strand.
TTTTCGAGGTTATAAGTCTCGTCAATGAGTTACACAGCCCTTAAAACTCCCTAAATTCATTAGGCTACTTATATTTTACCAGTCTCATGCCCGAATCATTACAATATTTCACATTCCATGTGATTCTTTTCAAATAATCGCAGAAACAAGGCGTGTAACACGGCAATTTGTTATGCTTGTCCTTTATAAATCTTGCTCAGCACTTTACCGAATTTTCTATTAATAATGAGCGCCAGGTAAAGCGCGGCTAGCCCTGCACGAGCCTTAACCCAGAGGAAGTTCAGTGAGGCGAAAATCAGGATAATTACTTTTACAAATTAATGACACAAATTTATCATTTAAGTACCTAGTTTTATTTAATTACTAATTTCACCAACGGTCGCAAATTTACAATTATCTCGTACAAATACCGGTCGCTATTCAAGATGGCTACACTAGCCCTCGTGCGCGTTTTCCGCGACGACCAGATAACCACGTTTTCCCGAGCTTTTCCCTACTATCGCGTAACCCCCTTTTACTACGTTAATTTATTGTAATTTTCGAGCTCGCCCTGCCGCGCACTGATTCGAAAGTCGGTCTCACACCACCAACGCATTTACGCAGTCCCCTCCGATCGCATGGCGACAATTTATACATATATATATGTATAAAATTATATTTACCGACTCTTTGCAAATGCCGAGGGATGCTCGACAATTATAGTCCAACTCACCGTCGTTTAACTGTATTCGCCGCACCGGGAAGTCTCGAGATCGCTGCCTCGTGGTCGCTATTAAATCCCGAACTCCCGCGTGGCCCGAGAAGTCCCCTCTGGTTATTTTTTAGTGCGCGTCTCGCGAATCTCCCGCGCAGTCCAGGAAGTCCTGTCGGTTTCTCGTAACGCGCCCCTTTCTAACTATCGCCACACTACCCACTACAAATTTCAACTACTATATGATTATAATTCACGGCCTTGCAAATCGTAATAAGTGCGGTCGCGATGTACGCCTGCAGGCTACGACAGGCGAGCAGTCAATGCCTAGTATCGCAGAGGGCGAAAATCTCTTCCAATTTTGGCTCTTCTTTTTGCCTATCTTCAGTCCCTTTTCATACGCTTGATGCTTCCGCCCTTATCTTCTCTTTGATTGGCCTTGATTTTCCTTAAATGCGAAAATCAAGGCTAAGTCTGTGGCAATTTGAGTCGCTATCGGTCATTGGTCCGCTCCGCGATTGCCGCCTTGCCCGCGAAGCGCGGGTAATATGAATTGCTACATATACACTCGTGGCAACCCGGCGTGTATATCTATATCGGGCGCTTTCGGTTTTGTCGTCGCAAGACCATCACAGTTGGCAGCGGCGACGTGCGCGCGCCATCCTACGCTACGGTACACCGGCAGCTTCAGGCGGCTCGCAGCGCGGCGGCTGCTAGCTCTCCCATGCTGTCGACAGCCGCGTCGGTATCTCTCTCTCTTTCTCTCTCTCGTGGCTACAGCCGAAGTGATGTGCCTCCAGGAAGATGCCGCTGCTGCTGTGAATCCTCTCTCCTCCCGCGTCTGCGTGCATCGAGAGAGAGGACGGTTTGCGCGCGTGTGTGTATGTGTGTGCGGACAGTGGCTTATCGACCTCGAGACGTGAGGAAGAAAGAGCGAGAGAGAGAGGGTCGTGCGTTCAGCGTGCGATGGTGTAGGCCCCGTGTGTATAGGGCTCGTCGTCGGTGCTCGCTCCAACCAGTACTCTACCCAGCTGGTGCCGGTGGTGTGGATGTGTGTGTGTGTGTGTGTGTGTGACGGTCATTCCTTGAACAAATAACAATAATAATTCCTCCCATTAATAACAATAACAATTTAATAAAATGTTCGGCTCTGGTGACGGGTGATTCGGTCGTGATCGACTGCCCGTGTGTTTAAATAACATTGGAACGCGGAATACGCGTCACAAACTTCCCACCCTAAACGTGACACACCGCCAGGAGTGGACTGTTTATTCCAATACAATCAAACGAGACTCTAGTTGGACTATTGTATCCCATCATCGCGATTCCCGAACAACCCTCGGCACCAGGGCTGTCGCAAGAAACAATATAAACAGTTATAACTATAACTATAACTATCCTGGCTGAACACAAAAAAAATTATTAGTACCCCCACCTTACTACTCCCAATCTGACTACAGAGCAATGGCGCTCATAGATCGCGCGTCACTAAAGGGAATTATGAAATCCTAATACATTGAACAACAAATAAATAAATAACAAAAATTTTCACAACTTACTGGGCATGAGTATGCCTCCGTCATTCCAAATTTCGGTCGCTAATTGGGGTTCTCAGGTCGTGCCCATGGTCGCCATCTTTTCTGGGTCTCTCAATGAGCTGCAATAGCTTCTTCTTCTAGGTCACCAAGACAAGTATATTGTTACATTTGGTCACTTTAGGATAGTGTCGATATTTTGGGGCTTTTTCCTTTGGGGAAATTCCTCCACGTGCACCTCTGGGACGCCTACTATCATCCCGACATCTAATCCCTATACTGGAGGAGATTTGACTCCTTTGATAGCAAAGGAAGCATCGAATGAATCCACTTGTTTGGCGGAGAACTGCTTGTCCTTATTTGACAGGTCCTCCTCATGCAGCTCCTCTATCTTATTTCGATATCCCTGGAGTGGTAAAGTCTTGTCCTAATAAATATAATGGGTCGCTCGCATGACTAAGTCGCCTCCTTGGAGTTGCGCGTTCTTTCTGCCTGTACTGTGCTGCGTCGATTTGCCAAATCACGCAGGGCATCAAGGTGTTGTGGTCACCAGAATCTACTGATCTTACTGCCAGTTACCTCGGGTTTTCCATCCAACTCCATGTTGATGTCCAAATCCCAATACTTTCCTTGTTTCGCCTAATACACTTCTACTAACAGAGTTCGCTGGTCGCAATCAGTCTTGGAACTCGGCCGCTATCGCTGGCCGTACTAGGGAGACCATGGCTCCTCCATCAATTAGGGTTCTGTATGGCCTGCCACCTAGTATGACCTTCGTGAAAATGCGATAATCTGCGCTCATCCTTGCAACTTCATCTTCGCTATCTCCCTTGATGGAGCTGACAGAGGATCGCTGCGAAGTTTAACTCCTCTTGGAATTGGTCCCTTTTCATAGCGCAACTAAATCCATTTCCGATGGGTCTATGCCCCGTCGGCCGCAATTATGACACCAACTGTGCCATTTAGGACATAGACTTTGCAATGTGTCCCCTTTGCCAGCAGTTATTGCAGGACACATCAGGATGGTCAAGAAGGGGGTCGCTAGCGATGGGGATCAGTCCGTGACTTAACAAGATCCCCGTCAGCTTGACTTTCTTCCCCACCAACCCCGTCACAGGAGGACGTTGCCTTGAGCGGGTCGTCGTTCCAGGTGGTGATGACTCGAGTTGCTGGACATCCTGCCTCGACCTTATCGATTCATAGTCGACTGGGATATTGGGGCGACGTATCGGTCGACTGGGCAGTAAGCGGCGGGGTACTTCCTTATACCCCGCTACAGTACCCACCTTGGCTCCAATCGTCTTCTCTATGACTCTGTCGTTCGCTCCCTCCGCACTTGCGACTCGTCTCTCTTTTCTCTTCTGTAGTGGTTCACTTCCGGTCGCTCCTTTCACCTGCTCACTTCCATCTTCTGCGGTCACTTCCTTCTCTTCCTCTTTCTCTAGTAACTTATCTACGGCCGCTGGTGCTGCTGTGGACGCTGGTGCTGCTATAACCTCTAGTGCTACTTCTGCTGCTGCTGCTGCTACTGTCGCTGCTTTTATTTTACTCTTCTCTCTCATCTCTTCACTCGTCGGTCGGGTCTCTTCGCTCGTCACTCGGGTCTCTTTGCTCTTCTCTCTCGTCGCTTCGCTCGTCGCTCGTCGCTCGGGTCTCTTCACACTTTTCTCTCGCCTCTTTACTCTTCGCTCCGGTCTCTTCCCTCTATTCCCTCGCCTCTATATGGGCATTTCCTGTCGGGCTTCACACGGCACTCTCCCCCCCCCCCCCCCCCCCCCTAGACCCAGAACCAAAAGAACGTCAGCAGTGTTACTTGGCAAAACACTCTTCACCATGCCTGTCCTTGTTAGGTCGCCTTTCTGCACAGCATCTTCGGGGGTCGCTAGTAGGGCGCACGGCTGTCCTGCCTCAGTCGTCACAGCCTGGTCCAGATTCACGTATCTGCGTTCACGCATCTTTTCAGGCGTGTATGAACTGTTGCTACTGTCTGATTAGGAGGAACTACTACTACTTGATCTTTCTATGGTAGAAGAGCTACGTCTCCGGCGTCTGTAGCGTCTCCGGTCGCTTTTCAAATCATTTTCCCTGACGTCCTTGTCGGTCCGATCCCAAGTGGAGTAACCTCGTTTCCGGTACTGTATATGCCTACGCGGCGTATACCCCGAGTCACTGTCAGAGTTCGATGAGCTGTAGTATCGAGAGATTTGGTCATGAACGACTACCGTCGATCCCGGGCCTGGGTTCGACGTTCCTGGCAATCCTGCTCCCGGAGTTCGTGTCCATGACGGTCGTGCGTCTGCATTCGAGGACAGTACCTTTGATTGTGTGGTCGCTGCTACATGTTGCGTTGAGTCAACTGGAACGGTGAGACTTGTGAAACTTGACATCCTGGTACTGGAATCGTGCGTGACGGGCCTTCGTGAATACTGAACCCTGGGTGCTGCCAATTCTCCTTGCATCGATGTAGCGGTGGTAATGATGGTGGTTGCGCAACTAATTGTCCGATTGACTGCTACCTGTGCTGTAGACTCTTGTATCTCAACTACTTGTCTTGACGTAGTAAGCGGCGTCACGTCTTGGCTGTCTTCGATCCCTGTACTTTGGCTTTCTAAAGTTTTAGTCGACTTCCTGGGTTTTCTAGCCTTTTTTCTCGTGACTACGGGTGTGGGAATTTCCTCGTATGACTCCTCTCTCACAGTTGCAACCGTAGTCGCCGGTAATTCCTCCGGTTGGTTTTCATACACGGACGGGTCCCATGATACTGCAATATGAAGCTCCACTATCCTTATACTGGCTCGCAGAAGTCTGTCTCTGAGTTGGACTGTTGTCCCAGATACGCTAAGTCCCATCTGATCTAATATTATTATTAGTTCGTTCGGGTCAATCCCATTTATTCTAGTTGATACTACCATTCGCTGTAGTATGCGCGGATCCTTCATCTCTGCTTGATTTGTAGTCATCTTGAGATTGATTACTGAGCTGTTCTCGTCGATCAAGAGAATAAAGAAACAAATTGGCTTGGTCGCTAGTTATGCTCTAAGCTTATAACAAAATCGCTAGATTAGGAGGGTCCACCCAAGTTTCTGGAAACTTCAACAGAGAAACACAACATATATATATATATATATATATATATATATATATATATATATATATATATATATATATATATATATATATATATATATATATATATATATATATATATATATATATATATATATATATATATATATATTAATTGAGCACTTTGAGGAGAAATTTTTTACGTATTGGGCAGTTTGATGAGAAATAAGGCACTTTGAGGAGCTTCTCAAACTGCCATCCTTCAATTGGGCACTTTGGAGAGGTCCTCTTAGTGCTATATATTCAAGTGGTAGTTTGAGAAGTTGCATAATAAAAGTTAACAGATTACAAGATTAAGGCAGTGCGCTCCGTAGCTTTTTGTTGGTATACGTAAATATTGGTCATAGGTGGTTCTAGCTCTGCAGAGTCGCTAACTGCGGGATCCAGATAGTGGCGAAAGAGCTCTTCACAATTATTGGTGCGTAAGTATAAATACTGTTCGTGTGTGCTGTCTAGGTGTCTAAGGTCTTAAATAGACAAAATACCTTTGGAATCTAAAAAATCGATTCTTTTTAATTTACTATTTCGATAGCAAATATTTCGTAGAATAACCCCCCGAAACCCGTTAAAAAAATTGCTTGCAAAGTTACAGGCCAAATACCGAAAGTACTTTTTACTTTTTTTTTTGTAAAATTCTGTATTTTTATAAATAGTTGTCTATTTGATTATTCATGGCTAAGTATTAAATTGTTTACCTTTATAAGTTGAATATCGAAAAAATTTATATTAAATTGATTAAAAGAAATAATATACCTTTTAGATCAAAGTATAATACGGTATATACACATAATTTTATTTAATTACTAAACATATTTGAGAATGCATTAAAATGTTTAAAATTTCATGTAAGCATATTGTGACGGTCGAGAGACGTTGCCCCATGTTTATGAATAACAAGCTACTAAGAGGTGCGCAGGTATTCCACTGAAACGGACCGGCAGATAAAGAATGGTTGTGTCAGAATGCGCCAAAGTGGAAAACTTGACAGGGGGCTCGCCTCGAATTTACCAAGACGAGTAAACTGCTCAGCTTATCCAAGGCCACGATTTTTGCCCCCGGAAATCGCAATTCCGAGGTCATAATGAAACGCCTGGTGAAACAAAATATTGACCTCAAAGTGGATACGTGGAAGGTCTTCAGCACCAAGGTAGTTGAGGATACTATGAGAAAAAAGACGGAGACCGCGGTTAACATTCTTCTACAGGAGTCAGAAGTCGCAGCTATGAAGAAACACGATGTCAGTCTTTTCTGAGGAACGGCCCGTGTACTTTGTTTAATGTAGGCGGCTAAGGAGAACTAAAAAACCCGAGGTAATAGGGGGACCATCTGCTTCCAATAGATAAGGGGCTTAAGGGGCGCGAGGCGTGGGAGGGACATAGGTTCGGTCAATCTGATATTAATCGCTTGTTTTATATATATATATATATATATATATATATATATATTATGTTATTCTGGAGATTACCGTACTTGACTTTTAATAACGGAACAAAAGGAGATAAAACAAAGAAAAAAGCTTATTTTCTTGAGGTCTTCTTTATCGGTTCCTTTAGCTGAAATGCCTAATCGAAATTTGTTTGCCTAACTCTTGAGTAGTCCCAGTCTTCAGTAATTCTTCGTATTCTCTTCTTGTTAATCTCTGGAGTAATAATCTGAATTTTCTTCTAGGTCACCATCAATTATCAGCAGATAATTACTAATACAATTAAATAAAATATAAGTATATATAATAATCAATTTCCATTGTCACAGCAGTTGTAACAACAAGTTTAGTTGTTGTTGTATTTTTACACCCAATTTCCCAGCAGTTGTTTGAAAAAAATTTTTTCTCTTGACCAAAAATTGTAAATCGTTCTTACTAATCGATTTAGGGGTAGTAGCACAGCAAAATTAATATTTTGTGGAGCTACTCACAAAATAAATTTTTCCTATACGGTGGTGTTACTCCTACTTTACTATTTTAACAATTCGTCAAAGAGGTTTGAAAAATCGGGTCGTAATTCAGAATAATTACATTCAAATAATTCGTCCTTCACTCTATTTCGTTACTCAATTTTCACTAAATCCCCAAAAAGAAAAATTTTCTGAATTTGTCTCCTATTTTTCAACACCTTCTTTATTTGTCGCTATTCTACTCAGTGCGCCGCCGCAGTCTTCCGCTTATACTAGTATTTCACTATATTCTCTGGATATCGCTACAATCTTTCTCAAAAATAACCAAAGAAAAATTTTCAAATACTCAAAAAAATTCTAGGAAAAGTCTAAATTGAATCGAAAATTTCCTTTAAGACACACCCAAAACTGTGAAAAATCCTCAAATCAAGGAACCCACAAAAGAAATTCAGAAAATTTTCCAAAATACACCAGACAATTCTCGGAAATTCTCAATCGACAAACTCTCCGAAAAAAACAAGAAAATTTTTGCAATCTCCAAAAATAAGCAAAAAACAAGAATTTTCCGGAAAATCCTCATAATCAAAAAACCTTCAAAATAAATTCCGGAAAACTTTCAATAAACTATCCAAAAAAAAAATCTCGAAAAATTCTGAACATCAAAAAATTCCCGAAAAATAATTCCAGAAAATTTTAAACAATTAACCAAAAAAACAATTTTGGAAAATTCTCAAAATCAAAAAATTTTCAAAAAAAATTCTGGAAAATTATCAAAAATTATCCAAAATAATTTTGGAAAATTCCTAAAATCGAAAAATTTTCAAAAAAAAAAACTCCCGGAAAATCCTCAAAAATATCCATAAACTTTTTTGAAAAACCTTCAAAATCGAAAATTTTTCGAAATCCTATAACTCAAGTGAAAAATTCCATTCACAAGCTTCTTAAATACATAAGAAGAATTTTTCCACTTTGTTTAAATTTATTAATATAACAAACAAAAAAATATTTTTACTTTAAATCGCGGAACTGTCGCTTGCTTGGTAAAAAAAAACTTTTACTGTGTAAAAAAAAAATTTCGACTTTTCCCGAAATCACTAATTAGTTAAATTATTCTGTCACTATTTTTCCTGATTTTCATGTTCCACTAAGCCCCCGTTGGTACGTCATTTGTAACATGGCATTTTGTTTCGCTTGTCCTTTATAAATCTTGCTCAGCACTTTACCGAATTTTCTATAAATAATGGGCACTAGGAAAAGCGCGACTATCTCTGCACGAGCCTTAACCTAGAGGAAGTTCCGTGAGGCGAAAATCATGATAATTACTTCTACAAATTAATGACACAAATTTATAATTTAAGTACCTAAGCTTTATTTAATTACTAATTTTACCAACGGTCGCAAATTTATAATTATCTCGTACAAATACCGGTCGCTATTCAAGATGGCTACACTAGCCCTCGTGCGCGTTTCCCGCGACGACCAGATCACCACGCTCTACCGAGCTTTGCCCTAATATCGCGTAACCCCCTTTTACTACGTTAATTTCTCGTAATTTTAGAGCTCGCCTTGCCACGCACTGATTCGAAAGTCGGTGTCACACCACCAATGCATTTACGCAGTCCCCTCCGATCACATGGCGACAATTTATATATATATATATATATATATATATATATATATATATATATATATATATATATATATATATATATATATATATATATATATATATATATATAAAATAAAAAGTCGGTAAATATAATTTTATACATGTATATATACATGTATAAAATTATATTTACCGACTCTTTGCAAATGCTGAGAGATGCTCGACAATTATAGTCTAACTCACCGTCGTTTAACTGTAGTCGCCGCACCGGGAAGTCTCGAGGTCGCTGCCTCGTGGTCGCTTAAATCCCAAACTCCCGCGTGACCCGAGAAGTCCCTTCTGGTTTTCTTTTAGCGCGCGTCTCGCGAATCTCCCGCGCAGCCCAGGAAGTCCTGTCGGTTTCTCGTAACGCGCCCCGTTCTAACTATCGCCACACTACCCACTACAAATTTCAACTACTATATGATTATAATTCACGGCCTTGCAAATCGTAATAAGTGCGGTCGCGATGTACGCCTGCAGGCTACGACGGGCGGGCAGTCAATGCCCAGTATCGGAGAGGGTGAAAATCTCTTCCAATTTTGGCTCTTCTTTTTGCCTATCTTCAGCCCATACGCTTGATGCTTCCTCCCTTATCTTCTCTTTGATTGGCCTTGATTTTCCTTAAATGCGAAAATCAAGGCTAAGTCTGTGGCAATTTGAGTCGCTATCGGTCATTGGTCCGCTCCGCGATTGCCGCCTTGCCCGCGAAGCGCGGGTAATAGGAATTGCTACATATACACTCGTGGCAACCCGGCGTGTATATCTATATCGGGCGCTTTCGGTTTTGTCGTCGCAAGACCATCACAGTTGGCAGCGGCGACGTGCGCGCGCCGTCCTACGCTACGGTACACCGGCAGCTTCAGGCGGCTGCTACGAGTAGCTTTCCCATGCTGTCGACAGCCGCGTCGGTATCTCTCTCTCTTTCTCTCTCTCTCTCTCTCTCTTTCTCTCTCTCTCTCTCTCTCTCTCTCTCTCGCGGCTACAGCCGAAGTGGTGTGCCTCGAGGAAGCTGCCGCTGCTGCTGTGAATCCTCTCTCCTCCCGCGTCTGCGTGCATCGAGAGAGGACGGTTTGCGCGCGCGTGTGTGTGTCTGTGTGCGGACAGTGGCTTATCGTCATCGAGAGGTGAGGGAGAAAGAGCAAGCGAGAGAGAGAGAGAGAGTAGAGCGTACAGCGTGCGATGGGATAGGTGTCGTGTGTGTGTATAGGGCTCGTTGTCGGTGCTCGCTCCAACCAGTACTCTGCGGCGCGATCAGCTGGTGCCGTTGATGTGAATGTGTGTGTGTTTGTGACGGTCCGATGTTTTCCTCGGCTGCGACTCTCCTTCTCTTCATTCCCTCAACAAATAACAATAACAATTCCCCCCCATTAATAACAATAACAATTTAATAATATGCTCGGCTCTGGTGACGGGTGATTCGGTCGTGATTGACTGCCCATGTTTTTAAATAACATTGAGACGCGGAATACGCGTCACAGACGGAAATATTGGATAAAATCATTTTTCTTTTGCGATTTTTTGAAATTATTAGGCCTTCAAAGAAGATGGGTAATATTTAAAATACCTTAAATTCATCAAATTATCTATACCTCAGTTCGCGCGAGTCTGGTGGTAAAAATAGCAAAAAAATAATTTTTATTGCGAATTATTTAGGATATATTGCACTCAAAGAAGTTTAGCATCAATTAAAAAATCTATAATTCAGCAATGGTAGCAGTTGTATTATCTCTTTAATAATGCAACTGTAGCGTATGTTAAATAATACGAAATATTATAAATGATCTAAAAAAATTTCTCCAAATACAGTTAAAATATTTTGCAAATGTTTTACTACAGATTACGCTAGTGTATTAAAACTATATTTTATAAAATATTTCTAATCCATTTTAGTAATATTTCATGATATAATATATTAATATTTAATGATTTGTGTAATTGTGGATAATTGGATTGTGAAAATTGGATAGTATACTTAGAAACGAGTGCTTGATGTGAATAAATTAAGAAAAACAAATTAAGGTAATGTATAATATAAAGATAATACACATTTGATCTTTTAATATCCTTTATGATCGTAAAATACGATTTATTATATTTGAAATATATTCTTTAGCTGTGAAATCTTAATTTGTCTAAAAAATCTTAAGCTGGCTAAAACCTGCACTTTTGTTAATGAAAAGGCCGTATAAGTAGAGCATACCCCCCTATGGCGAGACGGTGACGTCACGCGGTGGCGCCGTAGGCGGAGCCAGGTCTATGGCATATACTCCCGCCACGTAAGGCTGTCTCTCTCGCGCCCATGTGATAATGGATATGGAGACCCCCACTCGCGCCCTGACAGATTGTCTGTCTCTGTCATACGCAAGGGATGGGTGTCTATGGCGTTCCCCACCCTTACTCAGACGGTGTCTCTCTCGCACTCATGCGTGGGGTGTGTTATGGCGTGGGTTCTCTCTTGCACTTGTGTGGGAGATAGGCAGTGGTACCGATGGCGTAGTTTCGCTCTCGCTCGCACTCATACGGGGTATGGTATGTCGTGTGCTCTCTCTCTAACGCATGTGGGGGTGGAAGCCGGAGCAGTCGATGGCGTAGTCTCCCTCTCTCTCGCACTCATAAGGCACTATGTTATAGAGCGGGGTCTCTCTCTCTCCCTCGCACTCGTACAGGGTATGGTATGGCGTGTGCTCTCTCTAGCGCACGCGGGGGGTGGAAGCCGGAGCAGTCGATGGCGTAGTCTCCCTCTCTCTCGCATTCCTACGGCACTATTCTATAGCGAGGGCTCTCTCTCTCTCTCTCTCTCTCTCTCTCTCTCTCTCTCTCTCTCTCTCTCTCTCTCTTACACTTGTGTGGGAGACAGGCAGTGGTGCCGATGGCGTAGTTTCTCTCTCCCTCGCACTCGTACAGGATATGGTATGGCGTGTGCTATCTCTAGCGCACTCGGCTGGTGGAAGCCGGAGCACTCGATGGCGTAGTCTCCCTCTCTCTCGCACTCATACGGCACTATTCTATAGCGAGGGTTCTCTCTCTCTCTCTCTCTCGCCGTCTCTCTCTCTCTCTCTCTCTCGCCGTCTCTCTCTCTCTCTCTCTCTTTCTCGCACTCTCTCTCTCTCTCTCTCTCTCTTTCTCCTGCGTTCTCTCTGTCTCTCTCTCACCCTCTCTCTCACTCTCTCTCACACTCTCACTCTCTCACACACTGACACAAAAATCATGCACGTTTAAAGGTGGGGTTATCGCAATAAAAACAATATATTTTTGACTAAAAATTATATTGTTCACAATTTCTTTTTTTACATTGAAGAAATGACTAGTTTTTACTTTTAAATTTGAACTATCATCATCTTAATCTAGCATATTTAAGCACTTTGTGCACTTGCATGGTAACTCCAACTGCAGTTCCTCGCGTAATTTACGCGTCCGAAGCCGTATTGCGTTGTACTCCAAACGCTCTAGTCTGGTTGCTTCATTCTAGAAAATAAATTAATAAAAAATATATTAGTATATGTAAATATTGCATAATATAATATGTTAAATTATTTTTAAAAAAGTTGAACTACTTACAGAAACGAGGATTTTGTCCAGCATCTTTGATAGCTGTCTCCGATGCATAGCTTTTCCATTCTGCGATTTTTTCTGTAATTAAAAAAAGGAAATATTTGTTAATTAAAATAAAAATTAAAAGCATAATTTTAAAATATAATATAATATAATATAGCTACCTTATCATTGTTTTCTTCGTATTTTTTATTTATTTCGCTGGGCGAAAGTACTCTAAAGCCTCTGCTTTTGTTCCGGGTAGTTCGTTGCTGTAATAAAAGAAAAAATATTAATTAGAGAAAAAGAAATAGAATTATTAAATAGCAATTATTTATATACATACCCTATTGAGTTGAATCGTCTCCTGTAGTTCACGAAACCAATCCTCCATTCTGCTTACGCCTCTGACTAGGCATAGACTCACACTACGGGATTCTGATGGCTGCAAATTAAAAAATATATATTAAATTATGTTTATTATCCTAAGAATATACTGATTTTCTCAAAATAGAATGTGATGGTGGGGCTTATCGTAAATCCTTACCAGTTGTGAAAACATAAGGGTTGGAGGTGTTTCTGATCTTCTTTTTGTGACATCTGATAAAAATTGAAAAACAAAGGAAGGAGTATTTTTATATTTTTAAAATAAATAAACCATTTAATATTTACTTCATCCTGTTTTATGTAAGGTTTAAATAATATACATAAAAATAAAAATACAAATATATATTGTTTTGAGAAAAATTATTTACATAGATAACATACGCAGACATAAATCTTAAACTTTATGTAATTTTGTAACCAAATGGTAGTGAAGTTCCATCGGAAAAGAAGCGCCGTTTGGTGAGGACGATTTCACATGTCTGTTTCTCGTCAGTCGTCCCAACATCGAAAGTCGCGGTTCGCCGAAAACTCTTAGACGATAATTTAATGGAATCTATTTCTCTTTTTATGAGACTAACCATACTATTAAAATTAATGTATTGACTGTTGTGGTAATTTAAGCGAATACCCTTAATTTTGCAACATTCGAAAGTCTTATTACTTGAAGAGGTGCCTTTATAACTGTAAAACTTTGGTCCGTCAGATAAGAAATGTGTAATGTAAGCGTCGTCACCATACGACGCAAGCTCATTTGTCATTTGTCCTAAAAAATTACCTAACTCGGGCTCGTAGGTATCCGATGAGTTTTCATTTGTTACGAAGATGACCGAATCTGTGTCTGTGTATAACAAGCTCCTATTTAATTTGCTTAGATATTCGTACAGAACGAGTCGCGCTTGAGCTGTTGTATAAGCAGCTATTGCAACATTAGTATGGCTAGAACCTTTTATGGAATCATCTTTGTGTATCCAATTAATACATATAATATTCTCAGCGATGAGAAGCATACCTGTGATTTCCTTATCTTTAGCCATAATAAAGTTTAGCAGCTCTTTTCTGCATTTAACGAATTCAGTTTACGGTATATTATCTCGCTGTCCGAATTTACCCCAAAATGAATTCAAGCAGAGCTTTGCTACAGCTCTAAGTCCTGGATTTTTATCAATTTTTTCGTAATCGAGTAAATGTATGAGTGTGGGAATTTGTATTTAAAAATTATTGACCAAAGTTATAGTCTATTTAACCCTTTCAGTCACAGAAGCCGATATATCGGCTCCCTATTGTTTTTAGTCACAAAATTTGATTTCTATTGTTATCGCAGTACAAATATACGTTTTCTATGTATTTTTGATCGTAGAATACGAATCTGATATCAATAATTTTATAAATATAAAAACAACCCTTCAAATGGGGTGAAAACCACCCTTTTAGTCATGAAATTGAATTCGTTTGGTTATGAAAGTAAAAAAACCCCCTCCTCATTAGAACACGGGCTTGGGACCGTCTGTGGCAGAGTTATGTTTTTTTCTTTTTTTTTTTGTTTTTCTTTTTTTCTTTTTTTCTTTTTTTTTCTTTTTCTCTTTTTTTCTTTTTTTCTTTTTTATTTTTTTTTTCGTTTTTTTTTCTTTTTTTTTTTATAATTTTTTTGACACTTGATTTGGATTCTTCGTTCAAAAATACATTGGAAACATATATTTGCACTTCCATAACCAAATGAATTGAATTGCGTGACTGAAAGGGTTAAGCGAAAATTCTTCGTTTTTTAAAAATTTTATTATGAAATATGGGTTAAATTGACTATAACTTTGGTAAATAATTTTTATATACAAATTCCCATACCCATACCATAACTACACGTATTTTGAACATAATAAAACCTTGAAAGCGTTAATTCGATCACATTAGCTCTCTAAACCTTGCGGTAGTCGAAGAAATATAGAGGTTTTCATTATAGCCAATCAAATGGACCTAACGACCTTCATGAATTTTTTTAAAATTTGTATAGTTATATTTAGATAAAATGTTCAAATTTACCGAAAACATCAGGTAATATATGATAAGTGCCTTAGTTTTACCGTGAAATATATTATCAATTAATTTTAAATTTTAAGGTGTATCTGTCCCCTTAAAAAAACGCGTGTTGCGGATAAATATTGAGGACGCGACAAATCGATGTACTTTTGCAATTTTACTGATAAATATAAGGATTTTAGGTATCATAAATAATTGTATGTGAAAAGTACATAAAATATTACATTTTAATCACTTATTTTATTGATTTAATTAATATCCACTACATAAGCAAGCATTGCAGACGTGACATTTTTTCGTTCGTTTTTGAATCAGCTCATTTAAAAGTCTTTTAAATCTTTTATGATTATTTTAAGAATAAAAATAAAGCAGCATCTTATTTAAAATAATACTGTTTTTATATTCTATGTACTAAAAATAGTTTTTAAAGTAATTTAATTGTATATCATTAAGTTACTTTTTGCGTTGCGATATCCAAAATCTATGACAATATTCAAATCCATTTAATTTCGGTTTTATGAGAAAAATGTAATTATTATTCAGATCATTTGATTCCTGAATGTTTTTCAAGTGTTAAGGTAATTTTTTTATTTTTTAATTAGTAATTTATAGTGACGATTAACGAAAATATATTTGAAATCGGGCATTTGACGTACACAAAATATGATATTTCGAGTTTTTAATTAATAAGTATAATTAATTTATGACAGAAAGTGAATATAAAAATATTAAAAATAATAAATTTAAATCTTAAACAACAGTATATATAAGCATGCATGTTACAGTTAAAATTTACTTAAACGTGTAAGAAAAGTAATTTAAAGTTTATGACACATAGTTTAAAGGTTCTAGAGATTTACCCATATAGCGACTTTATATTGTACATAAATCGGTAGAAGACGGGGACATCGAACTCGTTTATTTAAATAAAACTATATACCCTGGTAGAAAATTAATCTAGAACTATGTAGAACTATCTAGTTTGCCAAGGAAATAATCGAGGGCCTCGATAAAACTAGATAATTTTCTACCAGGGTATTGTTAATAAATTTGAATATATTTTATTAAAATATTATTAAAAGAATCCTTTTTTTTAATTAAGGGTCATTAGGTGTCTTTGAATGACAATACTGGAAACCTGTACATTTCTTATGCTAATGCAGGGTTTTGAGAGAGAAATATGTCGGATTAGATTTTTAAGGCTTTATTGTGATAAAAATACACATAGTTATGTTGTGTATGTAGAATATAAAAATAAAAATTATTAACCAAAAGTATAGTCTATCAAAGTCATAATTCATGAATTGTTTTAAATTTTATCATGAAATATGATTTTTAAAGACTATAACTTGGTCAATAATTTATATTTTCAAATTCCCACATTCATATGTGCAGAATCTGACCGTCCTGACTTTCGAAACCTTGCGGTAGCGCAAGAAATATATAGGTTTCCATTATTATCATTCAAAGGGATCTAATGACTCTTAATTTCAGAAAAGTATTTTTTCCGTATTATTTTCATAAAATATAATTATTTTTCAATAATCTATCTGACTGACGCAATACATTTTTCCATGCAAGTTCCCTATTGGTGGTCGCGGGTCGTGTTCTTATGCGTCTGAATGTTTGACTCCGGGTTCAAGTCCGATTTATTTAATTATTTTTTATGAAATACGTTCATTGGTTTTTGTTATCACAGAAAAGGTAAGTTTAACTACAGCATCGTATTTAAAAATATATTTTACTATATTATCATCATCTGTTTTATGGAATAATTTTTATTTTACAATAATAATCTTTTTAACGTTTAATCTCTTTTTATTACAATGTATATTTTTTAATGGGAGCGTCGCCATTAATCTTGACCATTATATCGAAAATTATTTCAATTTTTTTTTTAATGTTGATCATATAATTTAAAATCATTTCAGAACATGTCAAATTTAAAATGTTTTAACAAAACTATAGTCTAGAAAGTAAAACAATTAACGTTTGATAGCATATCACATACAAATTTTAAACGCGTTTTTGTAATTTTAATAAAGTTCCTTCTATCCATTTAAATGAACATTTTTTAAGCTTGCAGGAAATATCGATTTAAATATAGTATTTCAAAAGTATTTTAATTTAAGGTAAAATAATGTATTACATAAAGCGTATGTCCAATTGAGTTATTGGGTTGATCTTGAGTTCAAATTCAACCCACTTTTATCATATAATAAATATATGTATTTGAAAAATGTGAGTTATATTTTATGAAATTATGCGTTATATTGTCACATACACATATTCTCTAAGAGAAAGCTTTGTAATGTTGAAAATTTCGGAAAAACAATTTTTTTTTATCTTTATACGTCAAATATATGAAAAATATGAACGATTTCGTAAAAAGACGTAATTTTATTCCAATTTATATATCTGGTAATTACCAATGCTATTTTAATAGAAGAAATACGATTCAATCTTGAATACATATATTTCAAAAATTGACCATTTTAGCAAATAAGGAAATAATTATTTAATCTGTTCTGTATAGGTTCAAAAAATATGTGTATAATTTTAATCAAGATTTTAATAAACATAATTTCAATTCGGTAAATATATGGGGAATTCTCAGTAACTTTTGAATTTTGAGTGAAAAAAATCAATTTAAATGTTAAAGCACACTTCTGTAATTTTGTGTGGATGGTCTAGTAGCTTTAATAATGCAGAGTCCAACGAGGTGCAACATTTTAGAGCAACGCACCAAACGTTATAAACGTTTATTACATTTTTTAATATTTACGTAGAAGACATGTGTTTTTGTTTTGTACATTTTTTATTTTCTACAAGATTTGGTTTTCTACCAATCTTATTAATTTTTTTAATATTTGTTACTAAAATCATCGCACTCCAGGTTGACGAGACATTGTCTACGGAGGAGAGCAGCAGGTACTCAAAATAGAAAATTTTTATCAACTTTAAGGTAGGATTCTGGTGTTTTTGACCAAAATATCAAAATTTTTTTATTGAGTTTTCTTAATGTTTGTAATTGTAAGAATGTTTTAAAAGTTGTCTGATGTCATAACTCGTTTTTTTAACAAGGTTATACGCCTTCAAGTAAAACAATTAACATTAGATACTATACAAAGTTATATTTTTAAACGTGTTTTTTTTCGAAACTGATTTTTCTAACTTTAAAAAGATTTACGCGCATTAGATTTTAATGAATCTTTCTGTAACTATCAGAGTAAATGAATTATAATATTTAGAATAAAAGTTAGCAGCTTTTGTGAAGAATTTTGGGCTCAATTTTTATGTCATTATAAAACTTTTTTTAAAAATTTTTGAAAAATATTATTTTGAATAACAAAGTTTTGAATTTAAATTTATGGAAAGGTTAATTTATGAAAACAAAATTATTGGAAAGATAAAATATTTCATTAAAAATTTTTGAAATTTTAATCTATGAAAGTATAAAATTACGAAAACAAAATTTTATAAACCATATATTTTGAAAAAATAAATTTTGAAATAACAATTTTTTAAGTATTATAATAATTATTATTTTAATAGAAATTGTCAAGAATTCAATAAAAATAAAAAATTTCAATTTTAATTTTTCAAAATTACATTATTTCCAATTGATTATTTATCTAAATAATTTATTTTCATACTTTTATTTTTTCTATGTTTTCCCTTTCGTTAAATCTTAAATTCCAAATTTTCATTTTAGGTATTATTTTAGTTCTTAATTTGAATTTTCAAAACTTTAACTTTCGTAATTTTACCTTTTCCAATTTTTATTTTTCAGAATTTTTACCCCCACCCGTTTTCAGTTGGCGTAACTAAAATTTCTTTTTCGATTTTAATAAATTGCATTTTTCCTTAAAGAAAAACACTGGGCGGTAAATGCGTTTGAATATTACTTCAATAACACATTAAAGAATAGAAAAATGCAAAATCGACTAGATTTTTAACAACATTCGATGTGAGAACAAAAACTACATGTTGTTGGTACTGTGCACGTTTTATCTCCATAAACATAAGTTTGTATTTTATCAACTTCTAGAGCACATAACTCTATAAAGTCTAGAATTTTTCCTATTCAGCTCCAAAATTGAATTATCGCAGACTTCATCAGGCTGTAACTTCGGTCAAGATTTTTATTTTTCAAAAACCCACACTCAATCTATAATTATATGCATTATGAACACAACAAAATCTCAATAACGCCAATCTTATCACTTTGATAATTTTTAATCTTTACAGCCATTTTTTTTAAAACTACATTTTTCGTTTTTAGGCATTTAAAATAAAATTGCGTTCGTATGCCTCTTGCCACTCGCCGAATTACAAAAGAATTCTAGCAAACCGTACGTCACACATGCGATTGAGATGTTGCAGTAGGCGCGTGACAAAGAATGTCTTTCCGCAGAAAGTCGGCCCACTAGCGATCATAGTGAATGAATGATGAAACCATATATCCATGATGTATGTCAACAATCACCGTGTTCTTGATGCAGGAAAAAGAAAGCATGTACATGCATGTACGATAAACGACTGTTTGGCACTGAATATCGTATGTTAGAGTTTCAAATTTAATTGTATGAAAAAAGAAAATTAAAACATCGAAAATTTTGTCTGATAATGCACGTTTATCACCGCGGCGGGGTTGGCCACGCGGCGCGGCGCGGCGCGGTCGACACACGCGGAACAAGCTGATTCGCCGCGTGTGTTGACCGCGTAATAAATAAAATTATTAAAAATAAAAGTATGAAAATAAATTATTTAGATAAATAATCAATTGGAAATAACGTAATTTTGAAAAATTAAAATTGAAATTTTTTATTTTTATTGAATTCTTGACAATTTCTATTAAAATAATAATTATTATTATACTTAAAAAATTGTTATTTCAAAATTTATTTTTTCAAAATATATGGTTTATCAAATTTTGTTTTCGTAATTTTATACTTTCATAGATTAAAATTTCAAAAATTTTTAATGAAATATTTTATCTTTCCAATAATTTTGTTTTCATAAATTAACCTTTCCATAAATTTAAATTCAAAACTTTTTTATTCAAAATAATATTTTTCAAAAATTTTAAAAAAAAGTTTTATAATGACATAAAAATTGAGCCCAAAATTCTTCACAAAAGCTGCTAACTTTTATTCTAAATATTATAATTCATTTACTCTGATAGTTACAGAAAGATTCATTAAAATCTAATGCGCGTAAATCTTTTTAAAGTTAGAAAAATCAGTTTCGAAAAAAAACACGTTTAAAAATATAACTTTGTATAGTATCTAATGTTAATTGTTTTACTTGAAGGCGTATAACCTTGTTAAAAAAACGAGTTATGACATCAGACAACTTTTAAAACATTCTTACAATTACAAACATTAAGAAAACTCAATAAAAAAATTTTGATATTTTGGTCAAAAACACCAGAATCCTACCTTAAAGTTGATAAAAATTTTCTATTTTGAGTACCTGCTGCTCTCCTCCGTAGACAATGTCTCGTCAACCTGGAGTGCGATGATTTTAGTAACAAATATTAAAAAAATTAATAAGATTGGTAGAAAACCAAATCTTGTAGAAAATAAAAAATGTACAAAACAAAAACACATGTCTTCTACGTAAATATTAAAAAATGTAATAAACGTTTATAACGTTTGGTGCGTTGCTCTAAAATGTTGCACCTCGTTGGACTCTGCATTATTAAAGCTACTAGACCATCCACACAAAATTACAGAAGTGTGCTTTAACATTTAAATTGATTTTTTTCACTCAAAATTCAAAAGTTACTGAGAATTCCCCATATATTTACCGAATTGAAATTATGTTTATTAAAATCTTGATTAAAATTATACACATATTTTTTGAACCTATACAGAACAGATTAAATAATTATTTCCTTATTTGCTAAAATGGTCAATTTTTGAAATATATGTATTCAAGATTGAATCGTATTTCTTCTATTAAAATAGCATTGGTAATTACCAGATATATAAATTGGAATAAAATTACGTCTTTTTACGAAATCGTTCATATTTTTCATATATTTGACGTATAAAGATAAAAAAAAATTGTTTTTCCGAAATTTTCAACATTACAAAGCTTTCTCTTAGAGAATATGTGTATGTGACAATATAACGCATAATTTCATAAAATATAACTCACATTTTTCAAATACATATATTTATTATATGATAAAAGTGGGTTGAGTTTGAACTCAAGATCAACCCAATAACTCAATTGGACATACGCTTTATGTAATACATTATTTTACCTTAAATTAAAATACTTTTGAAATACTATATTTAAATCGATATTTCCTGCAAGCTTAAAAAATGTTCATTTAAATGGATAGAAGGAACTTTATTAAAATTACAAAAACGCGTTTAAAATTTGTATGTGATATGCTATCAAACGTTAATTGTTTTACTTTCTAGACTATAGTTTTGTTAAAACATTTTAAATTTGACATGTTCTGAAATGATTTTAAATTATATGATCAACATTAAAAAAAAAATTGAAGGAATTTTCGATATAATGGTCAAGATTAATGGCGACGCTCCCATTAAAAAATATACATTGTAATAAAAAGAGATTAAACGTTAAAAAGATTATTATTGTAAAATAAAAATTATTCCATAAAACAGATGATGATAATATAGTAAAATATATTTTTAAATACGATGCTGTAGTTAAACTTACCTTTTCTGTGATAACAAAAACCAATGAACGTATTTCATAAAAAATAATTAAATAAATCGGACTTGAACCCGGAGTCAAACATTCAGACGCATAAGAACACGACCCGCGACCACCAATAGGGAACTTGCATGGAAAAATGTATTGCGTCAGTCAGATAGATTATTGAAAAATAATTATATTTTATGAAAATAATACGGAAAAAATACTTTTCTGAAATTAAGAGTCATTAGATCCCTTTGAATGATAATAATGGAAACCTATATATTTCTTGCGCTACCGCAAGGTTTCGAAAGTCAGGACGGTCAGATTCTGCACATATGAATGTGGGAATTTGAAAATATAAATTATTGACCAAGTTATAGTCTTTAAAAATCATATTTCATGATAAAATTTAAAACAATTCATGAATTATGACTTTGATAGACTATACTTTTGGTTAATAATTTTTATTTTTATATTCTACATACACAACATAACTATGTGTATTTTTATCACAATAAAGCCTTAAAAATCTAATCCGACATATTTCTCTCTCAAAACCCTGCATTAGCATAAGAAATGTACAGGTTTCCAGTATTGTCATTCAAAGACACCTAATGACCCTTAATTAAAAAAAAGGATTCTTTTAATAATATTTTAATAAAATATATTCAAATTTATTAACAATACCCTGGTAGAAAATTATCTAGTTTTATCGAGGCCCTCGATTATTTCCTTGGCAAACTAGATAGTTCTACATAGTTCTAGATTAATTTTCTACCAGGGTATATAGTTTTATTTAAATAAACGAGTTCGATGTCCCCGTCTTCTACCGATTTATGTACAATATAAAGTCGCTATATGGGTAAATCTCTAGAACCTTTAAACTATGTGTCATAAACTTTAAATTACTTTTCTTACACGTTTAAGTAAATTTTAACTGTAACATGCATGCTTATATATACTGTTGTTTAAGATTTAAATTTATTATTTTTAATATTTTTATATTCACTTTCTGTCATAAATTAATTATACTTATTAATTAAAAACTCGAAATATCATATTTTGTGTACGTCAAATGCCCGATTTCAAATATATTTTCGTTAATCGTCACTATAAATTACTAATTAAAAAATAAAAAAATTACCTTAACACTTGAAAAACATTCAGGAATCAAATGATCTGAATAATAATTACATTTTTCTCATAAAACCGAAATTAAATGGATTTGAATATTGTCATAGATTTTGGATATCGCAACGCAAAAAGTAACTTAATGATATACAATTAAATTACTTTAAAAACTATTTTTAGTACATAGAATATAAAAACAGTATTATTTTAAATAAGATGCTGCTTTATTTTTATTCTTAAAATAATCATAAAAGATTTAAAAGACTTTTAAATGAGCTGATTCAAAAACGAACGAAAAAATGTCACGTCTGCAATGCTTGCTTATGTAGTGGATATTAATTAAATCAATAAAATAAGTGATTAAAATGTAATATTTTATGTACTTTTCACATACAATTATTTATGATACCTAAAATCCTTATATTTATCAGTAAAATTGCAAAAGTACATCGATTTGTCGCGTCCTCAATATTTATCCGCAACACGCGTTTTTTTAAGGGGACAGATACACCTTAAAATTTAAAATTAATTGATAATATATTTCACGGTAAAACTAAGGCACTTATCATATATTACCTGATGTTTTCGGTAAATTTGAACATTTTATCTAAATATAACTATACAAATTTTAAAAAAATTCATGAAGGTCGTTAGGTCCATTTGATTGGCTATAATGAAAACCTCTATATTTCTTCGACTACCGCAAGGTTTAGAGAGCTAATGTGATCGAATTAACGCTTTCAAGGTTTTATTATGTTCAAAATACGTGTAGTTATGGTATGGGTATGGGAATTTGTATATAAAAATTATTTACCAAAGTTATAGTCAATTTAACCCATATTTCATAATAAAATTTTTAAAAAACGAAGAATTTTCGCTTAAATAGACTATAACTTTGGTCAATAATTTTTAAATACAAATTCCCACACTCATACATTTACTCGATTACGAAAAAATTGATAAAAATCCAGGACTTAGATCTGTAGCAAAGCTCTGCTTGAATTCATTTTGGGGTAAATTCGGACAGCGAGATAATATACCGTAAACTGAATTCGTTAAATGCAGAAAAGAGCTGCTAAGCTTTATTATGGCTAAAGATAAGGAAATCACAGGTATGCTTCTCATCGCTGAGAATATTATATGTATTAATTGGATACACAAAGATGATTCCATAAAAGGTTCTAGCCATACTAATGTTGCAATAGCTGCTTATACAACAGCTCAAGCGCGACTCGTTCTGTACGAATATCTAAGCAAATTAAATAGGAGCTTGTTATACACAGACACAGATTCGGTCATCTTCGTAACAAATGAAAACTCATCGGATACCTACGAGCCCGAGTTAGGTAATTTTTTAGGACAAATGACAAATGAGCTTGCGTCGTATGGTGACGACGCTTACATTACACATTTCTTATCTGGCGGACCAAAGTTTTACAGTTATAAAGGCACCTCTTCAAGTAATAAGACTTTCGAATGTTGCAAAATTAAGGGTATTCGCTTAAATTACCACAACAGTCAATACATTAATTTTAATAGTATGCTTAGTCTCATAAAAAGAGAAATAGATTCCATTAAATTATCGTCTAAGAGTTTTCGGCGAACCGCGACTTTCGATGTTGGGACGACTGACGAGAAACAGACATGTGAAATCGTCCTCACCAAACGGCGCTTCTTTTCCGATGGAACTTCACTACCATTTGGTTATAAAATTACATAAAGTTTAAGATTTATGTCTGCGTATGTTATCTATGTAAATAATTTTTCTCAAAACAATATATATTTGTATTTTTATTTTTATGTATATTATTTAAACCTTACATAAAACAGGATGAAGTAAATATTAAATGGTTTATTTATTTTAAAAATATAAAAATACTCCTTCCTTTGTTTTTCAATTTTTATCAGATGTCACAAAAAGAAGATCAGAAACACCTCCAACCCTTATGTTTTCACAACTGGTAAGGATTTATGATAAGCCCCACCATCACATTCTATTTTGAGAAAATCAGTATATTCTTAGGATAATAAACATAATTTAATATATATTTTTTAATTTGCAGCCATCAGAATCCCGTAGTGTGAGTCTATGCCTAGTCAGAGGCGTAAGCAGAATGGAGGATTGGTTTCGCGAACTACAGGAGACGATTCAACTCAATAGGGTATGTATATAAATAAATGCTATTTAATAATTCTATTTCTTTTTCTCTAATTAATATTTTTTGTTTTATTACAGCAACGAACTACCCGGAACAAAAGCAGAGGCTTTAGAGTACTTTCGCCCAGCGAAATAAATAAGAAATACGAAGAAAACAATGATAAGGTAGCTATATTATATTATATTATATTTTAAAATTATGCTTTTAATTTTTATTTTAATTAACAAATATTTCCTTTTTTTAATTACAGAAAAAATCGCAGAATGGAAAAGCTATGCATCGGAGACAGCTATCAAAGATGCTGGACAAAATCCTCCCTTTTATATATATCATATAATTCTCTAACAGTAATTGGTATATGAAATATGAATATAAAAACATATAACTGTATTAAAGCATTAGGAAATTGATAATTTATTGCTTCATGTAAACATTTATTGCAGCTTCAAAAAAAGTTGTATAAACTATTCCATTTACAGTTCGAATATCTTCAAAAGAAGTAGAACAAGTAATATGTAATAATAACATTCTTAGATAAAACATTTCTCGTTGTTTAGGAATTACGAAATACATCCCTCTTAATACAGGTTTGAAAAAAAATTTTCTTACATGCCAAATTTTCGGTTTTTTAACATATACGTAATAATTAAGCACATCAGTATATAATAATTTTTTTGCATTTTCGAAGGTTTGAATCAAAGTAGATGAATCAATAAAATTCTGTTGTATAACTTTAGGCCCTCCTATGAAAGTAGATGGTAATATGGTAATTCTTCCAATCGTCATATTTTGATTCAATGCTTTATTATATATATAATCCATTAAGCCTCGATACATTTTAGTACGTAATGATGCCTGTTCTTTTCGAATATAATATAATCGATTACTTTCAACTTGAGTTGATGCATTGACAATGAATTGTTGCGTGAACTTTCCCAATTTTAAGCAAGGATTAACATTATTTCTAAAACTAAATTTATATTAATAATATATATTGTAAAGCAATGACATTATTTTTATCTTTGGTATTTCTTTTTAATTTTGGACTCCAACCAAATTCCCCTTGGGGAAATATTAATGGATAAGTCATTGGGTCTACATGCTGACTTATAATAGAAATTCTCTGCGGTTGATTATTTCTCTGATATATATAAATATCTCGGTTTACAGGTGGTAAGCCTTCTTCTTCAACAAATACAACAGCTACTTCATTACAAGTTGGAACATTAAATGTATTTTTATTTAACATGTTATCTAACTTGTTATATACATTTTTATTTCTTTAGGTAGTTCATTACTATTACAAGCTCGTTTATTTTTTTTCATTTCCAATTCATACATCATTTTATAGCACTGTGTGACCTAAATTCGCATTTATCGTACGCTTTTCCGTGGCATAAATGATCGATTACACCACTGTTGCTAACTTCACACCGTACCATTATAAACACTGTGGAATAAACACAGTTGCCACTCGTATCCTTATAAAGTAAATCAATTGCTAAAACAGCGCATATAAAATGTGGTGTTGATTGTGAATTTTTTCACTTAATGATTGATTTCCTGGTAAATACGCATGCCAAGTATCAGAGAATAATTATAAATCCTTAAAATAATGCTTCAAATTAAGAGGTTAGTTCAACGGATTGTATATGACAATTTGGCGCGTTTTTTGAATATTCAATCTGGAATTCAATTTAAAATTCAGTATTAATTTTTTTTTCATTATTATTATTATAAATTTATTAAAATTTAATTTAAATAATTTCAAGATAGAGTAAATAAATATATTCAAATTAACTTTTAACAATAAACATTTATTATTTTTTCAAAAAACAAAATATCTTATTTATATAAGGTTCTATTCAACCAATGTATAAAGGTTGACATTGATTATTAATTAACTAATGAATTTTGGTTAAATAATAATTAGTTTATACGATTTGTAATTTCCTTAATTTATTTTTTATGTTTTTTGGATTACATTTTTTTTATGCGGGGGGGCTCCGCCCCCCCAAACCCCCCCTTCTCCACTCCAGGTCTGCCCCCGCACCCTACACCCTCCCCTATGTCGATGGCAGGTTTATGTCACTCGTGCTACAAACTATTGTATACTAATATTACGATACATGTACGCTCGGCCACTTAGGTCACATGTATCGTAATATACTATTTCACTTAATGATTGATTTATTCATTAATTATAAAAAATAGCGAATTTATGTCACACGAGCTATAAAATAGTATACGATACTCGTGGCATAAACAGCCTATAACACGACGTGAAATATCGCCCTCGCTTCGCTCGGGCGCTAACTTCACGCCGTGCCGTAATAGGCCGTTTATGCCACTTGTATCGTAATATACTATTATATGCTTTAGAATATGGATTTATATCGCGTAAAAAAATATCTCATTCTTTTAATATTGTTAAAGTACTATTTTTATTCGAAATTCGAACAACTTGCGGTCCAGGATTAGGACTTATATCTAATTCAGTGCCAAAACTTGCAAAAGCTAATAAATTATTATAAATTCTAATTAAATTCATAAATTGTTTACTTTCATTAGAATTTTTTGGGTTAATTCTATTAAACGTTCAGGATAGTTATTAGATTCATTAAATATAAATTTTTCTTTGTGGCAACAATTACTAAATTCTTTATCACTACGAGTTTCCGAATGAAAATGTTTTACATTACAAAATTTACGTATTATATTCATTTTTCCTAAAGAATTTACATTTATTGAATTTTCATCAAAATTAATATTGGCTATTAAAGTATATTTTTCAATATCTTCAATTTTACGATCAAATTCTTCGCTTTTATCACTTTCTTTTTTTCTTATTTCTCTTTTTAAATCGACTATTCTCTGAATCTTTTTTTTTGTCTTCGGGCATATTTTTGTATCCTTTATTTATTTTAGCATTCTACTTCTTCACTTAACTTAATTTCATGTTCTTTACCCGAAACTTTGACATTAAACTCATTCTTGTTTTCTCTTTATAACTGGACTATTTTCTCAATGATTTCTTTTTCTTCATCAGACATATTTTTGTATGCATGTTTATTTATCCTAGTATTTTTTTTCACTTAAATTTATTTCATTTTTGTTGCCCGAAGTTTTAATGTTAAATTCATTTATGTTTTGATCTAAAGCTTTGATTTCATCATTTTTTTTCTGTTTTTTTTTTAATTCAGCTATTCTTTCGATCTTTAATCTTTCTTTTTTCTGCGGACATATTTTTGTATGTACGTTTACTTTTCTGGGCATTACATTTCTTTTTCTTTTTCTTAACTTAATATCATTTTTTCTAATTTGCTTTTTATTTAAAGGTAAATGATTTGTTTCTTTCTTAATCATATTAATATGTACATCTCTTTTTATATCTACAGTATTTCTTATAGTATTACTTCATTTAATCATTGTACTTTGTAAATTTTTGTTCTATTATTTGTGCTTTTCTTTTATAAGACATATTTTTATTCTGATGAATTCTTCTCGTAACATTCTTACTTTCATTCGCAGTTAATTTAGTTGTAATTTATGATGCTGTATTTTCACTATTGCTAATTGTTCCTACAATATCAATATTATTTTATTTCATAATACAATACTCTCAATTTTACTCGCGATTTCCCTCTACCCAGACTCCTCGTACCTCTCGAGGGGTTTTTCTGAACTAGACGCCTGGACACTCGGAGAAACCCACGCTGATCCAATCTCGATACGTTTCTTTATTAACAACAATTACTCAATTTATCGTACTTACAGATTTGCAATTTATGGTAATTAAATACATACAGGTTCTAACTACTTCAATAATTTGAGTTTATTTACAAGTAATTATTATTTATTTACCAAACAAATAGATAAATCATATACATGAAGTTTTACATAAAACGTTGAAAGTAATTCTTTTATTAATGCAATTGTTTCATATATCCGTAAACCCGCGATTTCAGTAACAAATGAAGTATCAGTTCCCTTGAACCTACCCTCCATTCCCGTTTAATTACGTAATATATTCGAACTCCGAATCACCATCACATTTAACAATAATCACTCCGAATTACTACAATTTACTAAGCCGCCCTTGTAATACTAACGGGACGCAGATATTCGCTGGTAATTCTTGCATGCGGTTAGGCACCTGAAATGGCCGCTTGCCGTCTTTACTCGTACGTATCGGTAGCCGAACGCTTTGCTGCACTAACATAAACCCTGTAACAAAAATAATACAGCCTCTGGAACCCTTAACCTGGAATAATCACGAAAACCCTAACGGCGAACACACCTTGCTCCACTTTCCACCAAGTCTCGATCACCTAAAATTTTGTAGCAACTCCAACTAAAACAGAAACCAAGTAATGGAAGCTCTTACCAAGTAATTTTTAAGTTAAAAATTACTAAAACTCTCTTGAATATTGCCTGACGTCGGGCGCTTGTGGGCTAAGACTCGCCGACCAGAATAATCTACTGACGTTGAAACTAAGTCCAAAATTATAACTGAAACTTCAATAAGAACAAATGGCTGCCTCCTTTGAAGTAATTCGCCACGCGATGACGTTAACTTCCAAGTATGATGCAGAAAGATACTCGAACGAAAAATGCGACCGCACTGCTAGAGAGCTTCGGACGGAATGGGCAGGGTGGGAGGACTGCTATCCTCTCCTCGAGGCGGCCCTGCGCCCTAGCTCCCTCTATTTTCCTTAACTCGATTCTTTCTCTCATTCTAACACACTTGTTGCTATAGGCCGACACTCGATTTCCACTCGAGTAGTAACCAGGGGTTAAGTACTACTCGAGATTTATCCAACATCGATGCCTATATTCGACGCGCCTCATTTAAATATTAATAACAGCGCCCTCTATACTATATAGATTTTCCGCTAAGATACTCTTATACTCGATAATATTGATGAGATAATGGCCGCTTGGCTATATAAGAACAACCAGCTATACACTCCGTACGTATATCTGCCCGTTCCCGCTGTAGCCTATCTTTCCACTCGGTCTGGACTACTCATGTAGGCAGACCTGAACGCGCGCTCAGTGTAGACACGCCCTGCTCCCCTCTCCTGCCGCGCGCATCTCCCTCGACTCTCCACTTGATCAGCCTTGCGCAAACAGCTGAGCTTCGGCCGCATGGCTGGCGCTCGGCTTCATTTCGGCTGCTCCCGTCGTTGTTCCCGGGGACGACGTTCCCTGGATCCTTGCGCTGTCGTCAGACTCCCCCCTCCGGAGATGCTGTACTTGCAACGAATATCGGCTCTTTATGTGACGTCTCACTCCGTCCAGTTTTTGAGGATAGTGCTGCTCCTCTATTTTAATATAACAAGCTCAGGAGAACACACGTGGTCTACTCTGCGGTTTGAGTTTTTGTTTTTTGCCACAAGAGGGTAGCACGTGATGGAGCTCCTTGCATGTAGTATCTATAAGCGCGTCCTGCGCATCATTAGAGCTCTCTTGCCTTGCACTAAATGCAAACGCAAGTGTGATGCGGCATGCTTGCGGGCCATCACAAAAGATGGAGTGAAGAAAAACATATATACAAAATGCATCGAACGCGACCAACGTGTGACCAGACTTATGCGCACACAGCGTCGTAGCGCGGCCGAGTGCTCTACTCTTGCTACGACAAAACGTGTAAGAGAGAGAGAGTACGAGCGCGCTGGCTGCCGCTGCGACACCCAAAGGCGCGGACTTGAGTGCTCCCCACTCTAAGGATGACGTCAGGCGCCCCACTGCTGTATCGCTGTCTTGCCTGTCTCTCCAACTCTGAACATCTAAGGGAGGACCTGTCGAGCGCCGAAGAGAGCAGCAGCGCGCACGGGTCACTGCATGCGTCGACACCAGCAGGAGCGAGTGCGACGGAGCGGGTTGCAGCCACGCAGGCGCTCGGGCCACTGCACGGGTCCTCACCAGCAGGAGCGAGTGCGAAGGTGTGGGTTGCTGCCACGCAGAGGCACGGGCCACTACACGCATCGACACCAGCAGGAGCGAGTTCGAAAGAGTGGGTTGCAGCCACGCAGGCGCTCGGGCCACTGCACGGGTCGTCACCAGCAGGAGCGAGTGCGAAGGTGTGGGTTGCAGCCACGCAGGCGCACGGGCCACTACACGCATCGACACCAGCCGGAGCGAGTACGAAGGAGTGGGTTACAGTCACGCAGACGCCGTCTTCATTACTCAAGCCCAGCAAGAAGAAATCTCTTGCAACTAATAATGCAGAAGATACGTATGTAGATACTACCACTGAAGAGAGTAGAGTAAGCCTTTCGGCAATTCAAGACGGTACCCGCAATATCTCGGTTATTATGGAGAAGGTTGTGCCCATAACGTCTGTGATCAAGGAACACCTGACTTTACTACGATCAGTTCCAGAGCTGATAAAAAATGTTGGAGTGTTAAAATTGAGCTTAGGCGTTATCGAAAAAATATTTGCTGATCAGAACTCCCTGCTGGAAGAGTTCAAGATCAGACAGTTCTTCTTAGAAAATAAAAATTCAGAATTAACCGAGAAATTGCTGGTTATAGAAAATAAGCTAAATATATAATTCTACAGCGACCCCTGATTCAGTTTCTGTCTCAGGAAGGATTCGCACGCAGGTTCATTGGCGTCGAACGCGCAACCTTCGGGGTGATAAAGACAATAACAACATTGAATCAAATTTAGGTTCGATTGATGAGCCTGCATCGAATCATTGCTCTGCGTCTGCCATTGGAGGAAGCAGTGATAGCCAAGAGAGAAGGGTAGGCAGCAACAGTGCGGGGAACACTGAGTTAATAGTCTGATCCTGTTGACGTGGATCATGATGTTCTCAGCATTGTTCTGCCTTCTCTCCCAAAAGATGATATTATTAATGTTAGGCCACTAGCTCCCCTTACGATGAGGGGTTGCACCACCGGAGCGGAAGCAGAACGTGGAACGAATGTTGTTAAAAGTGTGAATGATAAATCGCCTATAAGACCACCACCTTTGCTTGTCCATCTCACGAGCACCAGATTGATGATGCGAAGTTTGTTCGCAAACTTGCAGCTGAATTGTCACTTCAGATCATTCATCACGGAGCGACTCGTCATACCGACACCTCGCACACATGTTTAGACACTATACTAGTGGACAGCAACGACACAATAGTAGACAGCAACATTTGATCCGCCCTGGCCAAGCAAACATAACATCATAGATTTGGCTTTAAATGTCCGCGCTCCTACTCTGTGTGATAGTCCCTTCACGTATAGGGACTACAGAAATATTGATCCACAGGAATTGTAGTCTCTCTTATTTAATTATGATTGGTCAGTTTTTCATGAACAACGCATTGATTTAAATACAGCGCTGGACTGCCTTAATTCCAACTTATTAAACGCGAATAACATTTTAGTTCCATTTAAGCGAGTTAACCCTCGCAAAGGCAGTCCACCCTGGATTGATGATGAAATTCATCAGTTAAGCAAAAAACGTGACGCAACGTATAAACGATATAAAGGACCCGCGATGAGCGATTTTATAGTGAGTTCGTAGAATTGCGAAATAAATCTTTATCTAGGAAAGCTGCTGGGTAAACAGCAAGGTTCTCAAGGCATGGATTAATTTGGAGTAAATCATACATTTTGGGTAGAAAACAAGCCGTTATTGAGCGCTCTGACACCAAGTCACCTTGGTTGTCAACAAATCTTGGAGTGCCCCAGGGATTCATGTTAGGACCTTTGCCTTTCTGTCTTTACATCAATGATATACAAGAACTGTTTGTCGAGTTTAATACAGAACTCAAAAAGGATGACCCGTGACGCATGAGACATATACTATACGCATACGACCTACAGATCTACATCCAGATACCCCCTGATAACATTGACGAGGGAGTAACGATCTTGGGCCGTGCTGCGCAAGCGGTTGCTAATTGGGCAAACGGTGCATTACTCAGACTGAATAAGACTAAGACTAAAACTATTATTTTCGGCTCCTGTAAATATATAAACAGTCTGGAGTCACAAGGTATGCTGGAAATCAGTCTGGGGGCTGGAGTCTTCGTCCCTTTTTCGCCGACCGTCACAAGCCTGAGTGTTATACTTGATTTTTAACTAACTTGGAAGCCACACGTGGACATGGTCGCAAAAAAGGTTATTAGAGTATTATACAATTTGAGATTTTTTAAAAAGTATACCACTCAGGATTTGCGCAAGCACTTAGCAAAGGCTCTTGTTTTCCCACATATTGACTACTGCTCTCTGATGTAACTGGATGCTTCACTCGAGCTTCGTAGCCGACTGCAAAGACTGCAAAACTCGTTTGTGCGGTACGTTTTAGGTACTAGGAGGGACGAGCACGTCACCGAAGAACGAATCAAAACACCCTGTAAGGGGTGAGGTTAAAGAACTCTCTATTACGCAGATGCGTACTGAAACAGGGCTAAGATCTTCAGATACGCACTTTAACATCATTAGTAGCCTTCAAGGTGGCGGTCAAGAAATGCTTTCCATGATTCGATTAATTGTTATGGTCGATTGATTATATCTATTTTTTTTTAATTTATTGTTGTATTGTTAAATTCTAATTTATTTCATTTATTGGTATATTTGCTTATTTTTTTTTCTTTTTTCATTTTTCTGCTTATTAATTGACAAAAACAATTTTAAAAAGTATGCATGTATTTATTGGTATGATTGAAAGCGACTGCTAATGTATGTATGTAATTTTATTTAAATGACTGATAGATATAATACAAACCATTTAAGAATTTTATATCTCACAACAAAGTGCAATACTTTATGTACCTGACTTCACATATGTGAACGGCGTGATACGACGTGATACGCAATTTTAAGAGACTGATGTAACATAAAAAACTTTCTTTTTTGTAAATATTTACAAATAAATATTATATCTATCTATCTATTTTTCACGCTGCAGGTAGCTGTAACAGAAGAAAAGAGAAAAGGGTCTAAACAACTGCTCCGTCGTCGGTGCTTTCTAGGACTGCTCAGCTTTTCCTGGGCTGCTGTCTGGTTACTGAGTCGATTGCTGTGCTGCTAACTACGTGTGTGTGTAGTGCTGGTGGTAGGTATATGTGTGTGTCGCGCCGTCGATCTCCCTCGTAAAACATACATAAATACATGCTCGATTAATATTTTATTATAAATAAAAGAGCGTGCGTTCGGTGGTGGTGGTGCGTGCGGGCGTGATTCCGCCCGGGTCCTATTATTCGCTTGTAATAATAACAATCCTGTTCCCACTAACCAAACCTTATCTACACTAACTTAACCTTACTATCTTTTCAGAAATGATTATTTACAGCCTATTTATTCCACTTGTGGCATTTTACATGTCACAAAATTTTATTTCGTCATTTTTTATATTCTTAAAAACGATATTTTTTTCCTTCGTCATATTAATAGATTAATCAATTAAATTATCACAATCATTATCCACCGCTTCGTTTAATTTTATTGTTTTATTTTCTTTTTCCTTAGTGTCATTATTTTATAATTTAATCGAAATAGTTTTTTCATTAATGACTTCTGCGGAAATAACATTTTTATCATGAAAACCTGTATCTTTATTATTTAATATATCTACTGTGGAATAAGTAATAATATTACTGTTTCTAATTTTTACTTCATAAGTTAAATTTATCTTATCATTTTCTTTTTCATGTTTCCATTTTAATACTCATATTATTTAAGTCATATAGATTGTATCTTTTATCTCAAAATCATTAATTAAAATACTATTAGTGCAACATTCTTTGGAATTCATCCTTTATTTCTTTAATAATTATAATACTTTTTTTAACTCAAGCTTTTTTCGTTTTTAGAGTACATCAAAAACAAAGTTAATATCATTGAAATTTAATTCAATGATAGAATATGGGTTATAAGTTCAAATTTTCCTGCTGAAAGAAATTACACATAGGGTAAAAGTCCAGTAGATAGACGACGACCAGTAGATAGTCGATTTGGGAATAAAATAATTATCATGAATTATTTGGATTATAAAATGATCTGATTTCTTTTGTAATAACAAAAATAAGTCTTTAGTTTTTTTTTTCAACGTTTGAATGTCGCGTGTAAAAAAATATCGAAGATCGACCTCTCACTGCAGCTCGCTGAGTACGGGGTCGCTACTAAGACCTGCACCACAGCATGTAGCTTTTTATTAAACAACGAGTGATTTAACTAGACATTGAAGGGGTATATAATATGTCATTATATTTCTACATTTATTAGCTACAATGTATTATAAAAATAAATAGTGACAGTTATGAAACATTCGCTTATTAACTGTCTATCTACTGGCTCCGAATTTCTACCGTAAAACCAGTAGATAGATGTAGTAAATGTAAATATGCTTTTGTTCATATATTTCATTTAAACCATTTTCCTACATATTTATCATACGCACAAATAAATAAATATACCTTCTTTTCATTTTTTAGATGTCAAACACAGAACGAACATAAAAATTATATCAGTACTCGATCAGCGACTTAGACAAAGCTCTAAAAAGAATAAGAAGAGTAGAGAGCTTTGGAAAAGTAGCTGCTGAATTAAAGATTCCCAAGTCTACACTATTTTCCAAGTTCAAAAAAAGAGTACCAGTGCATGCAAAAAAGGCCCCAAACCAATTTTGTCAGAGGAAGAGGAAAATTGTCTCAAGAAATGGATACTGGATAAAGCTAGATTGGGTTTTTCCATGCATACAGAAGAAGTAAAAATTGCAGTGGAAAAAGTTTTAAATGAAGCAGGAAGAGAAACTACATTTACGGATAACAAACCAGGGGAGAAATGGCTGAACCTATATTCGGAAAGACATCCAGAAATTAAAAAAAAAACACTGAAGTGATCTTAGAAAGCCGTGCATCTGTGACTGAAGAAAAATTAAAAAAGTGGTTTAATGAAGTAAAAAGATATTTACAAGAAAATAATCTGATTAGTGTTTTAGAGAGACCAGAAAGTATTTTTAATTGTGATGAGACTGGTGTTCAACTATGTCTTAAGAGTGCACGCCTGCTGGGGCCAAGAATAGAGAAAAAATGAAATATGATTTGGCAATGAAAAAGAAAATGTGACTGTGTTGTGTTCATTCTCTGCTGCAGGTGCTTCTATACCGCCAATGGTAATGTTCGCGTACAAGAGGATACCAGCGGACTTGACAAAATCTATCCCAGCTGATTAGTCGATTGGACGCTCAGATTCAGGTTGGATGGTATCAAATACTTTTTACGAGTATATGGCGAACGTCTTTTACCCTTGGTGTGTGAAGAATAAAGTGCCATTTCCTGTAACTTATTTTCTCGATGGCCATGCAGCTCATTTGTCGTTGGAGTTAAGTTATTTTTGCACCCAACATGGCATTATTTTGGTTGCGCTTTTTCCAAATGCCACCCACATCATTCAAGCTTGTGACGTCGCTATATTTAGAGCTTTGAAGTATAAATGGAGAAGAGCAGTGCAACTTTACAAGCAAGAAACACAAACGTCACTTACAAAGTTCACTTTTGCTCCGTTATTTAAGAAAGCTTTTGATCAACTGAGTATTGAGTTAATAAAAAATGGGTTTAGAAAATGTGGCTTATATCCGTTTAATGAAAGCACTGTTGATTATGACCAGTGCATATCGACTCGTCGAGAGTAATTAGATTTTACAAGACCTGCTGAGGTCAATTTAAGTGTTTCATTAGGATATAGTGATTTAATTTTTACTAAAAAATTTTGTGATTGTTTCATCGAAGAAAAGAAATTAGAGGAGTTTACTGAGATAAGAAATAGCAATCAAACTTGTAACGATTCAGCGTATCTGTTATGGAAAACTTGCATTAATAATTTAGAATCACTAGAAATAGAAAAGGTCAATGCGAAGAAAAAACTACAATTGAAATGGATGAAAAATCTATTTTGTCAAGGCTTATTTAAAGTCATACCGAACAAAATGGAATGAAAGTTGTGTGTTCGAGTGATGATGTAGTCGAAGAAAAGAGTGACAGCAATGATAATTCTACTTTGTCGAAGCCAAGTCAAAATAAGTATCAGTGAAGAAAGTAGTTTAGTGGTTCTGTATTCCGATGATAACACAGGCCGACAAAATTTTCCTGAACCAATAACCCAGAGACCAGACCATACTTTTCCGAAGGTTTTTGGCACGCTGAATCCAAATCCGGCCTCGGGATTGCTCTATCACCTCAGGTTTTCGAGATATCCTAACCTAAAAGTGCAAAAATCACCGTTTTTGGCTGTTTTTGAGGTTATGTTATGCCGCTAACTGATTTTTTAATACAAAACGATCAGCGGCATCTGAAAGTACTAGTCTTGCCCTTCAAAATTCATTTTTGCTTGTTTCGATTCGACTTTTCCTTCTCGAGATATATCGCTTTCAATCTGTAATGTATCAGTGTTTCTTATCTACTAGACATCCTATCCCATAGTTCCGTTTATACTCGGATAAACAAACTCTTCCTGATATTGCTGTCAAACCGCTTGCAAATGCATACCTGGTAGTTTTTGGGGTCACTGATCACAAATCTGGAGTCAGAATCTCCGAATTCAAAATGGCGGATTCAATATGGCGGCTATGATTACCACGATCCGTAGTAAGTCACAAAAAATCCCGGAAAAGCTCTGGAGATCGGTTACTCGGTGGTTTTCAGGGTTGCTGATCTCAAATCTGGAGTCAGAATTTCCGAATTCAAAATGCCGGATCCAAAATGGCGGTTATGATTACCACGATCCATAGTAAGTCACCAAAAACACTGGAAAAGCTCTGGCGATCGGTTACGCGGGGGTATTCGGGGTCGCTGATCTCAAATCTGGAGTCAGAATTTCCGAATTCAAAATGGCGGATCCAAAATGGCGGTTATGATTACCACGATCCTTAGTAAGTCACCAAAAACACTGGAAAAGCTCTGGAGATCGGTTACGCGCGGGTTTTCGGGGTCGCTGATCTCAAATCTGGAGTCAGAATTTCCAAATTCAAAATGGAGGATCAAATATCGCGACTATCGTTGCCAAGGGCCATAGCCATAGTTGACCAAAACCTTGGAAATGGTCTTTTAAGTCGTCACTTGGAAGTTTCCCGATTCTCCGAGCTCGAATCTGCAGTCAAATATTCCAAGTACAGAATACCTACTGACCCACCCAATATGTTACAAAATGACGGATGTAATATAGCAGCTAGTCTTACATAAAGAACCTCACTTTGACTTCTTATGAAAACGTTGTCGTTGCTCCTGAAACGATCGTTTATATGACTTGCGCCTATAGACAGTCGATACGTTATGTCTATGCAGAGACCAGCAGTAGTCCGCCATCATCCGCTCATCCCACCTACCTTGAAAATGCCGCTCCTTTTGTTTGAAATCCTGATGAAAGCGTTCACCCATTTCTTCGCTGAATGCGCCATTATTCTCAGGAAAGTAGTCTAAATGAGAAAACAAAAAGTGCAATTTCATACTCATCAGGCACCCTAATTTTTGGAAATTCGTTAGCATCGTAGATACAATAGATTTGTACTTTAGATCTCGATAGTTTCCTAAAAAATTGTCTGTGACACTTTTGAAGCTCATCCAAGCATCTTTTTGTACGGGTGTCATGGTTTTTACAAAATCATCGTCTTTCATAAGTTTTCTAATATCAGGCCCAACAAATATGCCTTCTTTAAGTTTAGCATCCGACAAATGCTTAAACTTGGATGCAATGTACTGGAAACATTCGCCTTCTTTGTCTAAAGCTTTAGTAAATTGCTTCATAAAGCCAAGCTTGAGATGCAATGGAGGCAATAGGATTCGACGGGTGTCGACAAGACTCTCATGAATGACATTGTGTTCACCAACCTTCATCTGGATTCTTTGTGGCCAATTTTTCTTTACCCAGTGCTCCTGTCGGGAACGACTGTTCCAAAGGCAGAGAAAACACGGATGTCTCGTGTTTCCCGATTGCAAACCTACTAAAATATTTATCATTTTGAAGTCACCACAAATCAACCATTTGTGCTCATTATAATAATTGACTTTTTCAAGAAGAAATTGAAAGCTTTCGTACGATTCTTTCAATACGGTGGAATGGCCAATGGGAATTGCCGCATATTTATTTCCATTATGAAGCAGTACTGCTTTAAGACTATCTGTTGAAGAATCTATAAAGAGTCGCCAGTTCTCCGGCTTATAAACTTCTTCTATCTCATATAAACTAATCAAACCTTTAATATCGTTGCAATATACAAGGGAATTCTCTTTAGTAAAATACTTCACGAACTTATTATCTCTTTTCCTGTAGACGGAAATTTTTGTCCCAGGGGATAGAAGATTTCTTTCTTTGAGTCTGGAAGCGCATAGCTCTGCCAAATCTTTACTCAAATTCAATTCCCGCACAAAATCATCCAGAGCATTTTGATCAAAAAGTTGCGGTTTTCCGTCGTCAAAAGAAAATTCATCGTCACTGCTTTCGGCCTCGTCACTTTCAATCGTTTGCCTTTCTTGCTCCGCTTGTGGCTGAGGAACAGTATTTGTATTCCATTCTATTTTTCCAATTTTTGGTGGTGTTACACTAAGCACCTTAGGATACACAAGCAAATGTTTATTTGTATGGTTTCTACCAGTTATATCACATCCACAAAAGTAGCAGTCATCATCATGATTTCTAGGTTCACGCCACACTACTGTTTCAATTACAACATCCTTTTTTATACTATTCCAGTTTTTCAAAGTTCGGCGACAATCTTCACAAATAGAATTAGGAACCCAGGGTTTATTTAGATTTCTCATAGGCGTTTGATAACATTCTTCGAACTGTGCTCTTATTGTATCACTGATGTTTCTACGGTAAGTTTCTGCCTCAAACTTTCCGCAAACATTGCAAAATTTATTAACTTTATTTGCGCACGGGATTCTCGACATTGTAGATGACTAATCCGTTAGCCTGTCGCTCAAACACGATCTCTAACACGGAAAGTCTTATGTTTCTTGAAAGCACTGAGTGATCTACACTGGATGTACATCAGATCCATACATGCACACTACGACGTTAATGTATCTAATACCGTATTAATTTATTTATGGGTTGATGACTAATCCGGTAGCCTGTCGCTCAAACGCGATCTCTAACACGGAAAGTCTTGTTTTTCTTGAAAGCACTGGCTGATCTACACTGGATGTACATCAGATTCATACATGCACACTACGACGTTAATGTATCTAATACCGTATTGATTTATTTATGGGTTGATGACTAATCCGTTAACCTGTCGCTCAAACGCGATCTCTAACACGGAAAGTCTTGTTTTTCTTGAAAGCACTGGCTGATCTACACTGGATGTACATCAGATTCATACATGCACACTACGACGTTAATGTATCTAATACCGTATTAATTTATTTATGGGTTGATGACTAATCCGGTAGCCTGTCGCTCAAACGCGATCTCTAACACGGAAAGTCTTGTTTTTCTTGAAAGCACTGGCTGATCTACACTGGCTGTACATCAGATTCATACATGCACACTACGACGATCATGTATCTAATACCGTATTGATTCAGATTTCAAACAAAAGGAGCGGCATTTTCAAGGTAGGTGGGATGAGCGGATGATGGCGGACTATTGCTGGTCTCTGCATAAACATAACGTATCGACTGTCTATAGGCGCAAGTCATATAAACGATCGTTTCAGGAGCAGCGACAACGTTTTCATAAGAAGTCAAAGTGAGGTTCTTTATGTAAGACTAGCTGCTATATTACATCCGTCATTTTGTAACATATTGGGTGGGTCAGTAGGTATTCTGTACTTGGAATATTTGACTGCAGATTCGAGCTCGGAGAATCGGGAAACTTCCAAGTGACGACTTAAAAGACCATTTCCAAGATTTTGGTCAACTATGGCTATGGCCCTTGGCAACGATAGTCGCGATATTTGATCCTCCATTTTGAATTTGGAAATTCTGACTCCAAATTTGAGATCAGCGACCCCGAAAACCCCCGCGTAACCGATCTCCAGAGCTTTTCCAGTGTTTTTGGTGACTTACTATGGATCGTGGTAATCATAACCGCCATTTTGGATCCGCCATTTTGAATTCGGAAATTCTGACTCCAGATTTGAGATCAGCGACCCGAAAACCCCCGAGTAACCGATCTCCAGAGCTTTTCCGGGATTTTTTGTGACTTACTACAGTTGTAGTTGAGGGTCCAGCTAGGTTGTCGTCATCTAGATTGAGATTTTTTAACAGAGGGTTGGATAGAGTGTACGGATTTTTCTGTTTGAGGGATTCGGAGCCAAGGTTAAAGTGAAGAGGTTTAGAAAGTAGGGGATAGAAAGTAGGGGAGTAGAAAGTAGGGGAGTAGGTGAAGTGGCATAGTATCTAAACCTTGGGGAGGAGTGACATATTATTGGCTTAAGAACACGGGGAATTTTGGTGAGAAGAAGTCGATGGTTGGTTGATTTTAGTTCGGGTATCTGTTCTGGATGTGTCGTTTGATATTTTCCAAAAGATCTGATGGAAGTAGCAGAGGGCGGTTCTTCCTTCTTGGGCGTACCGGGTAATTTCGATTATTTCACTATATATGTTGATGTGATGGTCCAGTGATGATTCCAGTCTGGTTAGCCATGGCTGAGCAA
The DNA here is from genome assembly GCA_949152435.1 of Gastracanthus pulcherrimus. Classification (NCBI taxonomy): domain Eukaryota; kingdom Metazoa; phylum Arthropoda; class Insecta; order Hymenoptera; family Pteromalidae; genus Gastracanthus; species Gastracanthus pulcherrimus. The sequence goes on from OX424574.1 coordinate 126,979,414, forward strand.
AACTAAAAAATTGTGTGGCGTTTTGATATAGAATTCTTGTTCCGTATATAGTGGTGTTGTGGTGTATACTCGTGTGCTTCTTTAACTATTCTAACTTCTTTAGTTGTCTGGTTATTCCGTTAGGTCATTGGCGGTTGTTACTTTATCTGATAGAAATTTTGCTTTGGTTATATGCAGTTGGCATTCGATGGGTAGGCCGGGAAATTCCGAAAGGATTTCTTTGTCAAAATCAAAATTTGCTGTCGGATATCGTTCTCGTCGTGGCTCACTGCGTTAATGTCTATTTCCGCAATTGCTTTGTGGTTGCCGACCTCATTGTATAGGTCTCCCATGTATTCGAAGTATAGTCCAGGATTGTTTGGTAGATAGGAAATTTTTTATGGGTGGGAGTAGGATGTTGCTACTACTGCTACGGTTATAAAAATTATTACTGCGTGCATTGTCTGTGGACAGAGAAATAATTAATTCGTTAAAGAAAAGTTTATTGTTTTGCCAGTAAGTGTGTTATAGTAAGCTAGATAGAATAATGATTGGGCATACATTTTGATAAATTTTCTTCGCTGGGTTGATTTAGGAGTAAGTACTCGCATGCCATATCACCATCGGCTTCGTAAATGGGCTTAGTATGCGTACATACTCTTTGGTTAATTGTGTGTTTGCATTTCTTTAGACTTCCTTCTGATAAGAAGCTGTAAGTTCTTTTGTCGTGGCTTAGTACAATATACTTGGCTTGAGCTTTTATAAATGCAGATGCAGTATCACCTTTATAAGTTTATAGTATTGCATTCAGTAAAGTTCAGTTGCAAATTCATTTAGCATTGGAATTGATATTTCCACGATTAATTTATTACGTCTAAGTGCTAATCTTACTGTAGCGATATGTGTTAATTTATCTATTTTTACATGTTCTATTGGAATCGGGAATTCGTATTCCGGGCGTAGGTCTACTATTTGGCGGATAATTTATTGTAATTTATTCGCAGATATGAGTGATGGGTGGGGTATAGCCATCCTGCCTTCATGCACTGCGTCAAACATAGTTCGGAAGGTGTCTTGATAAAGGTTTAGAGCTGTTTCTATTTCACTGGTGGTAGCTGTGATTTCGCGAGTGACATTATATCTTTGCTATAAATCGGCTAGGTCGTTCATTGTTTTTGTGACTTCTAATAATTTTTCAATACTGAATTTGATTGCTGTTTTGGTATTGTTTAATTCCTTTTTTACATAACCCAACTTATGTTCTATTAAATGTGTTTCTTCCTTGGCGAGTCGAGCGAGTTATGTTTGACCTCTAAACAATTGTCTATTTGTTCAGAAATGTGTTCACCGTCAGGTTCCGAAAGGGTACGAAATAAGGTTTTACGTATGCTCCCTATGAATCCAAATGGTGCACTTCTTTTCTGAATGGTAGTTGTACATCGGTCTGTAATTTGATTGATAATTCTTGTTAGCTTGATCATAACGTGGATTTTTATTGAAATTTTGTCTTGGTCGATGATCCGTGTAGCGATCTGCTGGTGTTTGGCTTATCCATGGTGTACGGTTAAAGGATTATTCATCCTTGAACTGTACATGTCTTTCTGATGAGGTCATCCTCGCTGTAGGTATGAGTCCCTTTTGATCGTTCGAGTTGAACATATTTATTTCTATTCTTTGTGCAATTTGGAATGCATTGGCCAGAGTGCCGAGTTCATGTACGCTTACAGCATATAGCAGATCATCGGAGAGTCCTCGTTTGAAGGACTTAAGTGCTATACCTTCAAGCATTGCTGTCATGTGGGGAACTTCTTCGGGTGTGAATTCTTCCTTGAGTGATGCCTTGGCACTTTCCATGATTTTATTTATGCAGCTGTAATATTCCATTACAGTTCCACCTCTCCGCATTCTGATTGCCTGAAGTTTCGCACAATAGTGAGAATATGTTTTCTTGGGTGCGAAGTATACCTTAAGGGCATCTTTAAGATTCTCTACCGTGTTTATTGCCGTATCTCCTACAGCATCACGAGCGGTATCGCGGAGTTTTGCAATAACTCCCTTAAAAAAAGGCATTACGTATTCTGGCTGGACAAATACTCAAGCCATTTTCGACATCTTGTATAAACGTTTTCAAAGGTATATTTTTGCCATCATAATTTGGTATATGCAACAAGGATTGTTGCACCGCCATACATTCACCCATCGTGCTGAGTAGTGCATCAGTGATCTTTTGATGGTGAGTAACGTTGGCAATAACGTTTTCCGCCATTTCTGTTTTATTTACCTTTTATATTTTGTAAGAACGAAGATTATTGTTGAATCTGATCCACTAATTCGTTAAATAATTGGTAGTCAAACGTATATTTGATTGCTTCGGAGTCGGTTATGAAGCTGTGAATGACGAATTCCGATATAATTACGCTGTAATTATGTTTTGCAATTTTTGTATACTGGGCTAAAGTGTGTAGTTGAGTTGATCTTGAAGTGTTATCCCTAATTATTGGATTATTATTTTGTGTTGAAGACAAATTATTTTCCATTCATGAAGATAATAGTTACTCCTATTTCAGTATGTTTTATTCCCTTTTCAAATTATCCAACATGTATATATTCTCCCAGAATTTACAATCCTCGAGTAATACTATTGGATAGTGGTGGTGAGGATCGATCAAATTGAGTAGTGTGAGTGTAATGTTGTTATTTTCACACTTAAAATTGGTAGAATCACAAAAATTCAGAAAGGGTTTTGATTTTATAATCGGTATATTTTCAAAATTGTATCCGTCAATCGTGATATACTCGTCCCAGTTAATCTCTCTTGGGTGATCCAGCACTGGTGTATGCGGTGGTTGGAGTAGTGTATCTTCATTGAGAACATCTATTTCGTTATTGGAATTGCAAGAATGGTTTTGGCAAGGGTGAGTTTCTTTTAAATTCTTGACCGCAAGAGTTGCCAAATCTCTTTGGACGCTTTTGATAAAGCGTTTCCGTTTTTTGATAATTTTTTTCCAATTATCCTTTGTTCTTTCCATAAAGTTTATTAATTGGTCAAGTATATGTCAGATTCTTATCTATGCTTATCGAAATTTTCTCAAAAAAAAAAAGAAAAAGGAGAAATTTTTTATGTAATAATATAGTAATAGTTAACTGGTAGTGATAATAGTAATAATGATATTAGTAACTGTAATAATCTAATAATAAAATTTTATTTTAATTCTTTAATTAGCTTAGTCTTACGAAATTCGTAGAGAGGAAACTAACATTTTGTGAAAATTAGAAATAATAACAGTAGTGCAATAACAAGTACCAATAGAGGTATGCACATTATTTGAATAAACCAAAAAGAAAAAGAAGTTTTTCTTTTTTTTTTCTATATGAGGTATTTTAACTTACGAGGGTATCTGGATCAGCATTAATATTTAATAATTGAAAACTAACTATAGTAACAACTATTCTTGCTCAGGTGAAAAATAATGTTTAAGGATTATTAGTAATAATAAAAATAATACAATAACATAAAATATGAATACGATTATAATAAAATTGTTTAGGATTACATTTTTTAAACTTAAGAAAAAAAAATACTTGCAATATCATAGTAATAAAAAGAAGAAAAGAGAACAAAAAATTAAGAAATATGAATGATGGTAATAATAATAATATTGGGAGAAGGAAAAACACAAGTTAAATATATAGTTAAACGTAAGAGTAATCGTAACAGCTAAATTAAGTAATATTAGTGAATGGTAGTTGTGAATATTATTGATTCTAATAGGTATCGGCCTGTTAATTTGCATTATAAAATATCCTCAATGTAAGAAAAAACATTTAGTTATATCTGGCAGCTGGGAGGTTTAAGCTTTGAGTTTCCAAGTTTCTAATTTCTTTGCCTCTCTCTTATTTTTTTTAGTTCTGCGGCTCTAAGATTAATATTTTCCCATCTTTTATAGGCGTTGCACATATTTGTGTAAATAAATTCAGAGCGTATTTTGTTTCTCACTTAAGATATAGTAATGGTAAGGTCTAATATTTAGGAATAGTAGAAAGAAAAGGAAAAAAAGAATTGTCTAAAAGAAAATAGTAATTAAAACAATGATATGTCACAACATGATTCGCGATATCCTTATCGCAATTTTAGTTGTGCACTCTTTGTTGTTTTTGACCAATCATTCAGGCCTCTACTAGGTTGATGGTACAAGAAAATTTATTGGAACAAAAGTACGATGTCCTAGTTCAATAATCATAACAATATCAATAATAATAATAATAATAAGTAATAATAAATAATAATAAAGGGTATTTTAATATACCTAATGCGTAAGGGTAAATATAGAAAAAGAATACATTTTTTTTTCTTACACTGGTAAGAGTTGTTTTATTGATATAATAATAATAATAATAAGTACGTATATAAATATGTATATATATGGGCATATCTCAGGAACATTTGATTTTGGTGATGATGCATAGTTTCGTGGGTATATGGTCGAAATCGCTATACCTATTGGGTATTTTCCGAAAGGAAATATCGTATAATGAGAGTTACTGTAGTGTTGCATCCGATCTGCACCAATATCCGCTCGTTGTAAGCCCAAAACTAGCCAAAACACCAGTGAGTCAATGTGATGATTGACATTTCTTTTTTCTTTTGCGCGCTGTATCTTTTTTACCGAATATGTTTGGACCCTGAAAATTTTTTCTAATAATCTTAAGTATATAACTATTATAAAAATATAGTATACGTAGGTGTGCCCTTCGTGGATTGGATTTAAAAAATAAATAAAATAGTGATGACAGGATATTAGATTTTAAATATATTTTACTTTTTTTCAGGTAACTTTTTGACCGTTTCATTTTCGAAAATGGGGTTCAAATATGATATTCTATATAATATAAGCTTCCAAATGACAACAGAATTAAATGTGTGCCTCTAATAGAACCAGAGTTATGGTTATTCGAAATTTATTATTTGAAGCGAAACTCATGGGAAAAAAACGATTTTTTAGCCGGCACACTTTTTTATTGATGTGTGGATGGTGTTTTATACTAGAAAACGATTGTTCTATACTTTACAATGTGTTCATAAATTGGTAAGTGTGCTGGTAAAGTTTAAACTAGGCAACAAGGCGAAAGTTTCCAAAGGTCAAAATTTTCATCAAAAGCGGTAATGTCAAGGAACGCTATCTCCGCTCTACGACTGTCCGTTTTCTTTGTATACATACACGTTTCAAAGTCGTGCAGTAACTTTGGTAAACAATCTACGACCGCCGTGCTTTCTTTGTATTCTATACTTTTGTCAGTCGTGGAATGGATTTTATTGAGTGAACAGTTACACGTAGTTAGTGATTAGAGTTAAATTAATAATTGTAAAAGGTAAATTTATTTTTTCTAAATTGTTTAAAACATATTATGTGTAATTACGTACTTTATTATTATTATTATTATTATTATTATTATTATTATTATTATTATTATTATTATTATTATTGTTATTATTATTATTATTATTATTATTATTATTATTATTATTATTATTATTATTATTATTATTATTATTATTATTATTATTATTATTATTATTATTATTATTATTATTATTATTATTATTATTATTATTATTATTATTAGCAAAAAAGTATTTATACACTATGGATCTTGATCGAGAGAAAAAACTTGAAATAAAGCGTTTAAAAATGCAAGAGAAAAGAAATCAAGAAAAGGAAAAAAGGCAAAAAGAGACTGAACGGATCGCAAAGAAAAATGAAATGGCAAAGAATGCGCGTATTACGGCTGCTGCAAATATCTTGATTTCAAAGTGTAATGATGTTGATGAAGAAGATATTGCACCAAATGACCCTTTTCCTGACGAAAATGATTTCAATGATTCAGGTATGTGTGATCACCCTTTTCCCGACGAAAATGATTTCAATGATTCAGGTATGTGTGATGACCCTTTTCCCGACGAAAATGATTTCAAGCATTCAGGTATGTGCGATGACTCTCCCGTTCCTGACATTTACGCAAATATTGATAAAAATCATGAAATTATACGAATAACAACTGATGATGATAATGGAGGAAAAATTAGCGACACTGATGATATTCTCGAAAATTCAAGGAGTAATTTCGAGGACAACAGTCACTTAAGTAATAACTCCAATAAAGTAATTATATTAAATAAATTAGCTCGTACTTTACAATTTACAAAAAACCGAGAATTTAGATTACGCAGAGATATTACAAAATTGAAGTCAATTATAATAGAGAAATACAAAAAAATTAAGTTTTGGCAAAACAAATATTATGGGATGAGGAAAAAGAGAAGTAAAGAAGATCAAGATGATATAATAAATAATGTTAAAGAAATAGAAAATAAAGGTAAAGCAGCTATTAGACAACGATTAATTTATTGCGAAGCATTACAAAAACAATTAAGAGAACGAAAAGAAGGATTGAAAACAGAACATAGCAAATCATTTTTTGCATGGCTAGTGTCAGGAAAAATTAATTCCGTTATTTCGAATTGATAGTATTTGCCCTTGAGATATTTGGATTTAAGGTTTAGGTATAGTTTTGTTATGTAAAAATTTATTGCAAATTGAAAATTACTTTTCCTCGAATATAGCTGGGTTATATCTACGATATTCCATTTATAATCTGTGATACTTTACTTGTGATTTAATTTAAAATCTACGCTATTCTATTTTTTATCCATCATTTTAATCATTATCATTTTAATCCTAATTTTAGTTAAAATTATAGCACTCTCATAACTCTAATTTTTTATCACACTTCTCATTTAAAGCTATGCGAGTTTTTCGTTAAAAAAATAAAAAAGAAAAATTTGTGCTATTTCATTCTTAATTTATTGTATTTTCTACCGATAATTTAAAATTATGGCATTTGAAATTCACGCAACCTCAGGTGTATTTTATTTTATTTTTCCGGGGAACTAACACTTACTATTTATTACGAATGCTCAACCTTACGAACATAGGCAACACGAACTACACACTTTTATATAGCGAATTGGTAAAGGCAGGGCAGCTAAGGACGGGCTTCTTAGTAAGTAATAGAATAATTACGCACGGGAACTAATTTTTAACTTATTGATGATCACATAGGATACTCACCCCTCAAAAGCCGATAGTACAAATACGTATTTATTAATGTCCATTGCCAAACGGAGGACACGGACGATACAATCAAAAACTCCGTTTACACAGAACTAGAGCATGTTTTTGATAGATCTTCAACCCATGACGTGAAAATATTGCTAAACGATTTTAACGCGAAAATTGTAAAGGAGAAAAGTTTTAGACCGACCATAGGAAAAGAAAGTTGACATGACGTAAGTAATGATAATGGAGTAAGATTAATTAATTTTGCCGCGTCTAAGAATCTTATAGTCAAAAGCACATGTTTCATTCAGTTAGACAGGTACAAAGTAACCTGTAGAGGTCCCGGTGAACACACACTTAACCAAATTGACCACGTTTTAATTGACCAAAGACGACACGCTGACATTCTCTATGTTCGAACTTACCGTGGAGCTGATTGCGATTCAGATCGTTTTCTTGTTATAGCCAAGATTAGGGCTCGCTTACTAGTAAACAAAAATAAGAATAAAACATGCCAAACAGAGGATTTTAATCTCGAAAAGTTAAATGACCCGCTAATTAAAACTAGATATAGGGAGAAACTTTCAAGTAAACTGGATGTGTCGGATAATAATTGATTAAGCGACCCATAGGAAGGGAATTCTATCGAAAGTATCTAGTAAAATATCAAGAGTTCTATAAGACAAGCTGTTAGGACGGTGTTAGGTCAGCGGATAAAGAACATGCAAAACCCGTGATTTGACGAGGAATGCGAGGAGTGGAATAAAAAGGCAAAAAGCAAGAATGCTTAGTCTTAACAACGCGAATGAGATTACCTCCGCCCACTACTGTAATATAAGGGAACACGCGAAATAAATTTTTCAGAATAAGAAACGAAAGTGCGAAAATAATAAAGTCGCAGCAATACAAGAAAACAGTAATAGATATATATTCAGAATATATATACAGGTATAAACTTCCCTACTGATAAAACTCACTTGAGAATCAAGTGAGATCTCAAGTGATTTTCAAGTGATAATCATGCCAAAATCTCAAGTGATTCTCAAGTAATTCTCAAGTTGAATTGTGCATAAAAATGTATTGCAATTTCATTATTATTATTATTATTATTATTATTATTATTATTATTATTATTATTATTATTCGGAGGCGGAGACCCCGCTACCCGACGCGTCCCCAGGTGGCGGATAGGGGGACGGCCAGCAGAATGCCGCTGGCTGGTTGTGAAATAAGCACTATGAAGTGACGAATAATCAATCGTGGACCAATCCTCGGTCAACTAATAGCGGTAAATGGCTGAGTAACATCCTCTCCACGCTGAACACATACAAGCACAAACATGAGAGACAATCATGCATGACACTCTCCTACGCCAACACACATTACCCTTACAAATACGGCTCTTCGATCGGTAAAGTCACCCAGGCGAGCAGGGTAAAGACGAACGACGCAATTTCGGGAATGATTGGTTGGAGGCTCTATAAACGGGCATCATCCAACGAGTCACGCGAGCTAATCGAATCGAAGTACATTCTCTTCGCCCAGGGGCTCTATAAACGAGTTTCTACTGGGGGGAGTAGAGGACGACTTCTCCCCGAGGGTCACATAAACGGGCTTTTCTCTGGAAGATGTCGTCCATTAGATGCAGTAGTCAATCGAAGCGCCAATAAGCTTGACTCTGGTGGGCTATACCAAGCGAAGGACCACACTTACGTTATACATACACATACAGATAATACACACATACACATAAACATGACTACGAATGAATGGGCTGTGGCCAGCGGCTGGTGGATATTCCCGTCAGACTAATCAAGGGAGGAGTAGTAGCCTCCTGACCGGGGAGGTGCGAGATGTCAGTACCTTACCTCTGTGGGAGAGTGTTGCGCTTTCTTCCCTTTCGATTGCAGCCTCGGGAGGGGCGGGCGCACCGCTCAACCACATGTTCAAAGTGGGAGGACCGCTCTTGCATCGCTGACTGGAGCCTAGGACGGGGTTGATATCAGTATGCTCTGGGCGCAGGTATGAAGGATTATCTGGTCAATATTTCCTTATACCCGAAGATGCGTAGGGTAAATCGCACACCGTCTAGCCTGAGGTTTGGGTCAGGTGTTGGATCGGTACCGGCATCGCCCACTCGATAGGGGTGACGTTAAACCTTTTGCTTCAATATGGCGCGGGCCTATCCCGTAACCTTTTTTAATAGAGTCACTGATGACGATAGGACTGACCTCCCGACAAGCCGCTTCTCGGTTTCGGCATCCATAAATAGGGAATATCTCAGGCGGGGATAGCAGCTCCACTGCGGTGGGGCTCCCATAATGGGCGAACCGTCTTAATCCATTTTTTTTTTTTATACAGAATGTCAAATACAACAACAATAATTGTAGAAGAAGAAGAGAAGAACTCGGCGAAGACCCTCCCGAGCACGCCATTATGCAGGGTATTTGCAAAAGAGAATCCTGGCAGCACAGCAGATACGGCAGAAATAGGAGCTAGCTGCTCGAGTAATAGTTACGAAGAACTAGCTACCATCAGACGCAGTGTAACGCAATCAGAGAAGGAAGAATCGGGCATCTTTCAGGAAATAAAGATTGTCCTCAAAAAAATGATGGAGGCCGCAAAAAAACAGCCAAATATCACCAAAATTGTAAAAGATGGCCTTTATATCTTAGAAGACAAAGTAGAGGCATTAGAAGAAGGTCGACGAGCTTGTCTAAAGGCGCGCCGTACGCTAGCGGAGAAATCTCGAGAGATCCTCCCAGAAAAAACACTGGCAAGTCTCCAATGCCCAGCGATGGGACCACAGCCGAAAAGGCAGTCGTCTGTGTCACCATCGGACATGCAAGGAGGAGGAGGCCGACAAAAAAAGAAGAAGAAGAAGGACTCAGCAGCACTCCAGTCGGAAGCAGCATCCCTTGGAGCAAAGGCGAGCGAGGAGATGATAACAAAGGAAAGTAATTGGACCGAGGTTAGATCCAACAAAGACAGAAGAAGGCAGCAGCGAGAGTCACAAACCGACGGACGAGCGACCCAGCAGCTACAGCGGCGGCGGCAGCAGCAGGGACAAGGTCAGCAGCAGCAGCAGAGACATCAACCAGATAATGATATCCGAAAGAGAAGAGTCAAGCCGAATGCCATCATCATTAAGTCCACGACTGGCAAGACATACGCTGAGATTCTTGTTGATATCCGGAAATCCGTCATTCTGGAAGATAACGGAAAGAAAATCAAATCTGTCCGGCAAACGAGAGAAGGCCAAGTCCTTCTCGAATTAAAAAAGAGCACGGCTGACTCTAGGGCAACCTTCTCACAAGCCCTCAGGTCAGTAGTGGGGCAACAGTGTACAGTAGGAGAGTTAGTCCCTAGAGCAGTCCTAGAGATAAGGGACCTCGATGCATGCACCACCTTGGAAGAAATTCAGCAAGCTCTGCAGCGGGACCTGGTAGATTACGACGGGTATATGAAGGTCTCGCTCTCCCTGCCAAACCAGAGAGGGCAATGTATGGCAACGGTGACGGTAGAGGAATCCGCCGCCACTACGCTTATGAAGACGGCCCGGATAAAAGTCGTCTGGATAAACTGCAGGATACGAAGGAGGACTATAGTGCCCAGGTGTTACAAGTGCCTGGGCTATGGTCACCAGAGCCCCAGATGCGAGGGTCCGGACCGTAGTGCACTCTGCTACCGATGCGGGGATAACGGGCACAAGGCAAAGGACTGCTCCGCCGCTCATAAGTGCTTTCTCTGCCCCGAGCAGCAGGGGAAACCCGAGGCTCGCAATCACATAGCCGGCTCGGGAGCGTGTGCCGCTTTCCGTGCGGCTCTTGAAAGAGAAAAGAGAAAATGGCGATAGTTCTCCAGGGGAACATAAATAGAAGCAGGACGGCAAATGACTTGCTCCCTCTGATCTGTCTCGAGAACAGCGTTGACGTCGTACTCGTCAGCGAACAATATCAGGATAGAAAAGATGGGGGCTGGTACCGCGACGCTCTTGGAACTGCAGCGATATGGGTTCCCAACCCATGCCGCTTTCATGTGACATGCCATGGATCCGGTAGTGGATATGTTTGGGTGAGGTGCGCGGACGTCAACTACGTTAGCTGCTACCTCACACCAAATGAAGCAATCGGGCGCTTTCAAGCTAAATTGGAAGCTCTCGAGGATGCTGTCGGAGAAATGGAGGGGGAGCTGATAGTGGCCGGAGACCTCAATGCCAAAGCTCTCGAATGGGGTGAAAACCAACCGAACTCCAGAGGGAGACAAATCATGGACATGGCATCCAGATTAGGACTCGTGGTCCTAAACACCGGCTCCACGCCATCCTTCAGGAGGCTCGGTTACAGGGGTACCATCGTCGATGTCTCTCTGGCAACGGAACGCCTAGCAGCACAAATACAGGACTGGAAGGTGATTGAGGACTACACAGCCAGCGACCACCAGTATATCACGTTCCGCGTGCGTGATAACAAGCCGATTGGCAGTCCGCTGGCGCGAGGTCCTGCTAGGTGGAACGTTGCAAAAATGGACTTCGAGAAGCTGTCTCTGGCCCTAGAACGCGGTCAGCAAACCTTAATAGAAATCCCGGTCGATGCGACGCCATCCGAACGGGCAGAGATAATGGCAAACACTACCATGCGCTAGGCGACTGTGTCCTGACTCTGGAATTGCACAACGACGGCTAGCCCGCAAATTCGACAGCGGTAGGAACTCCGCCGCCGGTAGCGCTAAGCAACCAAGTTCCCACTCTACTCTCTCCCTCTATCATTCTCAACTCACATGGATGTAGGCACACATCCCTACTCTCCGCGATTCTTCTTTGTGCGGATATTCACTTCGCACCGATCAGCCTCACGCGCAAACGCGATTTTCAATTCATTTATGCATCTTCACTTTATTTATTCTTATCATTCATTCATTGCATATATCAATAAAAAAATAGTATATAAAAGTATTCTAATAAATAAATAATTAAAATAAACCAATATTTATACCATATCAATATGGACCGTCACAGTACGTATTTGGATATTATAAAAATAAATCCTGCATAATTTATAAATCATCGGCATATTTAATAAAAAATTATAATATATTATCAGTAGGTAAGCTATGGGGATTCACAGTCATTTCCTTTTCAAGCCCAGGGGCTGTTCAAGCCAAGGGGGGATAGGCCAAGTCACCCCATTAGCCAGAAGTATTGCAAATTGTTACCAATTTGACATACACGTTTTGCTATCGATTTCCTTAAGTTTGAGGTAAAACTGCGTCCGTATATGCTGGAAATTTTGTATCAGTATTGACGTAAATTATGAGTGCAAAGTAAAGGAAAAATTATAGCAACGATTGCTCATGATGCGCAGGCGTATCATAGGCATAAATTGCCATCATATTGTTGTCACATTTCTCGAGTTTTATGTTACACAAATTTCCATCAATATGCTGTTATTAATTTTCTCCCACTCTATCTCTCGTACTGTCGCATATGTGAGTAATTGTATTGAATATTATGTAAATAATATATTAATAATATAATATAATATATTAATAATATTGAAAATAATTTGAATGCAAATTGATGTACAAAACTTGCAGCCACAGTTATACATCAAATGTAAGTAAATCTGCGTCTGTATATGGCAGTAATTTGGTGGCAAGCATTTGCAATCAATTTTACGGCACATTGACATCAATCCTTTATGTTTGTCATTTCTTGAGTGCAAGTTGGAAGAAAATTGCTAACAAACATCGCACAGCAACTATTGCTGCGATTTTGCCATGGCAAACCTGGCTAATGGAGTACCTAAATAGACGACCTTTCTCAGATTCTGACAACAGGAAAAATCCATTAGGTCCGGCAGATGGAGTAACCCGAGTAAAAATGACTTCACGTACGATTATATATACTTTATATATGATCATATATGATCATATAAGAAAATTATATATGGAGATATATGAATATATACGATCATATATGTAAATATGAATCCATATATGAGCATAAACGTATTATGAAAACATATAAGCATATATGAACGTTTATGGTTATGTCTGCCAATATATGGTCTTATCCCATTATACCTTTATGGACTGGACCGATACGTGCTCGCAGCTAGCGATCGTCCGGAGAGGGGGTAAGCTGGTCTATGCTGCTGGCCTATACAGGTGGCGCAGGAATCTCCCTTGGCCTATCAAGCTCGGTGGCGTATAGGAAGCCCCTTGGCGTAGGAAGCTCGGTGGCGTAGGAAGCTCCTTGACATAGGAACCCTGGTAGAAAGATTGACCAACTATTTGCCATATAATGCTTAATTTTATGGTGTGTGGTCAATTTATGGCCTATATTATGGTCAACAACCCAATTTATGGCCGACTGTTTATGGCCAAAAGGTGGTGTAATTTATATAATTATTTATAAATAAAATTTAATTAACCTGAAGTAATTGAATACGAATTAGATACTTTATTTAATTTAATTTAACTTTAATTTATATAATTATTTATAAATAAAATTTAATTAACCTGAAGTAATTGAATACGAATTAGATACTTAAAAGAGAACAAATAATTAAAAAATTATACTAGCATGTGGCACGTCGAGCTTACATGCTGAAAATATTCAAACCTAACCTACAAATATTTTTTCTTGTATTTCTTTTAAAATATGTACGATAAATTTTAGTTTAATTTAATCGTCTGCATTAATAAATATATATTAATTAACAAATAAATAAATACATATATTGGACCAAACGCTGCTTATTTATTTGCGTTGAACTTGTCCAACTATTCTCGTTCAACGACTTAAGTAAAAATTGCTTTAGTAGTTAAGTCAAATTTTCTTGACTCTGTTGGGCAAATTGTACTCAGCAATCCTGCTCAACTTTTTAAATTAAATCTGCTAAACTGCTCAGAAGGCAAAATTACGTTTTTTTTTTAAATGTTTCAAACAGGTAAGGGGTCTGCTCTCTCCCCCAACTCCCAGTTGTCAACACACTGTGTATGTATAAATGTCTGCATGTGTATTGGGAGAGTAAAGAACTTTTGCACGCTAAAAGAATAAGGACAGACATAAGAATAACATTGATTGGTATATCTTTATATATACGACAAATAAGAGGAATAAAAACTTATTTTTCACCACACTGTTAAAAAAAATGAAATTAAAGTCAATAGAAAAAAATCTATTGCATTTTATGCTATATCTTAATTCTGGAAAGTGCAATAGAAGTATATACAATCTTTAGAATTCAATTCAAATCTATTAGATCTATGTTTATAAAAATATATTGAAAGGAATACATTTTCTTTGATTGTCTATTGATTTGAATAGGTATTTAGTCAATTCAATGTAATTGGTATCAATTGATTTTTATCATTTTATAGTATTAATCGAATTTAATATAACAAAATAGAATTAAGATTTAGCATTATAATATAATACATGACAATTGATGGATGTCAATTAAGTTTAATAAACATTTAACTAATTAAATGTAATTATTTTTTATTCATGCCTATAGATCGAATTTTTTATCTAATATCTAATTATTTTGTATAATTTACATATAACGCAAGCTATTTACATATATCGATACCTAATAACGCATGATCGCAATCGCAGTTCTAATTGGATTTAAAGATTTGAAACTCTCTTATATAGCAATCGTACGGAAATCTCGCCACTTGCGAGCTAACTTTACGAGACGCCTCCTTGCGGTAAAATGTATAAACTAGCGCATTTTTTAAATGCAAGAACGATATACACGTAAAATATAATAAGCCTTTGCAAGTACCTTTTTTTATCAATGATAGGTTATAAATAAATAGTAACTTAGTTTTTTATCTTATTATTTATTATTAAACAAACATTATATCCATGTTTTTCGAATATAATACAAACCATCTGATAACATAAATATATAGTAAATTTTCATAGAAACATAGTAAATTTCCTACATATGTCGAGTTTGTCCCCGGCTCAGTAAAAAGTATAGTAATTTTTACTCAAACATTTCTCTCCGTGTATTTGTTATTTAATGCTATGAAAAATTTAGAATTAAAATGTAGCATAAAAAACTATATAATTCTTTTCTATTGATTTTAATAGGGAAGAATGCCAATTTTTAGTTGACAGAGTATTCTTGTAGATCGAGGTATAGTTTCTTTGTAAACTTTTGGAATTTTCACGATATCTTCAAAATGAAAGAAGTTATAGTTAAATCTTTAAAAAACGTTGTGACGTCACTCCGGTCGGCACCTTTGATATTTTAACGGTGTGACGTCACTCAAAGGATTTTTAATACACTATAACTTTTGCAAATTAAGTTTTCTTTTTTAATTTCAAAAAGATTTAATTCAATAAAATTTGAATTTTTTTAATTGATTTCAATCGCATATTTTTAGCAATTAATTTCAAAAAAATTTAATTCAATAAAATTTGAATTTTTTTAATTGATTTCAATCGCATATTTTTAGCAGGGTAACACCAGTCTAAAATTTTCAAAAAATCGATTCTTTTTTTGGCTTAAACAATACTTTGGACCCTTAAAAATCATATCCAATTGGTTTTATAGAGAAATAAAATTTGTAAGAGGTCCAATTCTCGATTTTGCCGCCCCGCCTCGCCTATTGCTTATGGTAATTGTGGTTCCTCAGAAGTCCACTTCTCCAGCTCGTAACGGTTTTGCGGCCGTCGGTTTGATATTCTCGGTCTTTGTGCACTACTCCTTCCTCCTTTGCCGTTTTTTTGTCACAATGCACGACTTTTCTCGAACTTATATTGTTTATTCGAAAACTTTTACAATAACAAAACACGTTGTTAATATTTGAACGAAAATGGACGGAAAGAAAATAAAGCGTGTGCACGGCGTCGCTTGGCAGCTGTACTAGTTCACACACACACACACACTTCTATTCAGTGTTAGTACACCCTGGTGGACTTCTGAGGAACCACAATGACCATAAGCAATAGGCGAGGCGGGGCGGCAAAATCGAGAATTGGACCTCTTACAAATTTTATTTCTCTATAAAACCAATTGGATATGATTTTTAAGGGTCCAAAGTATTGTTTAAGCCAAAAAAAGAATCGATTTTTTGAAAATTTTAGACTGGTGTTACCCTGCTAAAAATATGCGATTGAAATCAATTAAAAAAATTCAAATTTTATTGAATTAAATTTATTTTAATTGATTGAATTGACTACCAGAAAACAAGTCAATTGAAATTGAACTGTGATTAATAAACTTTAATTGCAATTTAGTTCAATCCCTATATTTAGTATTGATTTCTATATATTTAAATCGACTTCTATACAGAATAGTTCATTTTTTTCGTATTGTATTCAATTACAATTTAGATAGTACAGTTCAATGAATTTTAATATATTCCAATACTATTTGAATTTATCTCATTCAATGTATAAATTGACTATAAAACTTCTATCCACATTAATTCATTCTTATGAATTCCAAACGTGAATAGATTTTAATACAGCTTATTCGTATAAACCCTGAATTAACTTTAATCACGTTTAATAAATGAAAATTTTATTGAATTTAGTAGGTTGTGAAAACTTTATTTATGAATTAACTTGAATCAATACCTATGAGATTGGGAAATCAATAGATTTAAATACAGTTTATTCGTATAAGCCGCGAATCAACTTCTATAAACTTTAATAAACACACATTCTATTGAATTCTGTAGGTTGCAAATACCTTTCTCATTAATTGATTTTAATCAATTCCTATAAGTATAGGAAATCAATGTAATTTAATGCAGTTTATTCATATTAGGCGGGAATCAACTTAAATTAACTTTGATAAACATACTTATTATTGAATTGTGTAGTTTGCGAATATCTTTTTTATTAATTGACTTTAGTCAATTTCTATGAGTATAAAAAATGAATAGATTTAAGTGCACTTTATCCGTACAAGCCGCGAATGAACTTGATAAACAAACTTTTTATTCAATTCTGTACATGTGCGAATTATCATGGAACAATTTATGAAATTGTAGGAAGCTACATGCTAATCAATTGTCAGTGGTTTTTTTTTACAAATCATTCAAATGTTAATTTATTAGAACAATAAATTAATTTTAAATTTTAAATTCAAGATGTCCCCAATTTGGTATTTAAACTGTGAAAGTTTTCATGAATTAGAATAATTAACATTAATAAAAAATGGTACACTTTGAACTTTTTGCACTTATCGTGTACACAATGAATCATTACCTTAATCTACTATAAATAATACTTTTATAAAAGGTTCTCTCGGTTGATATTTAAGAAAGTAATATTAGGTATTAATTAGGTTAATCTCACTCCAAACGGAATTAATTTATCGTAAGCATAAACAAATTGTTTCATGCTATTTTCGACAAATCGTACAAATTACATGTGTAATATTTATTTATTTTATTTAAATTATTTAAATTATTACTTATAACTGTACCATTACTTTTTGATAATATACGTATTTTCTATGAAACCACCTTTATTCAATTGGCCTCATATTGATCGTGAAAACTCATAAGCCCCATACAAGGCAATAGGAAAGAATACAAAATTTATTTTTTGATCGGCACTAATTGTGCATTTGATAGAGAATCTAAGCCGACGTATATCTTTTGTGTATATCTTTTTGAAATTAAAAAAGAAAACTTAATTTGCAAAAGTTATAGTGTATTAAAAATCCTTTGAGTGACGTCACACCGTTAAAATATCAAAGGTGCCGACCGGAGTGACGTCACAACGTTTTTTAAAGATTTAACTATAACTTCTTTCATTTTGAAGATATCGTGAAAATTCCAAAAGTTTACAAAGAAACTATACCTCGATCTACAAGAATACTCTGTCAACTAAAAATTGGCATTCTTCCCTATTAAAATCAATAGAAAAGAATTATATAGTTTTTTATGCTACATTTTAATTCTAAATTTTTCATAGCATTAAATAACAAATACACGGAGAGAAATGTTTGAGTAAAAATTACTATACTTTTTACTGAGCCGGGGACAAACTCGACATATGTAGGAAATTTACTATGTTTCTATGAAAATTTACTATATATTTATGAGTTTATGATATACAGCAGTATTAAAAATGCTATGTAGTATAGTAAAAACTCTGGATATACTTTTTGGTAATATGTATAGTAAAATTTAAGTAAGTTTCTTGTAAATATATGCAGGTAAGTTAGCAAATAGTATGGAAACAAAGAAGGAATCACTGGGACCGCTAATTACCGCGTCTAATGACCTTCCTAATTAGCTGTTGGCGCGACAAAATTTCCGGTCGTCGCGAAAACACGTGCTCGCTCTTCTCATATGACAATGTTATCAGATGGTTTGTATTATATTCGAAAAACATGGATATAATGTTTGTTTAATAATAAATAATAAGATAAAAAACTAAGTTACTATTTATTTATAACCTATCATTGATAAAAAAAACTACTTGCAAAGGTTTATTATATTTTGTGTGTATCGTTCTTACTAGTTTATATATTTTACCGCAAGGAGGCGTCTCGTAAAGTTAGCTCGCAAGTGGCGAGATTTCCGTACGATTGCTATATAAGAGAGTTTCAAATCTTTAAATCCAATTAGAACTGCGATTGCGATCATGCGTTATTAGGTATCGATATATGTAAATAGCTTGCGATATATGTAAATTAGGCTTACCCGACTTCAACTGTAAAAATGTGATTTTAGACTACGAATAAGTAAATATAGTTTAACCGATAAATCAACACGTAAAAGTTTCTCCGACACTCGATAACAAAGTCGGAGAAGAATGCACCAAAAATGCAAAATGAAAATAAAATTTTGAAAATTAAAAAAAAATTGTATCAATAAAATTTGATACACAGTATTGTAAAATTTTCTATTCAGAATAGCAAAATTTGGTGACTTCAAATTTTACTATACTGTATACTAAAATTTAATAAAATACGAGTTTGTCTCCACGTTAATATACGGTATAGTAATTTTTCGAGAAAATTATAGCAATATTTACAGATACATTTCTCTCCGTGTACAATCTATAGAATGCAATTATGTAAAATAATTAGATATTAGATAAAATATTCGATCTATAGAAATGAATAAAAAATAATTACATTTAATTAGTTAAATCTCTATTAAACTTGATTGACATGCATTAATTGACATGTATTATATTACAATGCTAAATCTTAATTCTATTTTGTTATATTAAATTCGATTAATACTATAAAATGATAAAAATCAATTGATACCAATTACATTGAATTGACTAAATACTTATTCAAATCAATAGACAATCAAAGAAAATGTATTTCTTTCAATATATTTTTATAAACATAGATTTAATAGTTTTGAATTGAATTCTAAAGATTATATATATATATATATATATATATTTCTATTGCACTTTCCAGAATTAAGATTTAGCATCAAATGCAATAGATTTTTTTTATTGACTTTAATCTCATTTTTTTAACAGGGTACCCCTTAATACAATAACGTTTTCGTGTATGACAAAAGAAGGGAAATAATTTATCAAAACTTTCGGGTTGAAAAAGATAGGTAATTTTATTCTCTTTCAAATCTATTTATATTGAAGCGATTATATTATTTCTACGTACCAAATTAATTTACCTCATTGGTTTTAGAATAGTGAAATAGAAAAATCGTTGTAAAACGAAAACGAGTTGATTAATCTTATCCGATCATAATCTATATGAGCGCTATCCATGAAATCGGGTGACTTTCTCCAGGGGCTAAGACTAAAATAAGAAAATTTTAAAAACAATGGAGAATTGAAATTTTTATGTGGTATTTTACAAACTTTAGCATTCTTCTAACGTGTTCTAGTCATTAACGTATTCTACTGCTTATGAGGCACAAGCGCCTTTTTATCCAAAACTGATTTAAAAATATCTAGTTCTATCATGATCATAATCCTTACAAAAAATTTATGGTACATGTAGCTTTTTAGATGTATTTTGCCCTCCTGAATCCGATTTTTGATGGTGTATTGTCGCCAGAGTGGTCAATAATTTGTTCTAAACAATTTAATTGTTTAAATCGCTATATTTAGCGTTCTTCGTAGCTATCAAAAAATTTTTAATTATTATAAATTTTTAATAATTATTATTATAATAATTTTTAATTTTGGTTAATTAGAAAAAAAGTTATTGCAAATTTAGTGCTAAAAGGTCCCGTTTTCGATCTCCGCGCTCACTATTTTGCCTATATATAGCTTCGGTTGCCTAGATAGGCAAAATAGTGAGCGCGGAGATCGAAAACGGGACCTTTTTGTACTAAATTTTCAATAACTTTTTCTCTAATTAACCTATTTGAAAAATTCAAAGTTCAGCATATTCGTCGGTGAAAAACAAACAACTTCGTAAAGAAAATTTTTTTGATAGCTACAAAGTACGCTAAATATAGCGATTTAAGCAATTAAATTGTTTATAACAAATTATTGACCACTCTGGCGACAATACACCATCAAAAATCGGATTCAGGAGGGCAAAATACATCTAAAAAGCTTTGGTGTATCTATCTACATCAAAGAGTCCACGGAAACCTAGCTGGCCCCTAGAAAGTAGCGAGTGCGACATGTCGCCCAAGTGGCGCTATTGGACACTACACCGCACGAGTTTCACACTATTGTTTATCGCAAGTACTGGGAATATAACATATATTGCGTGGGGGCGCTTTAGTATGCGTTATTTTCATTACGCAACGCTGTCGAGTGTGTTATGGGAATAACGCCCGCAGTGTGTTACTGACCATTTAGTGTACACAAAATCGTCACTGAATATGTCATTTTTCCAGCACGTATGATGAAAAATACATTATCACTGGACCGATACTATTGTTTCCAAGGTATCATAAAACCTGAAAAACTAAAATTCAAAAATCGAAATTCGTTAAAAAAGCAAAAACGAATCGAGTAACAAAAAGAAATATTCTTGAGCCGCCTTCCTGGTGGCTCTCTAGTGTAATTAAATTTTTCTACAGTTTTGATTTTTATGAATTGATACTTACATATCTTATTTGTACTGATATTATGAAGTTATATAAAAACTTTTACCTGTTTACCTCTCTTAGATTTAGAGCTATCTTAGGAAATGTGTTAAATTTGAATAAAAATAGGGTTACGATGAAAGTAATCCTGACGCACACCTAATTTTTGAACACGGATGAAATTTTTAGGATATGTGTCAAATTGTCAAATTAGCGAGAAAACAGTGTTTTTATCAAAATAGTGGCTTTATTGAATAAACTCACCATAATTTTAGAGAAACTATTTGTTATAAATATATTTTACATATCAATAACTCCTAGAACACATCTGACTAGTATGATACAGTATTTAACTTCCGACACTTGAAGCAAAAAATTATTATTCACTTCCTGAAAAACGTATTCACCCTTTCATTTTAGCATATGGTTTAATAAAACTATAAGATATCATTAACAATCATCTTTTTCATATTATAAATAATACGTATAAATGATTCTACGTACTAAAAGAATATTAATATCTGCTTCGTGCAATTGATATTAGTATTGCTGATGTTCTAAATTGTGGCGCATATAGCGCGCCTGAGGTGCCTAGTTACTATAAAAAAGAGACTAAAAACTTGCACTTTCGACACTTGACACTTTTACCACTTGAGCCATCGACCACCCCGTTCTTATTTCGAATTGATAGTATTTGCCCTTGAGATATTTGGATTTAAGGTTTAGGTATAGTTTTGTTATGTAAAAATTTATTGCAAGGATTCGAACCCGGGTCACCGGCGTGGGAATCCGACACTCTACCGACTGAGCCGCCGCAAGCCCCTAAATACACACATTCTACTTTACGCATTAGTTTGAGATACAAATACTTTACACACGTTATCAGGCATCTATAGTTGGATTTTACGCATCGATTTTCAAAAAATAACAAACACGTTACTATTAACTAAAATTTTCAAAGAATGCATATAATAAAGAAGTTAAAACTTGGTAAAATGTAAAATAGCAACAAGTTCATTGGTACATAGCTCCCTCTAAATTAATTTATTGTTTTAATAGGAATATATATTGCTGCGTGAACTATTTTTCTAATGATTTGGGTGAGGTAACATGATTAAAGAAGAAATGTCATGTAACTAACAAACAATCGCAGACAAATACATCGCGCCCTCACGCATCGCACACATGTGTATGCTCCTGTACAGACATTCGTCCAAGCACAGACGCCTACGCACACACCCGCGAACATGTTCATGCCAATTATACGCATGGACACGGATCCCCACGCGATTTTATATACGCACACATGCGTCGTACACACCCGCACATGCCTGATCAGCACGCGCACCCTTATCCTAACATGTGTCATGCATCATGCATCTACGCACAAGCCCCGACCTTATTCGGATCTGACACTGAGCAGTTGCCCTTTGACGGTTTACAGCTAAATCAGAGAAGGCCCGGAAATTCTCGAACGTGATTGGATGAGACGTCAACGTGGCGCAGACAGATCCGAAATTATGCATACTATATAGGGGAGAGCGGGGCACGCTTGGCAGGTCAACTTTGATCCAGGCTATGTTAAAAACTAATTAACTTTAAGAATCTTAAAAATCGTAGCCTACTTATTAACTATCACCGAAATTAATGCCGTACTTTGTAAAAGCATACATGTATAATATTTTTTGTATATTTATCGAAATGAAACCTGCCAAACGTGCCCCGCCTTTCTGACTAGCGGGGTAATATTGGCATGCGGGTGGGGCGAAATTGGCGCGGTATTGCAGAAGAAAGTTCAAAGCTTCAAATTAGAAAATGTGATCAGGATTTGGTTATAGGTAAAAAAACAAAGGTTTTGATATTAGAGTTAATTTACTTTTATTAATGTACATCAGTTAGAGTCAGTCTGTTACATTATTCTTATTATTACTATAACATATTTTTATTAAATTTATCACATTTTGTTTCATTCTTATTATTATGATAACATTTTTACTAAATATATCACATTTTGTTTCTTTCTTATAAATTAACGTAACTTAAAAATCTTTGTAACATTTACAGTCTTTTAGTATTTTATAAATGATTTGAAAAATTTTAACAATTTTTTTTTAACTTCCAGTAATAAAATACTGAGATCAAAGTAACAAAGTAAAATAAAATATATTTTGCACTGATAACTGCTTTTCTTAAAATAAAAAGTCAGTCGTCACTTAGTTGCTAAATAGTTCAGTATTGTAAGACAATGGAATATACTGAATTTGACTATCCGAAAAAATAATTAAAACGATACTCACTCCTGATTTCTTCGAGCTCCGAAACATTTACATGTAAAATGAGGTTATGTACGCCAGGTTCCATTCAATGTCACAGCGCTTCAAGTGCCAAGCGTGCCCCGTCTCACCTGCCAAGCGTGCCCCGCTCGGAATATCTTTTTCAATTAAAAAAATCTTTCTTTGCATTTAGTTTAGGTTAATAAAAAAAAAAGGAATTAAAAGTTCGAAAATTAAACTTTTAAATTAGACCATATGTAAGTCAGTGTATACATTCTTTCTTAGTTTACCTTGTGATGGAAATATCGATGCGAGCGTCGTATTTTAAGTAAAATATTCAATCTAAGTTATTATTTTTATTTTTAATTTAATTTTAACATATCGGGTATTGAAAAAAAGTTTATCGATTGAGGAATTAAGTAGGGAAAAGATCATTTTAAAACATGAATTTTTAATATTAAAATTTTAGCTGCCAAAGTGACCCGGCATGCCAAGCTTGCCCCGCTCTCCCCTATAGTCGCCACGCCTCCGTGTCAGATCCCAATACACACGCGTACATTGACACAGGAATTCACTCTTACGGCTTCGTGATCACCCACATGAGCGTATGCGTTCCCAATCCATGTAACGTTTCTAATAAAACAAAATGTTTTTAATCATTTTAAAGACGTGTTATTTAAAACTTTCAAAGAATTTTTTTAAACTTATAAAGCGTTTTTATACTATTAAGAAACGTGCAAATTTTTCACAGTTATTCTAATTTGTTTTTTTTTTTTAATTTAGTAGGGTTATTAAAAATCTATTCATTAAATATTTATTTGTATATTAATTTAAAAAATATGAATCAATAATTTCAAGTTTGTTTAATAATAATTTTATAGATTTTTAAATTATAGTAGGGTACTTGTCCATATTTATGAGCCTGTCCATATTTGTGTGCCTTTTTTTTAAATGTAATTTGCAGCGATTAAATCATAAATGAATCAGTAAAACTACTTTTAAAACTAAGATAAACTATTAAGTTAGAGTTTGCAATAGTTACATGAAAGTTTAAAATGTTTTTCATAGAATTATAATTTTTGTAAACATATGAATCATGATTTGGTGGTTTTACTTTGTTTCCTTGTCTAAAATGCTAAGGATTGCTTGACTTTTCAAAACTTAATTTAATTATTCGGACGTGATTTATGACAAACAAAATATTTATTGTATCATAAAATAATTCAATTTAATATTAAAAAATGTGAAATGAACATTGTAGACTCAATTTATTAATTTATTAATGAATCCAGTAATACCGCGAGATTTTCGAAGTTTGTCCGTATTTATGCGCCCCCTCATGATCGACGGAATAACCTCACTTCTGTTTGTAGAATTTATTTTTTTTTCCAAAGCTGTTGTTATGGGTTAGTGCATAATAAATCATTATCATTGTATCAGTTTGCATGAATTTAGATAATTTATAGATTATGAATTCTGTGTCAAATACTTAGTTTTGTTCATAATATCTCTGTGTCTATCACATTTATTAATTTCAAATATTTTGAAACTTTATTTATATTTATTAATTATTAATTAAAATCTATCTAATTACAATTATTTATTATAATATTTCAAAATAATATATAAATAAAAAAAATAATAATAAAATTATTTAATTAAACTTATTTTAAGTTGTCTTATACTTAAACAAAAAATAGATTCTATTAATATTAATATTTAGCAGTAATTATAGAAATAAATAAAATGAGATTTCATGAGCACACTAATTGGGGGCACAGTGTTGTGGACACGCACACTAATACGGGCAGATTGGGCACAGTAATACGTTATAGCCCATTGAAGAAGCACACTAATATGGACCAAAACCATTTTTTTTTATTTCTAATATATCTGTATGAATGCTTAATATATTCAATTAAAACAAATTCCATCTTAAACACGGAACGTTAGAATACCTATGTAAACTTCAATAGCAAAGATTAAAGCTATATACGTTCAGCAATCAATTATTAAATGCAAAAAATTGCTTCATGGACACTAATACGGACAAGTACCCTATACTCGGTGGAACAAATAACTTTAAACATTTCTGAACTCTCGCCATGATAATGTTAGGTAAGGTTAGGTAGGTTGCATATGTTAAAGGTGCGTTTTCGTGCAACGAATTATTCGCAGCGAATGCTATGCTATCACATAGGTGCGAAAGCATGATCACACCACCCAGCCCCGATAACATTAGGTTGGCAGAATGTCAGCTTGGAGACGTCATGCTTTTGTATAAAAGTTTTTTTTATTTGATACATATATACATTATGAGTTACATTTTAGGCTCAAATAAAACTACAAACGAAAATTCCTTACAGTATTAAAGTACGCAAATACATGGTAACACGACGCTCATATTTGTTCAGTATTAGATAGTTAATGTTTACAATAAATTATTAGGCGTTGACATGTGGTCACAAATTTGCCTATATTATTACCTATAGGTTTATAAGCCTAGGAAAAATTAGGAAAAACCTGGGCAGCATTATCGTCGGTACTTAAATAAATAATAATAAGTAAATAAAGGAGTAGGATTGGGGAGGGTAATTAGTAAGGAAGAAGGTAGATTACAATAGAGTATATTTCCATTATTAATGTAAGTTTATATATAATCATTAGCGGTTAAATAAATATTAGATAATAAATAATTAAAGTTAAATAATACTCTCTATGTTTGTAATAGTTTGCTTTCCTTTTGCGTCTTTTTCGAAGCTCATCTTTCAATTTGGCATCTTCCGTTAGCCACCAGTATTTGTTTTTAATTCTATATGTGTCGTTAAAATCCTTATCGGGTATTGTGGTATTGTATTTAAGTTGCGTGCTATCGATATTTGTGTTGAAATTTAATGTTTTGTTGGATTGGTGGCGAGAAATATGGTAAATTATTGGTCTATTATTCGTATCTTGGATAATTCCTTTTTTATCGAAATGCGTGAAGGATTGAGGTAATATATATCCTGTATTAGCTCTTTGTTCAGAATCAACTGCATCGACGTGTATGTAGGATTTTAAATATTTATTATCTATATCGGGTAGTTTAGCATAATAATCTCTGGTTATTTTTAACATAAAATTATCGATTCTAGGAATTTCTGCCAAATTATAGAGAGTTCGATTATTGATAAAATGATGATTATCTTTATTTCTATATATATGTAATGCGCTGCGAATACACATTCGCTCGAATTTGCGTAGTTTTTCTACAATCGATGCACTAAGATTCCATAATATAGGCGCAGCATACGTCAGAATCGGTCGTATCAATAGAAGATAACAGATTACCTTAGCCCTGGGAGATAGCGATTTACTGTAAAAGAGTCTATTATGAGATCTAAATGCATTTTTGGCTTTTGCTAGTTGGGTATTTACGTGATCATTCAGTCTGAGTAGATAATCTAGTCGCACCCCTAAATATCTTACAACTTTTTATGCTCTATCTTATGGGACTGATTGTTTTCACGTAGATGTAATTGGAAATTTTTTATTTGTATTCTTTTATTGCTGTTTAAGAACCTAAGTGGACGATGAAATAGTATCGTTTCACATTTTTCCGGATTTATTCTGAGGTTCCACTGCCTGTAATGATCGTTAATTTTATTTAATAATATTTCTAGTTTGTTTTGAACTATGGTTGGGTTTTTATCAGCAGCTATCATAATTAAGTCGTCGGCAAATGCAGTGGAGTAGGTGTTATTGTTGCTATTTAAAAAAAAAAGATTTGGGACATTATATGAAAAAATATTGAAAAGCTCGGGTGAATTGACGGTTCCTTGCATTAATCCTTCAATAATGTTAAAAATTTCGCTCGATATTATTTCACCGTTCCATGTAGAGAAGGATCTGTTTATGGTCATATTCCAGATTAATTGAATAAAATCAGTTGGGTATTTCAGAGTATGCAAGATATACAGGAGTCCATATATCCACACTGTATCAAAGGCTCTCTGAAGGTCTATGAGGCAAGCTCCTACAACCTCATCATTATGCAAGTGTTTGTTCGTATTATTAAGCACAATATGCACAGCGTGGGTGGTCGAATGAGCGTGTTTAAAACCGAATTGGTTATCTGGTATAACTTTATTGGTATTGGTATATTTTTTTAATGCGGTGTTGATGAGCACCTCATAGACCTTGCTAATTGCCGATGTCAGACTGATTGGTCTATAGCTAGATACCTCTGTAGGTGGTTTGCCCTTTTTTAATATAGGTAATATTTTTGCTCTTTTCCATATTTCAGGAAAATATTTATTGTTTAAACAGTTGTTAAAAAGTATTGTATATTGTCGAATGATAGTTAGGGGTAAGTGTTTTAAAACTATAGGCGGTATGTTGTCGAATCCAGAAGAAGTCTTATTTGGTAAAGATTTAAAAATTAATAGGGTTTGGTAGGTGTTATGAAATATTAGACTGTTGTTAACATTTTTTGGATCAAAAGCAGGGTTATTGTTATCGAAAGTCGTGATAGAACAGTTAGTGTTAATTTTTATTTTGAAACTGTCAATTAATTGGTTAATTTCATTATCTATTTTTATTTTTAAGGGCGTATTTTCATTAAGAGGTTTAGGGGAATTAATTTTCTCATAATATGCACCTATAAGGTTAAGTATATCCGTGGGGTTTTCAATTACGTAGTTTTGGTTAACAATAGGTAGGTTATCTTTATCGCATTTACTTCGTGCTAATAGCTCAGTTTCATTAATATTAATTTGTAAGGAGTCTATTTTTAACTGTTCTTTAGGCCTAAAAAATTTGTTAATTTTTGGGAAAAAAGCTTCTGGATTTTTGTAATTGATAGCTTGTATTTGAGAATCCCAATACTTATTATATGTGAGCTTGTACTCAGCCTTTAATATCGTGTTAATTTTATTAATAATTTGTTTTATTTCAATAATATTGTTTATGACATCGGGGTCATGGCGAGAAGCACGATAGTATCGATTTAGACTTGTAATTAAGAAGGATTTGTGTTTATGTAGTTTTTTAATTTTTTGGGATATATAATTTAAAACATTATCTTGTGGTCTATATTTCGGTACGTAGTTGTTTATAGCTAAAGATATTGTAGAGCTTAGAATTGATAAATACTCATTAATTTCATGATTTAAGAGGTTTTTGTTAAAGGGTATATCGGTATCGCAAGCTACGCTAAGTTTTTTTTCAAAAATTTTCCACTTCGTTTTTTTATACATAAACCTGGGTGGGATATTATGTTCAGTGTCAATAGATGTAAAATTAAGATTTACTGTAAATAATAGCGCTCTATGATCACTATTATAATCACAAGTATTAAGCTTATTATTGATTAGGTCAGTAATATTCAATCTATTATCCAATATGCATAAATCAAGAAAAGTATTTGCGCTTGGGAAGGTAGGTAAATTCGGCGGTATGATATTTGCTCTGAAAGGTAAGCTATCATTATCAAGCCAATGTTTAAGCATTGCTCCTTTCTTTTTGGTTAGTCTATCTCCCCAAAAAGTATGCCTTGCATTTAGGTCTCCTGCTATAATATAATAATTATTTCCTGAGTCAAGATGTAGTTGCTTAAATAAATAATTTAGTTCGTCAGTGAAAATTCTTTTATCCTGATTATTAGCATAGATAGCAATTATATATAGGTTATGTTGTAACGTTTTTATATTTATTATCGCATACTCTACTATTTTATTCATTTTCGAAGAAGGTGTATAAATTTTAGTAAAAGGGATATTTCTTTTTATTAAAATAGCAGTGCCACCTCCTTTTAGACTAAGGTTCCTGTCTATTCTTACAAGATCGTATTCTGAGTATTGTATTTTATATCTACTAGTTAATTTAGTCTCGCAAATTAAAACTATGTCTAAATTATTATTTTTGGCAAAATTATAGAGATCATAGCGCTTATTCAGCGATACAAGGGAATTGACATTAATAGACGCAATTTTAAGTGAGTCAAGAGAACAATGATTTTCTTGACTTATATTTAAATTAGAAACTGTAGAGGTTGTATTATTCATTATCGATTAGTCCAAACATATCATATAACCTATCAATTTTTTGTGAATTAGTAGAGATTAAATTATAAAAACCAGATAGCTTTACATTCATTGATTCAATAATTTGTTGTTTCATTTCGTCCAATAATATTTTGATATCTGGTGAGCGTTCGTTTATACTGTTGTTATTATTATTATTGTTTGGGAATAGATAATCGCGGCTATTAATGTCATTCTCCCATGCATTTACATTTTTTGGTCTTATACTAGAGTTCGTGAAAGTACGGCTGCTATTTTTGGGATTAAAGGCTAATGGTTGTGACTGTACATTGCGATCAGGTAATTTATTTGAAATATTTGGCCTCATACTAATGACTTTATTTGTATACGAATTTATTTTAGTAATTCGCGAGCTACGTAGATTTTGACTTACATTTTGATTTGAATTTATAATATCTTTCGCGAATTTGAAAAATGGACACCCCCTATATGAAGCGGGATGTCCAGTTTCGTCACAATTTACACAATAAAGTTGAGTTTTGTCTGTTACATTTTTCGGAACTTTACATTCTCCCGGATTGTGTGTATCTTTTCATTTAACGCACCTGTATCCTAGTTGGCAGTTTGCGCTTGAGTGCCCTAACCTTTGGCAATTTGAACATTGGAAAATATCTTTTTTCCTCAGCGGTTCCCATCTTATTTTTTGATAGGCTAACGATTTTACTTTAATCAGTGTTTGAATATTACATTCATTGGTTAGTTGTACAAGAAAGTGAGACAGATCAGACGTATTTTTATTAAAGATAATTTTACTAACTTTATGTACAACAACTTGTGGTAAATTAAGTTCGTTTATCTCATTTAAGATTTCTTGTTCAGTACTATTGCCATGAATTCCTTTTAAAACTATATTTTTATATTTAAGGTTTTTTGGAGTAAAAGAATAATAATTAATTTTATTATTCTTAAGAGATTCTAAGATTTTCATATACGTATCTATTTTGGTCGAAAAAATAGTATGGTTATCAATATCATTTTGCTTTATCGAGAAATCATTTTTATTTACTTCACCCGTTCTAAATAACGCGATTAGCGTATCAAGTTTAGTACCACACACATGAATAGGCGGCGGTTTACAGCGGTCCCTATGATTTTCGATAGCTGCGTTGTTGTCTTTCGTTTGACTCGTGGTGTGAGGTGTCGTTGTTGGCTGGTTGTTGCTGTTTTGTTGCGCGTGAAGGCTGCTCGTGGCGGCTGCTAGCGAGGGGGGCTGTCTCTGCGTTCCCGCGTTTCGTAGAATTTCATATTGGTTGGTGCTGGTGAAGATATCAGTGCTTTGGTTCATGTTGATTTTTGCACTTTTCATTGTTTTCTTAGGCTGGATCCATACTTCTTCAGTATTATCTTGAGAACCTGATGCTATGTCTTCCGTATAATTTTCGGGTGATTGCGTGTGCGTACGTTTTTTACTAGCACTCAAATTCGGCGCAACGTCACTACTAAGTTTATGGCACTCTTTTAATGCACTCTTATACATTTTTTCCAATACTGATGAGTTAGGGTGTTGCATTATCTTAGCTTGAAATTTGTAACTAGATGGCTTTTCGCTCATTTTTTCAGGTGATTCAGATTTTTTTCTGGCGTTATTTGCGCCTAGAGTAGGCCAATTGGTCGTGTCGATCGTTGTTTTGGCATCCTTGCCATCTATTTTCATTAAGGCCTCGTTATCAGTATTATCTCCGCAATCCATTAACCCGCCTGTTGCCATTAACGGCAAAAGGCAGGCGGCCGGCCGCAAGGGCCTGCCGGTGGTGGAGGGGAGAGAGCTGCTTGCGCGAGCAGGTTGAGCAGTGAGAGCACTGAGAGTGATTATGGACACTCATGAGCGGTAATTATTCACTTATTCGCGATATAGCTCAGTTAAAACTGAGAGTGACCGCGGAGCGTGGAGGCACGGCCGCTCACCGCGACCGCTCGAGTCGCGGTGAGCGGTCGTGCCTCCACGCTCCGCGGTCACTCTCAGTTTTAACTGAGCTATATCGCGAATAAGTGAATAATTACCGCTCATGAGTGTCCATAATCACTCTCAGTTCATAGTGCTATCCTTAATACGTGAAAAATTGTGTTTTGTGATGTAAATTAAGTGCTAAATTGAAACAATAGTCTCTGCCATGCTCCATGCGTGATGTCAGAAACGTATCCTAGTACACCGGCGCTGGGATGGCGTTGTGCTGAGCAGAATGCCGACACTCGCGTTGGGCGATACGCCAGCATGAAATGCGCGCATTTAGCCAGCATTTTCAAAACATGGCGGGATAATATAAAAAATATTTTATTCCCGCGTGTCGTCAATATGTAATCATACTGCCGAACTTTCGGAAAATTTTTTTTTCCGTCTCAGCACTCGTGCTGACTATGTGGTGGCAATAAGCGGGGATTAATGCAGGCATTCTGCCGGATTTTTCTGAATATATATATTATTTCGTGCCCGCTTTTTGCGGGCACTTTTCTACAAATTCCGGAACAGAATGCTTGCATTTATTGGAGGCTATGAACCTCCAATAATTGAAACAAACATTTTATTTATACATTATTTTTAAAATTTATTATAAAATATAAATATAAACAAATACAACAAATCAAAACAAATCAATACATAATAACGCATAAATTGACAAATACAGCACTTTTTTAATATAAACAAAACGTAAAACAGCTAAGACTAATAAAAACAAATGTGCTCAAATTAATCGTTCATTAAAAGAATAATTGAAAACAAAATAAATAATAATTTCGAAGCACCTATATCTAAAGCTATCCCCTTACATTCTAATCTGTAGCAGCTGAAGTATTCTGATGAATCAATTGCATCCTCTTCATTCTCGACACGATATACGTTGGACGGTGTTCGGTGTTTTAAACCTGTACAAAAATAATAAATATAAGTAAATATTATTCATTAAAATTAAGATTAAAATAGAAAATAATGAAAAAATAACTTTAGTAAGCCAAAGCGACATTTGGGACATGTTCGTCTCTGTCGGTTGGAATATCCTGAAAATGTGTTTAAAGGTTTATTAGGGTGAGAAAGGCCCCGACCTCGCCCGACTCTGTGAGGCCCAGCCAACAGCAATCAGCCCCTCCAACACTCTCTTACATTTTTTAAAACTAATGAAAAAAACTAATAAGCAAATTAAAAGAACATATTTCTGAAATAAAAAGAAGCTAAATATTTAAAAAAACAACGAAAAATGTGAAACAGCGTTAAGATAAAAAAATACACATTATACACTAGTATTTTTTAAATAAAATGAATTAATATTTGAAACATTGATACAAAAAAATGTGTATTTTTGTATTTTCCTGAAATGAAAAAAGATTAGTGGCTAGTTAACATTAATAATAACCAAAAAAGGCTCTCCTACACTTTTGAACTAATGAAGAAAAGCAAACAACAAATAGAAGGTAAATATTAAAAAAAAGAAAATTAAAAGCTATATCTTAAACTGTAAAAAATGTAAAAGGGCGAAATTTTGTTATATTTAAATGAACATAAGACTAAGACTAAATGAACATAAAAGAAACAAAAATTAAATGAACAGTGTAAACGAAAATGTCAAAAGGCGTGGAAAAGTTCACATGTGCACGTAAAAAAAAATATTGTAGATGTAATATAAGGCTACATGTGTACTTTTTTGTGAAAATAAATAAATAAATTATACTTAGAATGATAACAAGAAATGAAGAAAGTTAATGCTAAATTAATATAAAAGTAATAAAAAAAGGTAACTTATCCTCTAAAATCCACTTCAATCAGCAAACAAATCCATTTGGCTGTTTATGAAGTTGTCATCGACTTCCTGCTTGGGGTTTATGATGTCTCTGCCCTCGTCCTCTTCCTCGCGCTCTTCGTCGTCCTCGTCCTCTTCGTCGCGCTCTTCGTCGTCCTCGTCCTCATCCTCGCGCTCTTCGTCGTCCTCGTCCTCTTCCTCGCGCTCTTCGTCGTCCTCGTCCTCTTCCTCGCGCTCTTCGTCCTCTTCGCGCCCTACGTAATTATCGCGCTTTTCGTCCTCTTCGCGCTCTTCGTCCTCTTCGCGCCCTTCGTCGTTCTCGCGCTCTTCATCCTCTTCGTCGTCCTCTTCCTCATTGCCTTTTTGACCTTGCTCGTAGTCCTGGTTGTTCTTCTGCTCGTTATCGACTTCGTATTCCGTCTCGGAATCGTCCCCGACTTGAGCGTTGGCTCCTGCACGTTGATTGGTATCGACGCCGGGATTGACGTAAGTTTCGTCATTGTTCAGCTGACTATTTCGCACTTCGTCCTGCGTGTTGTCGATGACTCCATTATTACTATTCTTCGGCAGAAGAACAGGAACACATCGTTTCCGTTGCAGGTCTTGGCGTTGGTCGACAACTGCATTACCGTTTTTCGGCAGAAGAACACGAGCACGTCTTGATGGAGGAGGCAGATCTTCCTGATTATTCGCAGACCGTTTCCTGTTATTCCCTGCATCAAATCTTTTTTGATTATTCTTCTTTGGCAGAAGAATAGGAGGATGCTTTTGTTTAAGCCGCTGCATGTCTTTGCGTTGGTCGACGACTGCATTACCGTTGTTCGGCAGAATAACAGGAACATCTCTTGGTGGAGGAGGCAGCTTTCCTTGCTGATAATTCGCAAGCAGATTCCTGGCATCAAGTCTTTTCCGGCGATATCCTTCTTTAGCATTCTTGATTGCCTTTGTCATGGCAACAGAAAAATTGTTAAGTGTTGGCTTCTCCATAGCGTCCTTATTGAGATTCATAGCAGCTGATGAAGGAAAAATAATTAATTTTAATTGAAGAGTAAATGTCTCATTTATACGTAAATTGCAAGTTATAAAAAGTATGCGTACCTTCGCAAGCCTCCGCAAAACGTGTTGATTTGAGAGCCACCTTTGCGTTGTCTTTTTTGTAACCATGCCAGGTCACATTCTCGTTGAGATCGTCGCCTAATTCAAAGCAACTTTTAAAATAAAAGTTTGCTTCTTCGTGCACATTAGCACCTCCCAGGTATGCGAGATAATTGACCTAAAACGAATTTTTTATAAATTAATAATAATTACAAGAGAATAATAACAAATATATGTATATATATCTACTCACGACATCATCGAACTGCTCGTTAGTGGCATTATTGAAGTCGAGAAGGTCAGCAGTGAACTTGAACGGGAAGCAAGAAGGTTGAGCCCTAACCTTAGGAGAGTTTCTCCTTGTCAGATCCTTCAGCATTTGCAAAATGGATCTAAAAAGTAAAATGATTCATTATTTGCAATTATCATTAAAATTGAAAAAAATTAACGGGAAATATATACTTACAGTTGGGCTTCCTCCATTCTCTTGACGCTTTTCTGAATTTCGCTAAAATTGAATGTATAAATTAATGTAATATTAACTATAGTTACTATTTAATACAGTATACTGTATTAAAATTGTGATCGATATACGGAAAGATTAGTATACCTTGTCGACGTTTCTAAGGCAGTAAGACGCAAATCCATTGTTCTGTAATAAATAAATATTTGATTAATACTTTTCTGGCAGTAAAATAAATATTATGTTAAATATATTACCTAAGCGTTCCTTTGATTTCGACAACCCTTACGTTTAGCGAACTGAAATGTTGGATAAATATAATTATTAAAAAAATAAGTTTCAATTACGGTTGATTACGTTCTTTACGCTTCCTTGTCCTTACTTCGATGACGACGATTGAGATTCCGCTGTAACGCAATAACAGTTTAAGAAAAATGGCAGCATACGTAAGTCATAATACTATAAATTGATTTAAATTCTTTTTTTACCTGTATTCTACAGCGGAGCAGTGTTTCTCGGTGGAGCTTTTATATCGTGGATAACTTTTTTAGTCACCACTTTGGCTGCTGATGTTGTCTTTAGCTGCACAGACTTCTTTTTAATTTTCTGCACACCTTTTATCATCGTCTGCTTGGAGGTGCCAGATATTGGCTGCGATTTTGCCTTAAATGATGACTTCATTGCAGGAAGCCGATTCTTCTGCGAGGAAGTGATCGTCTGCGGCTGGGAGCTTCCCAGTAGAGTCAGCAATGACATCTTCTTGTCGAGATTTTCTGCAGCAACATGCGCAGGAAGCGATCTCTGTTTTTTTTTAATGTTTTTATTCATCTACAATAAAAGCGTATTTGTACACGATGTATTAAGCAAAACTAAGTAGAAACATTTGCGGATTGCGTGGAAATAATTTTGATAGCGACAAAACGTTCAGTGCTGCATTCTTTCTTCCGAACGTCCTTTGACCAATACGGCATTAGAAAACATTTACCCGTAACTTTGCGGAGCCTAACGTACATCAATTCTGGACTTGGTAAAGAACAAACATAAACCTCAATGAGAGATGAGCGACACGGAAGATGGAACAAATCGTCAATTTTCGTAAATTTTTTAAAAATAAGATAGCAATCATTGTTACGTTGTATAATATTTTGAATTATAGCTATAGAACCGCTTCGAAGAACAACTGCGTTATCCTGTCTAAGTATCGATAAATAAACAGATCCCGTCAAGACTTTACTATATTGATAATAATCGTTATCGGAGAATAATGGTGGATTAGGACCTCTCGAGTGCTTTCCAATAAACTTGAGTGTGGATGGATCGACGGGTACTTTACTTTTCTGCGTGTGGCAATTTTCAGCGTGCCTATTAGCAATCTGATGCAAGTGCTGACTTGGTTTCCTGCACATTTTGCGACAATACGTCATATTATTCTCATAGGGGAATGCTGAAAACGAATCTAAAGGAACAAAGGATCTAACATCGTCAGGCAGATGTAAAAGAGCATGAACATTATACGATAGAAACTCTACGCCATAAACGTCGGTAGAAGTCTCGTTAAAGAGTTTTATGCAATTCTCAGCAAAATCAACGTATTCTGTAATCGTGCGGTTAGGATCTACTAGAATTCTGATAGCTGTGTGAAGAAGAAGAAAATGACTATACACAGCATCGTTTACCAATCCTTTAAAAATAACGGGTCCTCTGTACAAAAGTAACTGTCTTTGCTCGGTGGCTTTAAACTTGCCATGCTTCTCAATATCAATAGGCTTCCGGGCAAAATCTCTTGGACAGTACATTTTTACTATTTCGAGTCGTTCATTCAGAGCTTGTATATGATTTTTGTTCGATATTTTTGCCGAATTGGTAAACCTGCCATCTATTATGCCCTGCAGAATTTTTTCCATTATGCCGAGATAGACCAAGTGCATATAATCGAATACCGTACCCTGAATTAGATTGAAAGTAAGCGAAGCAAGAGGGCATGCCATCCGATGGTGATGATCGGCATCTACCATTGAAGAATATTCCTCCGCTGTACGAAGTCTATGATCACATCCTTTGTATACCATAACTCCAGAACGAACACACTCTCCTCTAACCCAACATCTTGAACAAGGAGCTCGAGAATTGTGCCCGCGATGACCTAAGGAAAAAGAGCGAGCTGGTGCATCTGCAATAAAGCACCTTAGCCGAACGTGAAGATTTTTGTTGTGAAAGTCAAGACCATTGTTGATCAATTCCTGCATTTCCTCTTTGTACGACTCGAAAAAAAGTAGTGCGCTAGATGGTTTTGTCGAACCTTTGAATACACCAATAATGGATGGACTACTACTTGGAATATTAGCTACTCTAATCTGAATGGGCCACATCAAGATTTTACTGTTTTTGTCCAGAGATGCCTCGTCAGTGCTGAAATCGATTTCAAGTAGGCTATCGGCGGGATGCATGCTTGTAGAAATCGATGAAAGATAATTCACAAGAGCATTTCGTACACCTAAATGAAGATACTCGCCTCCAGCAACTTGTTTAATGGGAAGATTACAGTAAACGGGTGTTTTCATTATTGTTCTGGGATCGACATGCATGCTCGAGAAACAGCTATGACTCTTGATGACTCGTACGACAGCTTTTATTTGCTGGTGAGTCATGTTTTATCCGCGAAAACGATGCGCAATTTTTCTTCAAAGCTTTCGACGTTTTCGTGCGAACCAATAGAATCGCAATCACTCTCGGCTGCTGATTCGTTTGAAACGCTATTACTCTGTTCAACTTCAGAAGAACAATCCCCATCGACTACGCTACTACCATCTAATAAATCACTCTCCTCATTGTGCGCAGCTGAGACTGAAGGAGAAGCAACATTTTCATCGCGGTAATTAAAAGAAGAAGAAGAAGAAAAAGCAGAAAGAGGAGTTGAAGAATCAACATCAGCAGGGGAGTCATCAAGAGTTATTGCAGAATGATCCGATGAAGTTTGTGAAGCTACATAATCATAGCGAGCTTTTTCTAATAAACGTCTTCTGCGAGCTCTGCGATCAGCGCTACATGCACTCAGAGGTTTCCTAGACCGTGACCTTACAACTCTATTATACATTTTGTTGCAATGCTCGAACGCATAAGCATAAAATTATAAAGAAAGGAATGCAAACTTAAAAAAAAAATATATATAAACAATCACAACCAAAATGCGTAGCTCTAGAAGACAATAATACCCTGCTTACAGTCGTTGATTGCGACGACGTCCAAGAACTTTCCGTGACGGTGTTGCACTGCTGTTGTATATCCAATTAACAATGTCTGTAAAATATAAACAAATTATTACGAAACATGTCTCAGCATATGACAGAGAGAATACTCTTATCTGTATATTCATCGATTAGGTAAATAAAAAAAGATTTAAGAGCTTCTCATTTAAAATGTATGCAACATACAGATCTGAAATAGTGTACACAGTTTTTGAATATTATAAGAAAGCTTATCACAATGAAGTTTATCATGTATTTTCAGTTTTCTCACAATTTTTACACATAGAAACATATAACAACTTTGCATATTAATTACAAGTTTCTATACAGAAAAATTTAGTTAAAACCAAAAATAGAAGTCTCAGTGGTTAAGAGTTTCAGTGAATTAATTTTTGTAAGAAATTATAGTCTTATTCCAGCTAAGCAAATTAGGATGTTCAGGTAAGTTATAAAAGAGACACTTAATCTGAAAATTTTCAATATGATTGGCTTTGCTATAATATTCAAAACCTCTGTACAAAATTTGAGCAGCCTAAGATATAAAGAATCAAAGAAATGGACTTGAAATCATAAATGTGACGTGTTATCCTTATATTTTGAATAACATGCAAAGTAATGACAAGTTCCTGTACTGAAAAGAGTCAGTATAAACTAAAAATACAAGTCTGCGAGGCTAAGAGAATCCATTTATTAATTTATTGTGAGAATCAGAGATTTATTCTGGCTTTGCGCGTGTGGTTGTTAAGAAAACAATTATTGCAGGTACAGGTATACTCCTAACTGTTAATACGGTTAGCTTGCTTTTATTAATCAAAACACATGTGCAAATTTTCAGATCTCTACCTCGAATAGTTTCTGAAGTGTAACCTCTTGAAGCATTTCTTACGTACCTGACCTATCGAGTATGATATATCCTGTCATGAATTTAATTATTACAATCATTTATGTGGTACAGGTCTGAAAATTTGGTCAGTGATTTTGTTAAATATAAAAGAAAGCTAACCGTATTGACAGGTTTAAGATTAAAACATGATATGATTTTAATAAAAAAACCTACACGTCCCTGTTGAAAATAAATACATATGTTTTGATACGTATCTTTAATACATATTAAAAACTTGTACTTGACCTGGTAATACGTATTTAAAATATGTGATAATTTGGGACTGGCTATTTCAAATATATTAAATATAACTTGAAGTATTTATTATGGCCATAAATGGAAGTACCATGAGGATAATAACACCATTTATGACCACATCATATACTTATATTTATATTTAATATATTCAAAATAGTGAGTTCCAAATTATCATATATTTTTAATACGTATCACCAGGTAAATTACATGCTTTTAGTGCGTATTAAAGATATGTACAAAAATTATGTATTTATTTTCAACAGGGGTGCAGTCCAGAAAAAGTATCGGTATGTTATAATGAATACATAATGTTCATCTCTTAGTCTCAGACACTTATGTTTACAGTTTTTACAAACTTTTTCAGGACTGGAACATATGATAAAAAAAATCAATAGACAAAAAACATGAGGCTAAGAGATTACTTAATATATTCATTATAACAATCAAAGCTTATTTTTCTGGATTGCACGAGTGGGTCATTTGATAAAAATCATATAATGGTTTACTCTTAAACCATTCAGTACGGTTAGCTTTCTTTTATAATGTTCAAAATCACAGAACAAATTTTGAGATTTCTACCACATAAATTGTAATAATATTCAGGCAGGATATATCATACCCAACAGGTAAATAAGAAAAGCTTGAAGAGGTTACACTTGATAAAGTATTCCTGGTAGACATCTGAAAATTTTCACAGGAGTTTTCAAGAATAAAAGCAAGGTAACAATATGAAAAATAATCAGATTATCTGTAACTGCTATATGATTCTGTTCTTAACACCTACACACTGAAAGCCAGAATATAAGCCTCTGATTCTATAACAAGTAATAAATGGAAACTCTTAGACTCGCAGTCTTGCATTTTTTGTTTTTACTGACTCTACTCACAGAACAGCAATTTATAATAAAAGTGTATGCATTATTAAGTATCTCATAAATGATTCTGAATAATTAGCAGACTTCCAAACTAAAAATACAAGTCTGCGTGGCTAAGAGAAACCATTTATTAATTATTATAAGAATCAGTGATGAATTCTGACTTGGCGGGTGTGGGTGTTCAGAAAAGAATAATAGCAGGTACAGGTCATCTGGTACCTGTTGATCCGGTTAGCTTGCTTTTATTTTTCAAAACACATGTGCAATTTTTCATACCTCTACCTCGAATAGTTTCTCAATAGTTTCCCTCTTAAACTGAAATTATTTTTTTCTTAAAGCTTCAACAGGTTAGACTTGAGAAAGTTTTCGAGGTAGAGGTCTGAACATTTGCACAGGAGTCTTGAAAACTATAACAAAGCCAATTAAATTGAAATAGTTAATATAACTTATCTCTCTTATGAATGTTTGTTTAATACCCACACCCGCAAAGCCAGAATTTATCTGTGATTCTTCCAATAATTAATAAACTGATTCTCTTAGCCTCACGGACTTGTATTTTTAATTTTTAAGTCTGCTAAATATTGAGAATTATTTATTAAATAATGACTAATGTATACAATTTTACTACAAATTTGTTGTTCTGTGAAAGTCAGTAAAAACTAAAAATGCAAGACTGTGAGTCTAAGAGATTCCATTTATTATTGCTTGTAGTATCAGAGACTTATTCTGGCTTTGCGCGTGTGGGTGTTTGAATAAATATTATAAAAGCGACATGTTATGTTAAGTATTTCAATGTAATTGGCTTTGTGTTATTCTTCAAGATTCCTCTACAAATTTTTAAACCTCTAGCTCGAATAGTTTCTCATGTGCAATCTCTTGAAGCTTTTTTTATTGACTTATCTGGTGTGATATATATATATACAAATGAGAAAAGCTTCTAGAGGTTGCATGGGAGAAAGAATTCGAACTAGAGTTTTGAAAATTTGCAGAGGAGTTTCGAAGAGCATAAGAAAAGGAACAATATCCAAAAATTTAAGATTATCTGTCCCTGTTATAATCTTTATCTATACACCCACAGTCGCAAAGTGAGAATAAGCCTCTGATTCTTACTCGCGATACATGCAATGAATAATAAATGGACTCTCTTAGCCTTATAAACTTTTATTTGTATTTTTTACTGAAATAACAACTTTGTATATTACTCCGTATACGAAGAATAATTGTCAATATGGACATATACAAGTCTGTGAGGTTAAGAGAGTCTATTTATAATTTATGCAAAAATATTTGTCTAGCACTTGTATACTTTTCTTACTTGGGCTTGTACCCACTCCGATGGTGTTGATTAACTGCACTCGATGAACGCAGAACTCTTTGAGCTGGATTCTTTGATGAGCTGTCAAATGGTTTATTAGTCCGATGAAGTTTTCCACCTATAAGCACAGAAAGGTATTAGAATATTGAAAGGTATTACGATGATTCCCTAGAAATATAAGTAGCATTATCTATCCTGAGGAATAATATAAAAAGTCATTATATAATCTCTGATGAAAATCAATAAATATATTTTAAAGTTATTTAAAATATTTTGTATATTACCTGTTTTCAGTTATAAAAAAGCTGTTGAACTGTCTCGATGAAAACTGAAGCTCCTGACGGAGAGATGTTTCCTGATGTTGAGTGGATCAGCAATCCCAAAAAATATTTCCTTGAGAACAGAAAAATACTTTAGAAATTTAAATTATTGAATAATTGTTGGTTGATAATAAAGAGAGAAATAATTGATATATATATATATATATATATATATATATGTGTAAGAAAGACAGATAGATAGATAAAGAAAGACAGACAGATAAGGGCAGCTTAGGATGGCAAAAGCTGCTTCCTGGACACTCTTCCTCTAAGCCTTGCTGATGGTAGACATAGCCAAGGATTGAAGTGTAACAGGTTTTTATCTCTCGAATCTCTGAAACTGCGAAAAGACAAGTTTAAAATTTTGTCAATCTAACCTCACCTTTCATAGATTTTTCGCGCATAATTTTTAATAAACTAGACATAATTTTTCGATTCTAAATATAGTTTATGACATAATTAACTTAATAATTTATTGATTACGAGTAAATTATGAATTACTGTATGTAAATTTACTTTGGAAATAGCGAAACAAAAAACTAACTTTTTGCCAGTCGCTATTACTAATATATC
Source organism: Gastracanthus pulcherrimus (assembly GCA_949152435.1). Classification (NCBI taxonomy): domain Eukaryota; kingdom Metazoa; phylum Arthropoda; class Insecta; order Hymenoptera; family Pteromalidae; genus Gastracanthus; species Gastracanthus pulcherrimus. Next base: position 127,021,647 of record OX424574.1, read on the forward strand.
CTTGATATTTATTATAAAAAAGACTTGATAAAGTCGTAATTTTACTTACCAAAGAAGACTATATTGCTGTAGCTGTAAAAGCACTCAATAATTATTGTTAAACAATCGTTATAGAGTAGAGAAGATTTTTTTGCTGTTGACGTGCGAGCCGTTAAAAGCAAAAAGGGCCGAGAACCGCCGTGTTTCCGAGAAGTATAAAAATGCCGGAATCACATGATCAGCGCGGTCAGCGCCAAATTCAAATCAAACTCAGTCGATTACTTTGTTTGATTGTTCAATTCATTTACAATAAAAAAAATTTATTAACATGTGAAAAACGTGAGAGCATTTTAAATTAATATAAATTATTTATTTTTTTATTTAATATTTGATTTATAATTATTGTTATTCTTATAGCGTTATTAATAAATCTCGTTATATACGTTTATTAATAATTGAAAATATTTATCGCTAATTATCAACAATAAAAAAGGGTGAATCTAATGAAAATTAATATAAATAATTATTTAATATTTATTATTTCCCCGTTGAAAAAAAAATCTATTATATAATTATATAATGGTTTTTAAGAGGGTTATATACATTATCTACTGTTTAAAATGGCAATAAAATCGATAAAGCAAATTTACGACGTATAAAAATTATTATAAATAAATTTAGAATTGCCCCAGGCGGAAATCGACTTACCTAGAAATAGCTAATAAAAGCTAATAACTTTTATAATCAATTTATAATATGTCGCGATTTTGGACTCTAGTGATAGTTAATAATAGTTTCTAGCTTTTATTAACTTTTATTAGCTTTTATTAGCTTTTACATTTTTTACAAAAAGAAAAAAACGCGTGACCTGAAAAAAAGCTAAAAACTACTATTAACTTTTTAAAATTATTACTTGTAGAGATTAAATATTTATAATTCTTATGATTAGTTACTAATAGTAATAAATTTCTAATCGCTTTTCAGTTTTTTACAGTTTTTTACAAAAAAAGCTAAAAACCATAAAAAGAAGCAGAAAAACAAAAAAAGTGTGTAACCTAAAAAGAAGCAGAAAAGGAGCATTTTTAGGATATTTTCTACATACAAAAGTCTAATAAAAGCTAATAAAAGTTTAAAAACATTTATAAAATTTCTAAACAACTAATAAAAGCTTACAAATATTATTAAATATTATAAACTATTACTAGAGTCTAAATTCAACACATTATATAAACTGTTATTAAAATCTTATAAAAGCTAATAAGTTTTATTAAGAATTATAGTATATTTTTAAGTTTTATATGCCACAGATTATTTCCGCCTGGGACACAATAAATATTTATTAATATTAATATATTAATATTTATTAATATTGTTTCAATGTTGTTACAACGAGTATGCAAATGAATATATTGCAATATATTGTTCAAGTCGCAATCATTGCAAAAACATTGTTGATAACAAATTATTGACAATTTTAAGACTATTTAGGCATGCGCATGCTAGCTGAATAACGACAGATAGTTACCGGAAAAATATTAATTCTGCCGCATGGTTCACCAAAATTGTGCCATCACATGGTAAACACGCATGCTGGATAAAAATTTGCCAAATGAAATGGACAACATTTTGTGCGATTTTAGTGACAGCGCTTTGTCGTCACGAAATGCAACATGTTGATCTGGCTTTCAGCTGTCTTTTTGATACCACCAAATGGCCAACATTATCCAGCACGACCGGGCGGTACAACGCTGTCATATGGATTGTCAAAATGACGACATAATGACGACATGACGTGAGCCGCGCACGAAGCACGGCATTCGGCACTGAGACGGCACCAGGCAAGCACGAGTGCTTGCGCACGCGTGGTGACAGAAAGCAAATTCCATGTTGCATGTCGTGCCGTCAAAAAGTTGGCTCATGGTCAGCACGAAGTTGATCGAAAATCCAGCACGGGAAAGCACGAAATGCCATCATAATGTCATCATTCCTTGATGGCAATTCGCCTTCATGCGACGCAGCATGGAGAGCTAGTAGAATGCCACCCTTGTGCTTACAGCGTCGGCTGACCAAAATTTTTGACTGACCAAGTTGGCACCAAGTTGTCATTCTGATCGCACGGCGAGACGGCACGCGTGGCCGTATAATGCTCGGCAAGCGATGTTATCGGGGTACCCCGATCACATGCCATCATAATGTCATCATTCCTTGATAGCAATTAGCCGTCATGCGACGCAGCATGGAGAGCTGGTAGAATGCCACCCTCGTGCTTACAGCGTCGGCTGACCAAAATTTTTGACCGACCAAGTTGGCACCAAGTTGTCATTCTGACAGCACGGCGAGACGGCACGCGTGGATGATCGTGGGATGAATATCCCCAATAGCAGCACGTGCTGAGCACTTTTTGGGGCCGCGTGCTCGGCACGCGTGTCGGCAACATGCCGACACTTGGCTAACATGCGTGGAAAAAACTTAAAAAAATTTTTTCTCTACCAAAGTTTCAAGCACGCCGTGCCGCGCACGCGTGGCGACAAGTTGGCCGATCTCAGTGCTCATTTTAATTTGGTCACGGGTACAGTCTTCGATTACGTGCACCTCGTATGTCTGGGTGTAATGGAAAGGATTTTGCTAGGCATCATAGATGGTAGGTTCGTCAAGTCAGCTAAAATCTTTGATGCGAGTCTTGTACAAATTGTCGATAATCGACTGGAACAAGTCAAAAAATTATGCCCGCAAGATTTTGCTCGGAAGCCCGTCAATATTGAAAAGCATGGCAAATTTAAAGCCACCGAGCAAAGGCAGTTGCTTCTTTACACTGCTCCTGTTGTGTTCAAAGGTCTGGTTAATCCTGCTGTTTACTTGCACTTGCTTCTTCTTCACGCAGCTCTGAGAATTTTGACGTATCCTCGTTTTACAACAGAGTCTGTAGCTTTCGCTGAAAAATGCATCAAGTTATTTGTCGAAAAAGCATCTGATGTGTACGGTATAGAATTTTTATCGTATAATAATCACACTCTCTTGCACCTTGCCGATGATGTCAGGGCTTTCGGAGCGTTAGATTCCTTTTCAGCTTTCCCTTACGAAAGCAATATGACCTATTGCCGAAAATTGTGTAGAAAGCCAAGCCAGCATTTACAACAAATTGCCAACAGAAGAGCGGAAAACTGCCGCACAGCTTCTTCGAAGCACATTGATCCGAATGTCGTCAAATTCATTGGCGCTCATGCGAGAAGTCCTGCACCCTTGATCCATGATTCTACCAATTATAAGCAATATAGGAAAGTTGTAACAGGCAAAGTTCATTTCTCTATTCTTCCACCGGATAGTACCGTTTGCCTTAAAAACGAATCCATTGGCGTTATTCAAAATGTCATCGAATACGACAAATACTGTTATCTCGTTTTAAAGACATTTGCGAAAACCGAAAAATTTTTTAATCATCCTTGTGACTCTTCATTAATTGGTGTTATTTTATGCTCTATGCTGAGCACCGACACAATAGTTGTGGGTCTTGATGAAGTCAGGGATAAATGCTTTCGGATGCCGTATTGGCCAGTAAATGTTCCAACAAGCGAGTCTGACTCGGATTTTTTTGTCGTTGTTAAGATAATATCCACGCATTTTGATACAGAATAGCGTATTATTATCACGATTATTGCCTTGGTAATTAACTAAAAAAATTTTATTTCGATAGCAAAATGGCGAAGAATACGGGAGCGCTTCCAGTAGACGCGGCAGCTACTAAACTGTCCAAGTTGATGTCTTCCCTACCATCAACGAGTGGCTTTAATCCGTCCCTCAACCGAACATATCCTCCACCGACTGTGAAACCAAAAAAACACCACGAGTCGAAGGCGTCAATAAAAGACAAACGACCACCATCCTCATCGCAAGAAGAATCTCTGAAAGAGAAATTGCAACCGCGAGCGTCGACAACAAAAAAGCAGTCACAAAAATCGCAGTCGCAGAAACATGAACAACGAGTACCGCCAGCACCGAAACAACACGTTCCTTTCCAACAGCCGCAGAGTGATTTGCCTTCAACGTCATCAGCAGCAACTCCCTCTACTGCTGGAACTGCATCCGGAATGGGTGCGAAATTGCTGGAGAGACTAGAATGCGCGTTAATATATACTAATTCTTCATATCGATACATACTTCTTGACAAAATCTATAATAATACGTATGACTATTTACAGTTGGATGAATCAACGACTCGTCAAAATCACTGGCACCATCGCGTAAATATTTTTCGTTCATTTTTTTTCAATCGCAACTATTTTTATAAAATATTTATTAATTATACTTTTTTGTAGCAAAACGAATGAAAAAGTGAACGAGTTGGATGCTAATTCAAAGTATGTATTGTCCAACTACTTTACTTAATCAGTATTCGTAATTATGTATTTATTGTTACTTTAAATCTATTACTTTCAGGTCAGTAAACGAAAGGCTCGGAAAACTGGAAGAGTTAACACGGTATGCTGAACGTCTTTGTTTTTATTATAAACGTACATTCATAATTATTAAATAATAATAAAAATAATTATTACATTTTCAGTTCCATATTCCAAATGCTGAAGAAGATAACGGATAGGCAGAACCCGGAGGCGGCAATTCGCCCTGCCTATCTGCCGTTTAAAACAGTAGCCGACATCATGGCGTTCGATTTTGCTTCTAAAGAAGTATTCGACGAACTCGTAAGTATCGACTTTTCTTTTTGTTGGTATAAATTCTTTTATTATTTAGTAGTAATTTTACCGATTCAGCGGACAAATATTTCAAGGAGTGCATCGAGATGGACGTAGACATCTTTCGTCACATCACGTGGACCACTTCTAATGAACAGGGTACGGTGCCATTAAAACCAACACGCTTTTCCAAGGCTTGTCGAGGTACGTTGAATCTCGCTTCATTTAATATGATTAATATTATCTTTAAATCATAATAATTAAAATTTTTTTGTAGAGGCAATGCCAGTGGATAAGAAGACCCTGATGGCACCACAGGAAGATGCTTTTTCGTGGGCGATGACGAAAGGTTTGAAAAGTAGCAAGGAAGCTTTTCGTAGGAAGATGAAGCGGTCTGCACAAAATCAACCGGATCATCAGCCCCAGAAACGCACTCAGCGCCGCCAAGACGAACCACAAGAGCCGCTCAACGACGGAGATAATACTCGCAACAGCGACGACGTTAGCACCCACGACGACGACGAAGATAATACTCACAACGACGACGACGATAAAATCGACGACAACGACAGTGTGAGCAACGAAGAAAGAGACGATACCGGCACCGAGAGCGAAGAGAACGAGAAGAACAACGACGAGATTCACCAGCAGAAGGCCGACCTCAAAGATGACAACAACAGCGACCTGGACTTTTTCTAATCTAAGTTTTTTTATTTATTTATTATATTCATTTTATCATTTGTTTATTCGCTCACTCATTCACTCATTCACTCACTCACTCGCTCACTCACTCACACACTCATTATTTAATTAATTTATTACTTTATTTTCAGAAAAAAGTACACATGCTGTCTTATATTATATATTATTTTTGTTATTCGTGCACATGTGAACTTTTGAACGTCCTCTGACATTTTAGTTTAATGTTTAAAGTAGTTTGTACTTTATATTTTAGTTTGATGTATCATTTTTGTTTCATTTAGTTTTATTTAAATATAAAAAGTGTCGGGGGGTGGCGGAGGGGCTGACCGCTGTGGATGAGCCTCACGGAGAGGGGCGAGGTCGGGGCCTCTCTCACCCTCCAATAAAAAAAAAATGATATTGGTTTATTCTTTTTCACTAGTCGCAACAACAGCAAGAGGGGCTCAGCAGCAATACCAGGAATATCAGCAGCTGTATTTTTGTCTGACGGAAGACCAGCTTCCAACAGCCACCATCAACGGCGAAGACTTTTGTCAAGAATCAAGACAGCTCAAGTGAAAGCGTTCTCCTTAAAAATGTATTGTCTATTATATTGTTCTACTTATAATTGTTTTGTTCTAATTATATTTAATTTTATTACTTGTTTATAATTTTGAGCGTTGTTGCTCGTTTTGTTACAATAATTATAGCGCTATTGTTCTTTATTGTATTATGGGACAAATTTTTGTTTTTAATTATTATTTTAATTTTAATGCTCTATATTGTACTATTAATTTATGCGCTCCTTATGTATGTCTATTGTATTTATTTATGCATGTATTTTAATAAAGACAAATTAATTAATATAAAACCTTGTCTCCTAGTCGTTTATTTGGAGGCTGAGCCTCCAATAAAATGCGAGCACGGAATTCCGAAAAAATGACCGCACAAACCCCCGCACAAAGTCGGCACAACCACAGCACGCGTGCCGAGCGAAAAAAAAATTTCCGCGCGAACCTTGCAACATGCCGGCAAAATGATCGCATTAATTCAACATTGTGCCTGCATATCAGCAGCACGCGTGCCGCTAAATTTAAGCACACGTGCAAGCACAATGTTCGGCATATGCTGAGCATATGACCGTCATGGGCGCAGGTACCTGGGAGTCCCGCGTGACGCTGATTTGGAGCACGGTGAAGAGCACGTGCTCGTCATTGTGCCGACGCAATGTTATCGGGGACCGAATCGGACAGCACGCCGCGACTGCACAGTGATGGCAGAAATTCGTCACGCCGTGCCAGATCGCCGTGCTCGGCACAGGCTGCTATCGGGGGGTCCTGAATGGAGTCGAGAAGACCTGCATATAATTAATTATTATTACTTATAATATTAGTGAGTATAATAATATTATTACTATTATTATTTGAAATTAATGTTTAAAATTCATTAATTTTTTTCACATTATTGGTAACAAATTAAATTACCTTTACTCCAGCAGGGAAAACTCTACTATTATTGTAATTTTGAGGTTATAGTTATTAAATTGTTTTTTATATGCAGTTTATAAAAAACATATTAAATTCACATTGATTATTGTCCTAACACCATTTGAATAAAATATATGTTCATATAAATAAATGGATTATGCAATGTAACAATATTATGCGATGAAATTTATAACAATATGCATATATAATTAATTATATTGTTATTTATGAATACAGTTTATTATTATCATTATTGCGTTTCATAATATTTATTGTTTATTTGTAATTATTAAAATAATTTATAAAATTTTATAAATAATAGCAAATTATACAAATAAATGATTAACATAATAAATTATTAATGTTTATAAACAATATAGTTCCACATAAGTTTTTTATAAAAAAATGCCAAAAATTCATTTAAATTTGTCCAATTTGAAATTCGTCCAATCCGTGTGATTACACCATTTTTATACTTGTCGAAGAACTGGCCGATCCTCGGTCCTTTTTGTTTTGACTGCGCTTGCACGTACACGGCAAAAATCTTTTTCACAGAATAATAGTTGAATAACAATAATTATTCTGTGATTTGTTCAGCTACATTGTTGAATTACCTTTGTGCTATCGTCGAGTACACCAATCAACTTCATTTCGGTAAGTAAAAGTAAAGATTTATTAACATTAAATTGACTTATGCCAACAGCGAGAGCGTGCTAAAAACGTAGAAAATAAAGGCACTTTTTTTGAATTGTTGATATAAATAATTTATCTACTATTCAAGTACAATTAAACTGATATAACCTGTTATTATGTAAGAAATATTATGTAAGAAATATACATTAAAACACGTATAGCAAAGTGAGGTTATGTTCGCGGTTTTATTTTTCAGTGACGATCAACATTCGAGAAAGGACAGCTACTTCCTGGGGAAACTGCGCAACCGTGACCCTCACCTATGTCCACCTGAGGCAAGAAGGGAGCTGCAGGCCCATTAAGAAGCAGTTGCCACTTCACTCGACATCCAAGAGTTTTTTTTTACTTCATTTCTTTATCTCATTTTTTTCTCTTCAGACTTCTTCTACTAACTCTTTTATCTTCTTTTTCTATTTAAATTCCTTTCGTCATTTATTTCATAAATAAGTTGTTAAATTGTAACCCAAATAATTTAATTTTTTAATTGGTTTCTTGTTTCATTTCATAATCACTTAAGCAACTTGGGGAGAAATTTGGTGCACGATCAAGGATACAACACTTCAATCAGAGGAGCTTACGTTGTTGCAAGATATATAACTATTTATAGGCCAGGAGGGTTACAGATTGGCATGGATCGAACGTGACGTAACTTAGATAACTATTGGAATCGCTCGGGAATGGTATACCTATTGAAAACATTGAGGTGCGCCAGCTTGAAAAGGTGTGCTATTTGCATAAACAACGAAAAAGTGAAAGAAAAATGCGTAAATCGCATTTTTTCCCGGAAACAATCGCATATAACTCGGTATACTTATAAATTTGTTCGTTATAAAATTTTCTACAAGATAGGGTTGGTCCGATATCCGTAGATTTGAAATGATCGCTGCAAAATGCTCGAAAGTGCAAAAAAAGTAGATAAAAAACAAGGTAATTTTAAATTATTTATTTAACAATGAAAAAATAACCCAATCACGCCATAAATTTAGAAAAAAGTACTTGACTGCAATACAAAACGAGAGCCGCAAGGCCCATTAAGATCGGACTGACAGTTTTTGCATAATGCAATTGTTAAGTAACCTACCTGGAAAAAAGACCTTTTTTTTAATTTTGTGCCAGGCTCAAAGTTATGAATATTTTTTTGCGCCCGCGCTTTTACACCTTCTTAGACTCTTAAACTATCATATATATTTGCTATCTCAACCATTTTTCAATCTTTAATAACTTTTTGAGCGGTTTTAAAAAGTTTGGTAATTTTGGCTTTTAAACAAATAAGCCTGTGAAGCGGGATTTGCGAGTGGGAAAAAACCGGTAAATATAGAAAAATAGTACTCGGAAAGACGGTTCTTTTAAAAAAGAATCATCCAATTCGGTCCAGTAGATGTTGAGATATTAACTTCCAATGTCGGGAAGGGTATGCGGCGTAACGGTTAATGATGTAACAATAAATTATATACCAATCGATAGGTTTTTCCGAGATGTTTTCGTATCTGCTTTCAAAAGTTACATTGCACGTGTGCATCACGCACAAAAATTTGCATAAATCTTGTGTAGTGCGTCCTCGGAGCCGAAATTCGGAGGGGTGGGGATAGGCTGCGAAACTTGAAACCGTCGCTTCAAAATCGGCACACTCGCTTCAGGGTGATATATCTCGGCTTCAACTGCACCGACTTTGACGATTTTTTTTAAATTGGGGTAGAAAACGAGAGAATTTCAATTTTCATAGTTATATTTATCAATTTTAAAAAATAAACAATCGGTGGTCGATTTTCATAATCAAGCATTTTTAAATGTTGGTAAAAATTAGTGCTAATCATAATATCCTTATTGTGCATATATTGTTCATTGTAAATTAGTATTAAATTGAAAAATTTCAGGCCAAAACTATTTTATTGTTGCTACTATTCGTAGAAGCCATAAACATACGAGGTCTGTCCCAAAAGTATCCGACCTACGTTCATATCTTCGCGCGGAGAGACTCAGGCGACCTCTGGAGGGTACGAACGTCACCAGCAACTCTTAACCTTCTCGTCAGTAGCCTGAGATACCGATGAAACGCCTTAGTTCCCGCGCTGCGTGTATTTGTTTACAACGATTTTTTTGCGTTCCTCGCAATTTGCTTATTGCTAAAAATGGCAGAACGAACCGAACAGCGAATTTGCATAAAATTTTGCTTTAATCTCGGTAAAAGTTGTGCGGAAACTATTGAAATGTTGCAAAAGGCCTTTAAAGATGAGTGTATGGGCAAAACACAAATAAAAGAGTGGTATAGGCGGTTCAAAAGTGGCCGAAAAAAGCTCGTCAAAGTCGAAGCAACATCAAGTCAATGTTGATTGTTTTTTTCGATTATGAGGGCGTTGTGCACCACGAATATGCCCCTACAGGCCAGACAATCAATAAAGAGTACTACGTTGAAGTTTTGAAAAGATTACGTAATGCAATCAGGAGAAAACGACCGCAACTTTGGGAAACCGGTGACTGGCTTCTTCATCACGACAATGCGCACGCATCAAACCTTGTGCAGCAGTATTTATTGAAACACAGTGTTGCGCAGCTCCGTCAGCCTCCATACAGTCCTGATATAGCTCCCTGCGACTTTTGGCTGTTTCCTCGATTGAAAATGCCGCTTAAAGGACATCGATTCGACAATAAACAGACTGTTGAAACTAATGCGACGAATGCACTGAAGGCGATTTCGAAGTCTGACTTTCAAGAGTGCTTTAATAAGTGGAAACATCGATATGAGCGTATTGTTCAATCAAATGGGGACTACTTTGAAGGATGCCACCCCCCGGATGACGAAGAATAAATCAAGCGCCGAGAAATCGAGGTAGGTCGGATACTTTTGGGACAGACCTCGTATATACTTTGGGTTCATTTATGACTTTGTTTTGTTACTTAGTGTTGCTAGGCAACAGTTTAATTTTGCTTATATATGAAGTATACTAATTTTTAATAAATTATTCGCACAGCCCCTGTGAAAATTGAAAAGACATTCATATATCCCGGGTAAGTTTCCGATCAATTCGACTGTCTGTGCTAATACCCACTGGCGTCGGATAATCTGTACGAGTGTCTGTCTGTCTTCTGCATTGTAAATTATAATTGCTTTCAAATGACCTTATCCCTTAATTTATTATCTTAGCTATTAAGGGGAGATCGGAGCAAACTTTACCATTGCGACCTCCACCTCGCGCCGTATTTTTCATTATACGTCTAAAATTCACATAGTAATATCAAAATCGAGGTTGATAATAGTTTGTTATTATGTAAAGAGCACCGGACAACAGCAATTTTGTTTATTAGTAGCCTCAAAAGTTTTTTATTATGAAATATTGTTAAAATTGACGAATGGGAAACGGTAAAAGTGATGATCATCTTACCGTTTCTTAGCCTTACTGATAGCTTCACCTCGCGCCGTATTTTTCATTATTTTACGAAATTGTACGCAATTATGTACGCTTGAAGCTTTATAAACATTTATTATTATGACAAGAACACCGGACAACCGCATTTTTGTACCATAAATGACCACAAATTTTTATTTTTATGATATTCATTTTTGAGGTTAGGTAAAATCTGCACCAATCAGGATAGCTCCGACCTTCCCTTAACGATGCACCAAGACGCAAGCTTAAAGTAAAGTAATAGTTTTGAATCAGGCTCGCTTAAAAAGTAGTGAAATAGACCAAAAGCATTGCTTTGTCAATTTGATCAACCGTTGTATTACAAAGCTCGAGAAATAATAGAATGTTGTAAGGACGAGTTATCTTCAGTAATTGTTAGATTAGGTGGATTTCATCTTTTAATGTCGTTTATGGGAACTATTGGATTTATTATGGATGGAAGCGGTCTTAAAGAGCTTTTTTGTACAATTTTTGCCGAAAATTCTGTTGACAAAAACGGTCATGCTTATTCAAGAGCTGTCAGAGGCCATATTTTGTCTCACTTGGCTTTAGGAAAAATAATGTTATCTTCTTTTGATTTAACGAATGATGAAAACGCACTTATAGATGATAAATTGACTTTAGAAGATAGTATTTTAACAAGCATTGACGAAGAAAATTTTTTGAATATTTATAATAAATTTTTAAGACATGTTGAAGAATTGAAACAGCGTGACCCAACTGCGAAATTATGGCTGCAATACTATGACATGGTAACAGTGATGAAACCGTTTATTCAGGCTGAAAGAATGGGTAATTGGAAGTTACACCTCGATGCGTTCGAAAAATGTTGCCATTTTTCCATGCCAGTGGACATTATCTATACGCGAAATCTTGTCAACTGTATTTGCAAGACATATATGAATTCGAAAAAAAATGGATCCACTAGAATATGAAAAATTTACGACAAAGGGCTTTTTCACTATTAGAAGATCAGATAAATTTTGGAGCGGCATTTGGTCTGATATGTCTATAGAACAAGTTTTGATGCGTTCAATGAAAAGCAGCGGTGGGCTTACACACGGTCGAGGAATAACTGATTCATTTCTTGCAAAATGGGTATTGACAATGCCTTTCGTTATCGATGTCAGTAATTCAATGCAATTCTTTTGTAATGTAGCTTTTACTACTTCAGAGCAACACGTTGATGCTAGACCTTCACGAATTCAAGAAGACAATCGTGCGTTAGACTTAATGTTAGAATTTTTCACTTCTTATGATCCATTCGTAGTCTCTGATGCAATTGTTTCACTTTGTTCAGGTATTAAAGGTAATGAAAATATTAATTGTCACAATGCTCTGGATATCGGGTTAAAAATTATGAATAATATTGTCAGAAATAATTTTAACGCGCTTAAATTCCAACGAAAAAATCGAGTAATGCCTCTTCAAGCTATTCATTCAATTAAATTAAAAAATGAAAATGTCATAGCAACGCTGCATTAATATTTCAAAGAATTAGTATAGCAATGGAGGGTAAAACCGAGTTGAAAGATTGTTTTGCGTATGAATTGGCGCCTTATCCACTTTCTATGTTTGACAATGGTATAATGCGTAAAACTGAGAAATCTAAATTGTGTGATAATTTTCAACCTATGTACGACGAGCCATCGTTAGATAATTCTTATCATGTAATTGATGGAGGATTTTTATTGTATAAGGTTGTGTGGCCACAAAAAGAAACTTTTGAAGTCATTCTTGATCGTTATGTAACTTATGTAACTAAATATTACGCTGCCAATAGCTTTATCATATTTGATGGTTACCCTGAAAATTTTAAAAGTAGTACTAAAGGTGCAGAACGATTACGTCGACAGGCTAGAAATTTATGTGCAGAAATACAATTTCATTTGTCCATGACCGCATCAACATCGCAAGAGAAATTTTTATCAAACGATCGCAACAAAAATCGATTTATTTTATATTTACGAAAAAAATTGCAAACCGCTGGATATCGTACTGAGCAAGCTCAAGAAGACGCTGATACTCTAATTATTGAAACCGCTATAAATCTAGCCACCGACGAATAGCCAGTCATTATTGTAGCTGAAGATATAGGTGTATTAGTAATTTTAACGCAAAGAGCGCCTGTAGATAAGAAAATTTATTTCTTAAAACGAGGTAGAGGAAAAACAGCTGAAAGGCTTTACAGTTCCACATCTCTTATCGGCGAAAATTTTAAAAATCTGATTGCTTTTATTCACGCTTTCACTGGATGTGATACTTCATCTGCTTTATTCAAACAAGGAAAAGCTAAAATTATAAAATTATTAGAACAAAATACAAGCTTAATTGAAGAAGCTTTAATTTTTAATAAAACAAATGCAACTGCACAAGAAATTGAAAACGCCGGCACAAAAATCATTGCAGCTATGTATGAGGGCAGGAAATCAAGTAATTTACAATTAAATGATCTAAGATATTTATGTTTTAAAAGTAGCTCTACGAAGAAAGCTTTTAATTTAGCTATGCTTCCGCCAACTGAATTAGCTGCAAAACAGCATACGTTTAGAGCATATTATCAAGTGCAACAATGGCTCGGTAATTCGTTGGACCCGACGCAATGGGGTTGGAGTGTTAGGGATAATAAATTACAACCAACATATACAACTGATTTACTAGTTTCTGACAATATATTACGAGACTTCAGTTGTAAATGTACAAAGGGCTGCACAAAATCTTGTAGTTGTGTAAAACACGGATTAAAATGTTCCGATTATTGCGCAGGATGCCACGGTCAAACTTGTAAAAATTGCGAAGAAAATGTATTAGACAGTAATATAGATGTAGAAGATAGTAGCGAACTTGATATTGATGGCGACTATAATGTACAATTCCATGTAAATACAGACATATTAACAGCTAACGAATGCGTTTCCGACAACGAAGACAGTGACGACGAAATTCCGTGTAAAAAAAAAAGTATGCCAATTAATGTAATAAATGAACTTGTAATATAAATAAATTCTGTAAATTATGTAAATTTAATGAAATTGTCAATATTTTACGATTATTTATACCTTATCTCCTGTTATTCAATGTACTATATGCATTAAATAACAATTAAATTAATTTATAACATTATTACGCATTAATTCTTTAATTTAATACTAATTCTCAATTAACAATATATGCCCAATAAGGATATTAAGGATACGGGTTCGTCGCATTTTATGTCCGCGACTGTACATGCAGAGCACGAGCCGAGTGCGACTCGGACAACATCGGATATATCCGTGCGCACCGAAGCGAGCCCTAGCGGCAATCCAGTTGCCTCACCAGTCGTCTGGAAAACATAGTCGAGAATAGAGCACGCTCGCGGCGATTTATCTTTTTGTAATAAAGTGAATACTTGAAAATATCACGCTTCTTTCTAATTTAATTATTCCTCAGCCCGTTCACACACTCCTGCTATTCCCACCCGGAGACCTTTGACATTTTCTCAATTGCGCAAGTAATATTTCTTCTAAGGATTATTATAGATGATCTCCTATCCAAAGCAAGTTATATTTTCGTTTTTTGCCATATTTCTAAGTATAGAATGTGATAATTACTTTGCCTCTTAGCTCAGTATATTAATAAGTATTGTAACCTTTAAGCTTTATTATACGATAGATCCTTATTAAAAAAATTCATAGTTGACATACTTATTACTATACTGCGATAAGCGGCAAAATAATGATGACTTCATGGACTTAAAAATGCAGTAGAAGACAGACGTATAACTTGTTGGGGCTCAGAAATCCTCTGTAACAATCTTTCCTAGAAATCACAGTCGTAAACTGGGAAACCGCAAGTGGGTTTACTAATGAACATGAAAACAAAATAAAGTTAAATAAAAACTGTCAAGGTAGTTATTTTTCAAATAATTTTTAAAACATTTGCAAAAAATTTCAGACCCTCAGTTAAAAAACAATTGAAATGGTATAGTCAACATTTTCATGACAAGTCATAAGCAGAAACAAAAAGTAAAAAGTATGTCGACAATGCCATTTTAATTGTTTTTAAACTAGAGGTCTGAACTTTTGTACATATGCTTTAAAAATCATTAGAAAACTACCTACCATGCCAGTTTTTATTTAACTTTATTTTGTTTTCATGTTAACCTGTAGACCCCCACAAAGCTTTTCAGTTTGTGGAGGTCTATCTTTAAGGATTGTCAAAGAGGATCCCTTAGCCTCAATAAGTTATATGTCTGTATTCTACTGTATTTTTGAGTATAGAATATATATAAAAAATAATTTTCACTTTCAAGTATTAAAATTGATACTTATTAGCTAGCATACTTGAAAGTAAAAATTATTGTTAAATACTACGGTAACAGACAAACTAATTTTTAACTTTCCATACTCAAAAATACAGTAGAAAACAGTTAATTAAATCACTGCGGCTAAGAGATCCTCTTTGACAATCCGTTTATGAAATCAATCTTGCAAACTGAATAGCGGTGTGGAGACCTACAGGTGAACAAGAAAACACGATATAGCTGGATAAAAAATTCCAAGGTACTTATTTTTTATATCATTTTTAAAATAGTTGTACAAAATTTCTGACCTTTAGATAAAAAATAAGTTGAATGGCATTGTCAATGTATTCCCCATGAGAAGTATATTGACAATAACATATCAAAAAATTTTCAATTAGATGTCTGACATTTTGTACAATTGGTTTAAAGATCACTACAAAACTAACTACTTTAATTAGCAGTTTTTATTCAACTATATCCTGTTTCCATGTTAAACTGTAGACCTACTTGCGGTTTTCCAGTTTGCGAGTGTCATTTCTCAGATCAATTGTTATAGAGG
The DNA here is from genome assembly GCA_949152435.1 of Gastracanthus pulcherrimus. Taxonomy (NCBI): domain Eukaryota; kingdom Metazoa; phylum Arthropoda; class Insecta; order Hymenoptera; family Pteromalidae; genus Gastracanthus; species Gastracanthus pulcherrimus. The sequence continues at coordinate 127,037,423 of OX424574.1, forward strand.
ACCTCTTAGCTGCTCAGCCTTTTATTACTATCTTTTACTGTATTTTTGAGTATAGAAAGTTATAATTAGGTGTTGAAGGAGGTATAACAAAAATTCTTCAATCGATTCCTCAACATATGATTCCGGATGTTCTTGAACTAGATTTTAACACGGATGAAGCTTCACTGGACAAACAGAGTAAAATTTTAATGTGGCCTATACAAAATCGTGTCCAGCATTCTAACGAGCTCACCAGAAATCGTTGGTATTTTTCAAGGATCGAAAAAACCAACGAGTTCCTCTGAATTTTTTCAACCATTTGTGGATGACTTGTTCTCCGTATTGAGAGATGGTGTCGACTTTGGTGGCAAAAATAGATGCGTCCAGTTGAGATGTTTTATTGCAGATGCACCTGCTAGAGCTTTTTCCTTATGTCATCGATGACACAATTCTCGAGCTCCTTGTTCCAAGTGCTGGGTGGTAGGTGAATGCGTTCATTCAGGTGTAATGGTTTTTAAAGGAACAAACCACCAGTTACGTACACAAGAAGAATATTCTTTAAGGGGATGTCGGAACTAAAATCGTGTATTTTCTTTTAGTGATTACTTTTAAAATATAGAATGCAGGGAAACCTTAAGAGCAAAGCACCGTAGTGCTTTTTATAATAAAGCTTTTGCATGCAAGATAAAGTTGATCTGATGAGTTATTTTTCTGATTAATTGGAAATACAATAGGGTGTTTACGCATTGAAACCTAACCTCAAAATTGTAATCATACCAAACTTTTGCTAATAACTTCTTTTAATGTAATGTTACAGTAAGATTTAGAGCACCGTAGTGCTTACTATAATGAACCGATCCGTACAAGATAAAGTCAGTCGGACTTGTAGTTTTTACAAACAATTGGAAATACAAAATAGGTCGGACTGCAAAAGGGGGGGCGGGGCTCCGACATCCCCTTAAGAATAGATCAAGATCATTTTAACGCATATGAAAGTCCTCTTATTGCTCTCACTTTTAACATACTTTCCAATACTGTGTTTGACTACATGCATCTAGTGTGTCTTGGTATCATGGAGAAAATCCTGCAAAGTGTAATCGACGGCAGATTTGTTCAATCGGTTAAGCTCTCTAGCAATTACGTTAAAGTTTTGACTGATCAACTCGAACAAGTAAAGAAGTTCTGTCCTCGAGACTTCGCTCGGAAACATGTTAATATTGACAAGCATGGCAAATTTAAAGCCACTGAGCAAAGACAGATACTTCTTTACAGCGGTGTGTTTGTTTTTAACGGTTTGCTCAATTCGGCTGTTTACCAGCATTTTCTTCTGCTGCACACAGCTATAAGGATTCTTGCTAATCATTTTCACACGCAACAATCTGTTGCTTTCGCCGAAGAATGTATCAAACTTTTCGTCGAAACAGCCTCTGACGTATACGGCGTAGAATTTTTATTTTACAATACGCATGCTTTGTTGCATCTTCCAGATGATGTGAGATCTTTTGGGCCGTTGGATTTATTCTCAGCTTTTCCATGTGAAAATAACATGACTTATTGTCGAAAGTTATGTCGTAAACTCAATCAACATTTGCAACAAATTTCAAATAGAACACGTGAAAATTGTCACACAGCATCCAAACAATACGTTGATCCGAGCACTTTGAATTTTATCGGAAGTCACGTTAATGGCCCGACACCTCCCATTGATGGTTTCGATAATATCAGCAATCAATATAAAAAAGAAATTACCGGGGATATTCATTTATGTATTTTAGAACAGGATAGTACTGTTATACTTCGAAATAGGTCTATTGGAGTCATTAAAAATGTAATCGAATACAAAGAAAACGGCTGCTATCTTCTTTTACAAATATTTTCTAAAGTTGAGGACCTTTTTAACCTTCCATGTGATTCATCTTTAATCGATGTTTTTCTCTGCTCTCTACCAAGTTCTGAATTAGTGTTTTTTTCTCTTGATCAAGTCATCGGAAAGTGTTTTAGAATGCCGTACCGGCCTGCCGAGATTGCGAAAGAAGAATGTAGCTCCCAATATTTTGTTGTAATTAAAATTATGTCTTCGAGCATTGAGAATTAAATTTAAAAACATAGCTTTAGTAAAATTGCAGTGTAGACCTTTCGTTGTTCGCCTTGGTCAAGGTAGCGCCAGTGCCGCTTGTGGCGGAATTTGACGTAGGCTAGGTTACAGCTGATAAATACGATGGGGATGTGACTTATGATATCGCTAAAATTAATTAAAAAATTTGTATTTTCTATGCTTTCCTTTGTATTTATCAGCTGTAACCCCATTAGCCCACTTCAGTTTCCGCCACAAGCTACGCTGGTGCTACCTTGACCAAGGCGAATTCCATTTAAATTTTGTATGTGTCTTAGAAAGTTGACATTCGTAATATTTTTACGATGTTATTAACAATATCATTGTAATACTATTTTTATACAAGATGAATGCTAAAAAGGAAAAAAATATTGGATCACTTTCGACTGACGCTGCGGCAGCCAAACTGACGCAGAGGATGTCATCCTTTCGCGCCTCTTCAAAAGGTCCAAGAGGAGCCGCTTCCAAAAGCGGCTTGAGCAACAATTTATCTCAACAGGAAAACAGGCAAACATAGCAATAATCACAATCACAACAACAACTACATCAACAGCGGAAACAGAAAGTACAATAGCAAACATCACAACGGAAACAGCAAGCACAACAGCAAACATCACAACAGAAACTACAGCAACAACAACAGCAAACATCACAACGGAAACCGCAGCAACAATAACAGCCAACATCACAATTCCGGAAACCACAGCAACAACAAGGGCGATTGTCCGCTCTGCCTGCACCAAGCGCATCGAGAAACATCTTTTCTCATTCGCAGCCGATACCGACGTCAAAATCTGCAGCACTGCCCAAACCAACGCAGCAACAGCAGTTTCTAACCAGAACCACCTCGACGGCAGGAGAGCAACCTTCATTGTCTACATACCGCCAGACATTGGAGTACGTTTCATTTATATTAAAATATATAATAATTCTATATTTATTACAAGTTCAATTTTAATTGTAGCTCGATAAACAGAAGACTAGCAAAAATAGAAGGCACACGTGGGTACATGTTATATTTATTATTTTAATTATACGTTTTCAATAGGCGGTAATATATATTTCAATTAATTTAATTTATACATATATTTTTAGCGAGATGAAGCAAAAGCTTGATCAGTTACAGGAGGTTACAAGGTACACAACAAATTATATATTATTAATTTATAATTCAATCAATAACCCATAATTTACATGTATTATATTATCATTTTCAGTTCATTTGATGAAAGGCTTGGCATTTTATCGTAAAATTATTAGTTATTTTTAAATTAATACTAATCAATTATTAAAATTTTCCAGTTCCATTCATGAAATACTTAAGGGCTTGACGGCGAGGCAAACTTCTGGAGCGAGAACTCGTCCAGAATTTTTGCCATTTAAAACAACGGCTGACCTCATAGCCTTCGACCATGCTAATGATGAGAAACTCGATACTCTCGTAATTATTTTTATTTACATGTATAAAAATAATTAATGTTTTGCGATGTATGAATTCCTAATAAGTAATATGATTAAATTTAGGTTAATTATCTGATATATCTCGGAGGAGCCAACTCAACCGACGCCGCTGCAAAATATTTCAAATCCTGCTTCAACTTTGGCGAGGATTTGTTTCGAAATCTCAATTGGATTGGCTCCGAAGCTGACGACAACATTGTATGAAAGACACACGTTTCGCTTTAGCTTGCGACGGTACATGCACATTTTAATCTATATTTTAAATTGACAATTAATTAAAATATTTCTTTTTTTTTAATACAGATGCTATCCCGGTCATCAAGAACAAACTGAGCAAGCCGGACAATCAGGAATTTAGCTGGGCGATGACAAAAGCTTTGAAGAGTTCAAAGGAGGCCTATCGTCTCCAAACTAAAAGAAGGCCACTTCAAGAACTGCCCATCGAACCACCGCTTCCAAAACGACGACGAACAGCTCCGATCGATGAACCGGATTTCGAGGAAGAGGAAGACAATGCAGAGCAGGAGAACGAAATTCCTATGAAGAAGGAATAGCCCATTTTGGACGACGTAGACGAGGAAGATGTTGAGAACGGCATGAACGACGGCATCGAAAACGGCTTCTACGATGAGAACATGCAGCGTGACGCTGAGGACATCCAAAGTGACCCTGAGGGCATCCAAGATGACGCTGAGGACATCCAAGGTGACGATTAGTAAGGAAACAACGAAACTCAGACTGTACCTTCAGACGACGAAGATATATTCCAAGAATGATAAGAATATCTTTTATTTCTTTATATTTATTTATTAACCAATTTCTTTTTTACAGTTTTATAGAAACATACAAATCAGTTTTCCTCTTATGTCTTTTTTTTTGTAAATAACCTTTTAAAATTAATGATCTGTATTTTTTTATCATAATGCTCCCTTATCTTTTGTTCATTATAATAATTTTAAGTAATTTTTAATTGATGCATTAGTTTCCATTGTTTTTAATTAGCTTTAAAAAATGTAAGAGAGCATTTGGAGGGGCTATAGCAGTGGTTGTACCTCACAGAGAGGGCGATGGTCAAGGCCCCCTTCACAAAAAAAAATAAAAAAAATATTAACATAATTTCTTTCCAAAATAGGTTTAATAATGAAGGTGTACGAAGCAATTATGGCGACTACGAATAAAGCAGCGGTGAAGAGTGAATTTATATAATATGTCAATCATTGTTTTCACGATTATGTTAATTATTCCGTTCCAAGTGTGCTTTTATTATATTGTTACCTTATTTTAATATAAATTGTGTTATTGCGCTTGTATTAATATATTTATGTATTGTAATACATTTTATATGTAAATTTTATATTTTTTTAAATATTTATCAATACAAATTTTAAATTTAATTTGTTTCATGATATTTTTAATAATAAATTATAGGTTATGTGCACCTATAGGTGAAAGCACAAACATTTTGAAATGCTGGCCAATTGCCGTCAAAATGCGTGCATAGTGTACGGCATAATGCTGGCACATCAGCGGCACGCATATGACGCGTTTTGGGCAGATCACGAAACTTGGTACGTGCTCGTTATATGCCCATCATACTCTAAGGTACCTAGCAGTCACGCGTGCTCCACGGATGTCGACATGTGCTGAGCATTGTGCCGACACAATGTTATCTGGGTGGAATCTGGGATATGAAATTAAATCGCGTTCGCCTCTAGTTTTGGTCAATACTTGCGTAATTTACCTAGGAGTCGAGGCATTAGCAAAAGCAGGAAGTGTGAGTTTACGGTAGGATCAGAAAGACTGGCGAATTATTTACCCCATTAGCCAGGCTTGCCGTGGCAAAGTCGCGGCAATAGTTGTTGTGCAATGGTTGTTAGTAATTTGCTTCCAACTTGCGCTTAAGAAATGACGAGTATCAAGGATTGATGTCAATGTGCCTTAAAATTGACTGCAAATGCATGCCACCAAATTGCTGCCATATATGCACGCAGATTTACTTACATTTGATGTATAACTGTTGCTGCAAGTTTTGTACACCAATTTGCTTTCAACTTGTTTTCAATATTATTAATATATTATATTATTTTTTTTTAATATTATTCACATTATATTCAATAAAATTACTCATATATGCGACGGTGCGAGAGAGATAGGGAGGAAATTAATAACAGCATATTGATGGAAATTTGTGTAACATAAAAATCGAGAAATATGAAGACAATATGATGGCAATTTATGCCTATGATACGCCTGCACATCTTAAGCAATAGTTGCTGTAATTTTGCCTTCACTTTGTCCTCATAATTGACTTCAATACTAGATACAAAATTTCCAGCATATACGGACGCAGTTTTACGTCAAACTTAAGGAAATCGTGAGCAAAACGTGTATGTCAAATTGCTAACAATTGGCAATACATCTGGCTAATGGGGTAGGGACTTTCGTTGTGCGTGAGTACAGGCCTTGGTTCCTTGTAGTCGGCTCGGTGTGTCATCGTGGAGTATGAGGTAGGGGAGAACAGGGTATTGCCGGTCACCTAAGCAAACGTGCTTGTTATTTCCACTTACAAAATGTTTTTTATTAACTTTAAATAATTATTCTGTTAGTTCAAACCATTGACTTTAAATATTTATTATTGGTTTAATATAAAAATGTAAGATATGGAAGCTATAAGACGAAATAAAAAAAAGCATTTTGACTGGATTTACTCCACATCAAAAGATAATACCGGTCAGCCTTGGTACAATTCCGGTCACTATTAAAAAGTTACTTTTATAAGTAAAAAATTCTTTAAATCAATTATATGAACCTTCATATGATCAGTCGTGTTATTATTCGCACTCACATAGTGAAATATGCAACACATAACTACTGTTCAATCAAAAACAATTAAACAAAGTTGCTCTACCTGAGAGCGCAGCGCAACGTTTTCTTAGCCTCATTTTCGAGAGCGTCATATAAATAATATTGTGACCGGTATTACCCCATTTCCGCTTAGTAATTTAAATTCAAATCACAAAAAAGCAATAGGATTATACTCTTCTTAAATTAAATTTTTCAAATGAATAAAGTTGAAAAAAATAACTGCATAAAGTAACAAATAATATGCATTAAAGCTTATTCTATAGACCAGATTTCTTATACGAAATGTAGACCTAAACTTTGATTGTGTATAATTCCTTAATAACACTGAATAGAAAGTTATTTGGACATTAGATTAATTTCATTTTATGTTGCGTTTGTAATACTATTCGAATTATTACCTAAAATTGTTTAGATAATTGAATATAAGGGAGACCGGAATTAGCCAGTGACCGGCATTACCCTGTTCTCCCCTAGACAAGGTAGGATACTTGTTATACTGCGTAGGTCGATAAGTAGGATTCAGTATGATAAGATACATATAGCTTGACGACGAGAAGGTGTATGCTAAGCGATGATCTAGACGTAACAGTACATTGAAATTATGATGTTGTATTTTAACCGATATAGATTCTGTCCATACAACTCATTAATTATTTTATTATTCGGCCAATACTGCACTTTATTACTCGAAAATTACCCTCTGGTTGACTCCTCGGATCTCAAGAGGAGGTTCGCTGAGCGGACGCCTGGACAAACGGCGCAACCCACGGAGATCCAATCTCGAGTTATTTAAATAAATAATTATTAACAATTTAATTATTATGGTTCACACAGGTTCTATCTACGTAAATGATCTATATATATATATATATATATATATATGCATATAATCTTTCTTAACGTTTATTTCTCGATAATAATAGCTATACATCAATTTGCATTTATAAATCGTAACTATAAGAAATTCTAGGCCGACTCGTTAACAGTTAATATGCCGCCGTCACTTTACTCGATTCATTAATTGTAACATTTATTTCTGAAATATATATTTATAAAACCCCGAAATTTAACTAAGTTAAATTTTTATAACCACCACGACTCTACTTATCACCCGATTTTAACTACTTCGCTATTGAATTATGGTCGCACGTGGGCGGTCCATTGGCCGCTTCCCGCCTCTACTCGCACGCATCAAGGGCCGACCGCGTTGCCGGTGTTATCTACAACCTGTAATAAAATGCCTCGAACTCGGGAACTCTCTCGACCTAAAAACACACAAAAATATTCGGCGGCGAACACACACAGCAACTCCAACTCTCCACCAAGCCTCGAACGTCGACTGCACTGAAACAGAGAAAAATAATGGACTGTTCTCACCAAGTAATTTTCAAGTCAAATTACAAAACTCTCTTGAATAACTAATAGACCGGGCGCTTTGTGGGCAAATACTCGCCGACCGAAAGTATATCGACTTTCGTTGAATTGAATACAAATTAGTTACTCTTATGCTACTCGACTGCTCCTCCTTTTCACAGTTACCACGCGGTGCGGCTAACCTCTATCCGAATTCTGCTCCTGTAACAATGACAGTGCTCGGCGAAGGCTCCGGACGGAATGGGCAGGGCGGAAGGACTCGAGTCCTCTCCTCGTGACGTCCCTGCACCCTAGCTCCCTCTATTTTGCCTTACTTGATATCCTCTCCTTTTCTAACACCTGTTGGCTTAGGCCCTCAACTCGATTTTCACTAGAGTAGTAACCGGAGGTTAGTTACTGCTCTAGTTTTACCTGTTATGCATTTCGCCCCGGGGACGCGCGTAATTTAAAATATTAACAGCGCCCTCTATACTGCACGCTTCTCCGATACTTATTCCCATTATTCGATATATACTGCATGCGAATTGCCGGAGCGCGACGCGTTCGTTGTAAACGCGCCTTGCTGCCTTCTCCTTCCGCGCGCCTCTCTTCCCATCTTATTTGATGCTTAGCTGGTCATCTTCTGTTGGCCGACCGTCTTCCGTCTCTCTCTCTTGCCGCTCGGCTCTCCCTCTACTCTCCCGATCTGTTGTAGCCGCATGGCACGCGCCCGCTTCTTCATCAGCTGTTCTAGTCGTCGTCCTTACGGATGACGCCGCTGAGACTCCTCGCGCTCCGATCGCTCTCTCTCTCTCGGGTGTCCGCGTACGCGAGTGTGTATGTGTGTAAGTGTGTTTCGTCTGCTGCTGCTGTGTTGCTGCTGCTGCTGCTCCAGCTCCGCGGCTCCCGGCCGCTCGTGTCGTCTCCAGCTTTTCTCTCTTTCGGGCGGCAGCTACCTGTAAAAATATCGGACTCGACCTCTTCTCCGTAGTTGCCGCTTCCTCGTGCTGCTCAGCTTTTCCAGATGTGTTTGCTGAATCGGCTGCTGCTTTTGTCGTGTGTTTGTGCTGGTGTTGTGTGTGTGTGGTGTCGCGCCGTCGATCTCCCCCGTGAAACATATAATAATATTCGCGATTAATAATCCTAATAAAAAATAAGCAATTTTTAATTGCGTGCGTTCGGTGGTTTGGTGCGTGCGTGATTCCGTCCGGAGTTTGTTTATCCCTCCTAAATAATAATAATAATCTCCCCGATACTAACCCTACCATTACTTCTCTCTTAACCTCTTTCGTTGTGGCATTTTACATGTCACAAAATATGAAATTAAACAACACCCAGATAGCATTGAGTCGGCACTGTGTCGGCACGCTGACGGCCCGCGGGCCGCCCGCGGTCCGGCATTGTGACGGATTCCTGCCCCGCTTCTGAGACGGCACGGTGCAGGACCGCGGTCCTGGCACGCGGGCCGTCATTTTGCCGACGCAATTTGCATGCGCGATTGGTACTGCGGCCCGCGTGCCGGCAACGTGTCAGCACTGTGCGGTGCAATTTGCCGACAATATGCCAGCACGGCGATATATATATATATATATATATATATATATATATATATATATATATATATATATATATATATATATATATATATATATATATATTATTTATATTAAATGTATAATTTTATCATAATAAAAATACTGTATTTTATATTTGTAATTTTTTATTTATATACTTTAAATATTTAATTTTTGTACAATAAATTAATAAGTTAATACATAATATATATATGGTTTTGCAGAATAACAACATAAGTCCACTTTTCTGTTTTGAAGATACTAATACTTAAAATTATTATTTTCCATTTGAACTAATGTAAAAAAAATCATAAATAGTAGATAAGGCTACTTATTTTTACACTTTCTTGATTTTGTGCACTTTTATCTGAAAATATACTATATAAAGATATTAAAATCGCTTAAAACTCAATTTTAAAAAAATGGACTTGAGTTGTTTTTCCGGGAATCCGCAGCAGATATATACATACAATAATAACATATATATACCATTTATTTACGTAAATATTTAAATTTAATTATAATTTTATACTTTAATTATGATTATTCACATACTCCTACTGAATAATCTCAAGTAAGATTCTCACCTGAGATCTCATACCAAAATCTCATGTTATTATATGTACACTTAATAAAATATTGAAATTCGTTCAGAATGAACTTTTACTACAGTTTTTTTTATTAGTCTTGAAGTTTCTTTCGTCTTTACAATACATCAGGAAAGTATAATACATTTTTGGTCAATTTTTATTTGAAAATTTTTATATATCAAATTTTGAAATTTTAAATCTCACCTGAGATCTTACCAGAGATCTCGTGTGAAATTTTGAGTAAACATTCATGAGGTTTTCGCATGATATTTCGCATGATTATATATATATATATATATATATATATATATATATATATATATATATATATATATATATATATATATATATCCCTACCAAAAAATCTCAGGTGAAATATCATGCGAAAACCTCATGAATTTTTACTCAAAATCTTACACGAGATCTCTGGTAAGATCTCAGGTGAGATTTAAAATTTAAAAATTTGATATATAAAAATTTTCAAATAAAAAATTGGCCTAAAAATGTATTATACTTTCCTGATGTATTGTAAAGGCGAAAGAAACGTCAAGACTAATAGAGAAACTGTAGTAAAAGTTCATTCTGAACGAATTTCAATATTTCATAATAATATATATTTCACGTAAACCCGTGAAGAAATTTTTTACATTTCGCTGAAAATGTTTTTACTAGTTCAGAATAGTGAAAAAAGCATGTAAATAAAATTTTAGCTCATAAGACCCAAATCTTGCAGAACCGTGACCCTAAAAATAAAGTTTATTTAAATTTTTAGAAAAGTAGAAAATTCAATTCGAGATAGGTGCAATTTGGGTATTTACATATATATATGCATTTTTTTCTGTAAATTTTCTGTACAATATGCTGACATTTTTTTCAGACCCCAATTGTCACGTTTCTGATTGGTTTATAAAAGATATACCGTTATATGCTATTTAAAAAATTTCGGCAGTTTATTTTAATCTCAAAATTTTGTAGTAATAAGAGCTTCAAAATGAGAGCAGGTAGATCATGGACCGAGCTTTATAACTGACGTTACAGCATTTTGAAAGAAATCTACATACAATTTATATATCTATATGTATGTAGGGTATATCATTTTTTTTTTTTTTTTTTTTTTATTATTATTTAACGTCGCCATGTTTGTGCTTCCATGTGGTGCTAAATGACGACGGGGGTCTGCGGTGTGTTTGTAAACAAAGCACATGTAATTTTTACAGAGGTGCTTGTATCAATCGGCAGAGACTAGGATTCGAACCCGGGTCACCGGCGTGGGAATCCGACACTCTACCGACTGAGCCGCCGCAGGCCCCGGTATATCATTTATAAAATAAATCTTCATATATAGATATACAAATTGTATGTAGATTTCCTTCAAAATTCTGTTACTTCGGTTAATAAGCTCGGTCCATGGTCTACCTGGTCTCATTTTGAAGCTCTTATTACTATATAACGGTATATCTTTTATAAATCAATCAGAAACGTGGTAATTAGGGCCTAAAAAAAAGTGCTAGCATATTCTATAGAAAATTTACAGAAAAATATACAGAAAAATAATAAAAATGTATATGTGTAAATACCTAAATTGCACCTATCTGGAGCTAAAAATTATTAAAGTTTTCTCTGTTTCTAAGAATTGAAAAAAACTTTATTTTTAATAGGGCCACAGTTCTGCATAGTTAGGGTATTGTGATCTAAATTTTTTTTGCATACATTTTTTAACTATTCTGAACTAGTAAAAACATTTTAAAACGAAATGTAAAAAATTTCTTCCATGGTCGACGTGGAATATATATATATATATATATATATATATATATATATATATATATATATATATATATATATGAAGAAATTTTATATATATATAGTCCCTGAAAATATTTACGTAAATAATGGTGCAGGCCTTGTGCAGGTTCCCCTATTGAAAATATCAAGCTAAATCTCAAGCTTCAAATTCAGCGATGAGTTTGAATCCGGCTCGATCGAACTTGAAATTCAGCGATGAGGTTGAATCCAGCTTGATCAAACATGAAATGTAGGTCGATCAGGGTGGATTTTTTGAGTTTGATTTCGAGCTTGAAATCGAGCTGGATTTTAAGTTCGATCAAACCAGATTCAACCTCATCGCTGAATTTCAAGCTTGAAATCCAGCTTCAATTTTTTAACAGGGATTGTCTGAGCTGCAACTCGCAAGAAGCCTCCTACTCAACATCATTCTCGTTGCCCCTGCGTCATCGAGAGTTTTGCAGGCATGTCCACGCGCTCGTACGACAACAGCATGACCTTGGGAACCATTCAGCAGATCGCTATCACTTCCAGGCAGGTACACACCGTTTCTGCGCTCGAAGTGTTATGAACTCTTTTGAAAACAAACAAAAAAATAAGATTTTTATTGCATTATGGGTTGGAAAGTTATAATAGAATGATGAATAAATTACCTTTGCTAGGCCCTCCTTGAAGCTCAGCTTGCAAGTCTGAAAACGATGTCATTTTTGTCGCTCCCAGCCTCAGCTTGTCTACCTCAGTCTTGGGTCAGTCGCTGAATCGGCAGTCTTTATTCCTTGACGTTGTCTCTCAGTACGTGCTGGATCGGTTCTAGAGTTATTTTCTAACGTCTCTCAACGGCATCTGAAAACAATTATTATTTTTATTTTAATAGAAGTAATAATAACACTAAAGAATTCCCAGACGGCAAAACAAATTTCATGAATGTCGCATTCAAAAACTCTTCTTCTTTTTGGACTGGATGGCAGGGGTTCTTGATGTTCTTCTTCTTCTTCTTCTTCTTCATCAGGAGCTCGTCTTCTCCTCGGAGATGGTGGCAGCTACTCCTCATCTCTTTCTTCGGGCAGTAGCACGTCTCTGCGTATCTCTTCGAGACGCCGTAGACATTGCTTAAGGCTTTTCAGGGCCCTGGTCAAAAATGGAAACATTCATAATTAATATAATAAGTCTAGTGTGACAAGTAAAATAAAATATATAAAACAATATACCTTCACAAGCTGACACAAAACGGGTATCACGTAGTCTTGTGACATTTTTTTTCTTATCTCCAAGCCAAGTAACATTGCACAGAAGCTCTGTGTTGACTGCAAAGTCAGAGTCATCGGTATTTCTACCACCAAGATAAATCAAGTAGTTGACCTAAACATAAAGGATATATTTAAGAAATGAAAAATTTAATAATTATAAAACTAAGTCTTGCGTTCAGGGGTTTGACGGTTCATGGGTTGTAGGTTTCATATGTTTGAAGATTCATGGATTTTAGAGTTTGAGTGTTCATTTAACCTCCGAAGCACTCACCAGACACCTAGAAACAACGCAGCATTAGTAAGGGGAGATTACAGTGATAAACTAAACACTAATCTCACCTGATAATATTGGCAGTGGACGAATGCAGTAGGAAGCTGTATGTAAACATAACCTCTTCGAGGTTAACCGTGCCACTGCTGCTGCCGCAAGTACGCCGTCCTGGGCCTTGCAGCTCTCGTCTTCGTGCCCCTTCGTGGGGACCGTAGCCCAGATACCCCTCCTGCTGCATCCATCGTCGCACTTCCTCGTCCTGGCCACTCGTCCTTCCTCGTCAAAACTAACCTATTTATTAACATAATATAATTATTAGAATAATTATAAATAAAAAAATTTTACATCTCAGCCAGGGTGATCCTAAAGACAATCTCTTCACCCTGAAACGTCCAGAAAGTTGCCACAGTTCTCTTGGGAAATCCAAATTGCAGCATGTAAATAATTAATGATAGTAATTATTTACTATGAACTGCAATTGCACGTGCGCGCGCCAGGATGATCCTCAAGACGAGCTGCACTTCCTCTCGAACGTCCACCACAAACTTGCCACAGTCGAATTATATAATTCAGAATTCCAAATTACACCACAGATAACTACAATAATTAATAACTACAATAATACCGCTATAATTATTAAGAACAATTTCACTTATTGCGCGCGTCTGCAATTGAAGATCAAGTCTTCATGAAACCAGGGACATTACTGCAATGGCGGGATGCGATATATTTCTTCAAACAACAGAAAGCTCGAAATTATTTCAAGACTTTAAATTTATAATGTAAATCAATTTTAATATTCAATTATAAACAAATATATTTATTATTAATAAAAATATAAATCATAAAATTATACTATTATTTATTTATTTATATTTATTTATTTATTCAATTACACCAATTGAGCCCCATATAAATAAATTAACAAATCATTACTATTATTATCAATTTTATTTGTAATAGAAATAATAACTTAAATATGCAATTAAATTATATTTTTATAATTATATTGATGGCACGTCGTGCTGTCCATAATCCGTCACATTGCGGCCACGATTTTCCCGACACGGCGGGCTTGCACTGTGCCGTCATTCTGCTGGAACCCAGATAGCATTGAGTCGGCACTGTGTCGGCACGCTGACGGCCCGCGGGCCGCCCACGGTCCGGCATTGTGACGGATTCCTGCCCCGCTTCTGAGACGGCACGGTGCAGGAACGCGGTCCTGGCACGCGGGCCGTCATAGTGCCGTCATTTTGCCGACGCAATTTGCATGCGCGATTGGTGCTGCGGCCCGCGTGCCGGCAACGTGTCAGCACTGTGCCGTGCAATTTGCCGACAATATGCCAGCACGGCGATATATATATATATATATATATATATATATATATATATATATATTATTTATATTAAATGTATAATTTTATCATAATAAAAATACTATATTTTATATTTGTAATTTTTTATTTATACACTTTAAATATTTAATATAATTGTACAATAAATTAATAAGTTAATACATAATATATATATGGTTTTGCAGAATAACAACATAAGTCCACTTTTCTGTTTTGAAGATACTAATACTTAAAATTTTTATTTTCCATTTGAACTAATGTAAAAAAAATCATAAATAGTAGATAAGGCTACTTATTTTTACACTTTCTTGATTTTGTGCACTTTTATCTGAAAATATACTATATAAAGATATTAAAATCGCTTAAAACTCAATTTTCAAAAAAATGGACTTGAGTTGTTTTTCCGGGAATCCGCAGCAGATATATACATACAATAATAACACATATATACCATTTATTTACGTAAATATTTAAATTTAATTATAATTTTATACTTTAATTATGATTATTCACATACCCCTACTGAATAATCTCAAGTAAGATTCTCACCTGAGATCTCATACGAAAATCTCATGTTATTATATGTACACTTAATGAAATATTGAAATTCGTTCAGAATGAACTTTTACTACAGTTTCTTTTTATTATTCTTGAAGTTTCTTTCGTCTTTACAATACATCAGGAAAGTATAATACATTATTGGCCAATTTTTATTTGAAAATTTTTATATTTAAAATTTTGAAATTTTAAATCTCACCTGAGATCCTACCAGAGATCTCGTGTGAGATTTTGAGTAAAATTTCATGAGGTTTTCGCATGATATTTCGCATGATTATATATATATATCCCTACCAAAAAATCTCAGGTGAAATATCATACGAAAACCTCATGAATTTTTACTCAAAATCTCACACGAGATCTCTGGTAAGATCTCAGGTAATATTTAAAATTTCAAAATTTGATATATAAAAATTTTCAAATAAAAAATTGGCCTAAAAATGTATTATACTTTCCTGATGTATTGTAAAGACGAAATAAACGTCAAGACTAATAAAAAAAAACTGTAGTAAAAGTTCATTCTGAACGAATTTCAATATTTCATAATAATATATATTTCACGTAAACCCGTGAAGAAATTTTTTACATTTCGCTGAAAATGTTTTTACTAGTTTAGAATAGTGAAAAAAGCATGTAAATAAAATTTTAGCTCATAAGACCCAAATCTTGCAGAACCGTGACCCTAAAAATAAAGTTTATTTAAATTTTTAAAAAAGTAGAAAATTCAATTCGAGATAGGTGCAATTTGGGTATTTACATATATATATATATATATATATATATATATATATATATATATATATATATATATTTATATAGATAGATATATGCATATATATATGCATTTTTTTCTGTAAATTTTCTGTACAATATGCTGACATTTTTTTCAGACCCCAATTATCACGTTTCTGATTGGTTTATAAAAGATATACCGTTATATGCTATTTAAAAAATTTCGGCAGTTTATTTTAATCTCAAAATTTTGTAGTAAAAAGCTCGGTCCATGGTCTACCTGGTCTCATTTTGAAGCTCTTATTACTATATAACGGTATATCTTTTATAAATCAATCAGAAACGTGGTAATTAGGGCCTAAAAAAAGTGTTAGCATATTCTATAGAAAATTTACAGAAAAATATACAGAAAAATAATAAAAATGTATATGTGTAAATACCTAAATTGCACCTATCTGGAGCTAAAAATCATTAAAGTTTTCTATGTTTCTAAGAATTGAAAAAAACTTTATTTTTAATAGGGCCACAGTTCTGCATAGTTAGGGTATTGTGATCTAAATTTTTTTTGCATACATTTTTTAACTATTCTGAACTAGTAAAAACATTTTGAACGAAATGTAAAAAATTTCTTCCCTGGTCGACGTGGAATATATATATATATATATATAGTCTCTGAAAATATTTACGTAAATAATGGTATATTTCGGGAGCCTGCAGCTCCAGGAGGCTACGGTCACTCAAACGGACCAGTGGCTGAACCAGCTGGTCCTTGTGCAGGTTCCCCTATTGAAAATATCAAGCTAAATCTCAAGCTTCAAATCCAGCGATGAGTTTGAATCCGGCTCGATCGAACTTGAAATTCAACGATGAGTTTGAATCCAGCTTGATCAAACTTGAAATGTAGGTCGATCAGGGTGGATCTTTCGAGTTTGATTTCGAGCTTGAAATCGAGCTGGATTTTAAGTTCGATCAAACCAGATTCAAGCTCATCGTTGAATTTCAAGCTTGAAATCCAGCTTCAATTTTTTAACAGGGATCGCCTGAGCAGCAACTCGCAAGAAGCCTCCTACTCAATTCTCGTTGCCCCTGCGTCATCGAGAGTTTTGCAGGCATGTCCATGCGCTCGTACGACAACAGCATGACCTTGGGAACCATTCAGCAGATCGCTATCACATCCAGGCAGGCGCACACCGTTTCTGCGCTCGAAGTGTTATGAACTCTGTTGAAAAAAACGAAAAAAATAAAATTTTTTATTGCATTATGGGTTGGAAAGTTATAATAGAATGATGAATAAATTACCTTTGCTAGGCCCTCCTTGCAGCTCAGCTTGCAAGTCTGAAAACGATGTCATTTTTGTCGCTCCCAGCCTCAGCTTGTCTACCTCAGTCTTGGGTCAGTCGCTGAATCGGCAGTCTTTGTTCCTTGACGTCGTCTCTCAGTACGTGCTGGATCGGTTCTAGAGTTATTTTCTGACGTCTCTCAACGGCATCTGAAAACAATTATTATTTTTATTTTAATAGAAGTAATAATAACACTAAAGAATTCCCAGACGGAAAAATAAATTTCATGAATGTCGCAGATGTTAGAATTCTTTATGAACTCTTTTCAAACTGTTTAAGAATCCTTTTCTAACTTACATTCATAATTATTCTTAAAGTGTTCGAAAAAAATCCTTAGAAAAAATTCATTTTTTGCTGTCTGGGTAATAATCATAATAATTATAATGTTATTAGAATTATTCTCTTGTAATGTAAAAATTACCTCAATATTGCTATTTTTTCAAACAAAAATAAAAGAATTTTGTTTTTATGTGAGAGAGGGCCCCGTCCTCGCCCATCTCTGTGAGGCACAACCAACATTCTCTGCCCCTCCAACGCTTCCTTACATTTTTTTAAATTTAATTACGTAATTAAAAATTAAAATAAATTAAATTAAAATTAAAAATTAAAAACTAAGAGGTCCTTGCCCTCCGTAATACAATTATCTACCACTGTGCGAAGTTTGAAATAAAAACTTCGAAACCTCTACGAATGGCTTTGGAACGAAATTTGAAGGTTCGAGTCTAGACTAATATAAATTTCGTTCCAATGGCATTCGTAGAGGTTTTGAAGTTTTTGTTTAAAACTTCGCACAGTGGTAGATAATTGTATTATGGAGGGTAATGATGCCTTGATTTTTCATAATTTAGTTTATTTATTAATTGTAATCAATTGTTAAAGAATTTGAGGTTAGGACTGTCGGCGGGAAATTTGAATGGTTTGACACTCCCTTGAAGAATAAAATACCATTTTTATTTATTTGAATAACCTGCGTCCCCAAAAGCAGACATTAAACCAGCTGGTTCCTCTTGACGAAATCCTACCTGCGATCCGTTGAGCGCGAGCGAATGCTGCATATTCACCTTTTGTGTGCGTGAATTGCCGAGTATGGGTGATTGCTGTTGAGTGGATGATTGACTTTGTGTAGGTGACTTGTAACGTGTAGATGGTTGTTCTTGAGTGTGGGATGATTGTTTATCGCGCGGATGTTTATAGTGCGATTGATCCGGTGTGCGTGATTGCTGTTGTGTAAATGACTTGTCATGTGTGGGTGGTTTCTGTTGAGTGAATGATTGCTTTTGTTTCGATTGATTTGGTGTGCGTGATTGCTTTTGTGTAGATGACTTGTGAAGTGTGGGTGGTTGTTGTTGAGTGTAGAATGATTGTTTTGATTGATCTGGTGTTCGTGATTGCTGTTGTGTAAATGACTTGCCATGTGTGGGTGGTTTCTGTTGAGTGGATGATGGCTTTTGTTTCGATTGATTTGGTGCGCGTGATTGCTTTTGTGTAGATGGCTTGTGAAGTGTGGGTGGTTGTTGGTGAGTGTAGGATGATTGTTTTGATTGATCTGGTGTTCGTGATTGTTGTTGTGAAGAAGACTTGTTGTCAAGTGTGTGTGGTTTTTGTTGAGTGATAGGTGATTGCATATCGCGCACTCGTTGGAGTATGCGCGGGCGAAAAGGCTCAGATGGCAGCCCTTCCTGTGCAAAATGTGATTTATGCACTGGACTTGGAGTATAGTCGCTTCTTGTTGATGTATGCGCTAGACTTGATAGCGATTGGGACGATGCTCTTATCGGAGGTCCACCCACTTGTGATAAAATCGACATGCCACAAGATTCTGCTTGCTGAAAGCGGTGGGAAGACGCAAGATTCGTCGAAGCTCCAGATCGCATCTTTTGCATTTGGTCGAAAATGTTTTTAGCAGCAACATCGGGTGACACTCCGCCACGATTTTTAGCCGGTCGTGAATACATCTGAAAAATAAATGTGGTGCCAGTAGGATGCTTAATAACAATAACGAAGATTCGCTTCGTAACAAAATTGATTCTATGTAAATACATTAAAACTTCACACATAAATACATACATACAGACAGACGTACATACATACATACAACGTTGCCGTAATGCCATATCACAGCAATATTTTGCAATATCGCAAAGTTAAATATCACGATATATCACTGCGATATCACGGGAACATTGTGATACGATTTTCGGCAGCTTTGGAGCAAGGCAATATGATGGCGATATTTTGCAATGCCGGAGTGTTGCATATCGTATCAATGTATCTCTGCAATATCGTCGAAACATCGCAATACGACGTTCCACAGCTGCAGTGCAAACCGATATTAGGGCAATATTCTAATTTCTTTTATTTTTCATCTGATTTGAACTTTAAACCACTCATTTGAATCGTTAAACAATTTAAAAACGATTAACCGTTGGAAATTAAAAAATCGACAAAATCAGCAAAGTTAGAGCCAATTGTTTAAAGTAAATGTGAATGAATTTATGAATTCATGAATTTATTCACATTTAATTAGTAACAATTTACCCATAACAATTAAGGCTCTAACTTTGCTGATTTTGCCAATTTTTTAATTTCCAACGGTCAATTGATTTGAAATTGTTTAACGATCAAAATAAGTGGTTTAAAGTTCAAATCGGATAAAAAATAAAAGAAATTAGAATGCACGAACATGTTACGATTTTCAATCGAAGATACATGGTTTTGCAATAACATAATTTCCATAAAAAAGTGGTAATATTTTGTACAAGGGAACCACCTTAACATTTCTAAAATAATCCTGAAATATTCCACAAAAGAATTCAGTAAAACCATTTGATTTTGGGAATATTTCAGAAATTTTTCAGAAATATTTCATGTAATTTTTCTAGTAATAATTTAAGCAACTTTTTTATTTCAGGAGACAATGTAAAACAAACTCTAGTATTATTCAAACATGAAAACTAACCTATTTATTAACTAATATAATTATTAGAATAATTATAAATAAAAAAATCAATGTAATTACTAATAAAATTCTACAATTTCAAAATACTAATATCAATAATGAAACCTAATAAGTCTATTTAATATTTATTACACTTAGCAACTTTTGATTTCAGAAGACAATATAAAACAAACTCTAGTATTATTGAAACATAAAAACTAACCTATAATTTATTAACTAATATAATTATTAGAATAATTATAAATAAAAAAATCAATGTAATTACTAATAAAATTCTACAATTTCAAAATACTAATATCAATAAAGAAACCTAATAAGACTATTTAATATTTATTACACTTAGCAACTTTTGATTTCAGAAGACAATGTAAAACAAACTCTAGTATTATTCAAACATGAAAACTAACCTATAATTTATTAACTAATATAATTATTAGAATAATTATAAATAAAAAAACTTTACATTTCAGCCAGAATGATCCTCAAGACAATTTCTTCCCTCTGAAAATTCCACAGTTCTCTTGGGAAATCCAAATTACAGCATGTAAATAATTAATGATAGTAATTATTTACTGTGAACTGCAATTGCACGTGCGCGCGCCAGGTTGATCCTCAAGACGAGCTGCACTTCCTCTCGAACGTCCACCACAAACTTGCCACCGTCGAATTATATAATTCAGAATTCCAAATGACACCACAGATAACTACAATAATTAATAACTACAATAATACCGCTAAAATTATTAAAAACAATTTCACTTATTGCGCGCGTCTGCAATTGAAGATCAAGTCTTCATGAAAGCAGGGAGATTACTGCAATGGCGGGATGCGATACATTTCTTCAAACAACACAAAGTTCAAAATTATTTCAAGACTTTAAATTTATAATGTAAATCAATTTTAATATTCAATTATAAACAAATATATTTATTATTAATAAAAATAAAAATCATAAAATTATACTATTATTTATTTATATTTATTTATTTATTCAATTACACCAATTGAACCCCATATAAATAAATTAACAAATCATTACTATTATTATCAATTTTATTTGTAATAGAAATAATAACTTAAATATGCAATTAAATTATATTTTTATATAATTATATTGATGGCACGTCGTGCTGTCCATAATCCGTCACATTGCGGCCACGATTTTCCCGACACGGCGGGCTTGCACTGTGCCGTCATTCTGCTGGAATCTGAAAGTTCAAAAAAGTGATGTTGCGTGACGGCACGATGACGGCACAGGGCGGTCACGACGTGCCACCGAATCGGACAGCACGCCGCGACTGCACAGTGATGGCACAAATTCGTCACGCCGTGCCAGCACGCCGTGCTCGGCACGGGCTGCTATCTGGGAATCTAAAAGTTCAAAAAAGTGATGTTGCGTGACGGCACGATGACGGCACAGGGCGGTCACGACGTGCCACCGAATCGGACAGCACGCTGCGACTGCACAGTGATGGCACAAATTCGTCACGCCGTGCCAGCACGCCGTGCCAGCACGCCGTGCTCGGCACGGGCTGCTATCTGGGCAATATAATAGCCCAGATAGCATTGAGTCGGCACTGTGTCGGCACGCTGAAGGCCCGCGGGCCGCCCGCGGTCCGGCATTGTGACGGATTCCTGCCCCGCTTCTGAGACGGCACGGTGCAGGAACGCGGTCCTGGCACGCGGGCCGTCATAGTGCCGTCATTTTGCCGACGCAATTTGCATGCGCGATTGGTACTGCGGCCCGCGTGCCGGCAACGTGTCAGCACTGTGCGGTGCAATTTGCCGACAATATGCTAGCACGGCGATATATATATATATATATATATATATATATATATATATATTATTTATATTAAATGTATAATTTTATCATAATAAAAATACTATATTTTATATTTGTAATTTTTTATTTATACACTTTAAATATTTAATATTTTTGTACAATAAATTAATAAGTTAATACATAATATATATATGGTTTTGCAGAATAACAACATAAGTCCACTTTTCTGTTTTGAAGATACTAATACTTAAAATTTTTATTTTCCATTTGAACTAATGTAAAAAAAAATCATAAATAGTAGATAAGGCTACTTATTTTTACACTTTCTTGATTTTGTGCACTTTTATCTGAAAATATACTATATAAAGATATTAAAATCGCTTAAAACTCAATTTTCAAAAAAATGGACTTGAGTTGTTTTTCCGGGAATCCGCAGCAGATATATACATACAATAATAACACATATATACCATTTATTTACGTAAATATTTAAATTTAATTATAATTTTATACTTTAATTATGATTATTCACATACCCCTACTGAAGAATCTCAAGTAAGATTCTCACCTGAGATCTCATACGAAAATCTCATGTTATTATATGTACACTTAATGAAATATTGAAATTCGTTCAGAATGAACTTTTACTACAGTTTCTTTTTATTATTCTTGAAGTTTCTTTCGTCTTTACAATACATCAGGAAAGTATAATACATTTTTGGTCAATTTTTATTTGAAAATTTTTATATATAAAATTTTGAAATTTTAAATTTCACCTGAGATCTTACCAGAGATCTCGTGTGAGATTTTGAGTAAACATTCATGAGGTTTTCGCATGATATTTCGCATGATTATATATATATATATATATATATATATATATATATATATATATATATATATATATATATATATATATATATATATATATATATATATATATATATATATATATATATATATATATATATATATATATATATATATATATATATATATATATATATATATATATATTTATATATCCCTACCAAAAAATCTCAGGTGAAATATCATGCGAAAACGTCATGAATTTTTACTCAAAATCTAACGCGAGATCTCTGGTAAAATCTCAGGTGAGATTTAAAATTTAAAAATTTGATATATAAAAATTTTCAAATAAAAAATTGGCCTAAAAATGTATTATACTTTCCTGATGTATTGTAAAGACGAAAGAAACGTCAAGACTAATAAAAAAAACTGTAGTAAAAGTTCATTCTGAACGAATTTCAATATTTCATAATAATATATATTTCACGTAAACCCGTGAAGAAATTTTTTACATTTCGCTGAAAATGTTTTTACTAGTTCAGAATAGTGAAAAAAGCATGTAAATAAAATTTTAGCTCATAAGACCCAAATCTTGCAGAACCGTGACCCTAAAAATAAAGTTTATTTAAATTTTTAGAAAAGTAGAAAATTCTATTCGAGATAGGTGCAATTTGGGTATTTACATATATATATATATATATATATATGCATTTTTTTCTGTAAATTTTCTGTACAATATGCTGACATTTTTTTCAGACCCCAATTATGACGTTTCTGATTGGTTTATAAAAGATATACCGTTATATGCTATTTAAAAAATTTCGGCAGTTTATTTTAATCTCAAAATTTTGTAGTAATAAGAGCTTCAAAATGAGAGCAGGTAGATCATGGACCGAGCTTTATAACTGACGTTACAGCATTTTGAAAGAAATCTACATACAATTTATATATCTATATGTATGTAGGGTATATCATTTATAAAAGAAATCTTCATATATAGATATACAAATTGAATGTAGATTTCCTTCAAAATTCTGTTACTTCGGTTAATAAGCTCGGTCCATGGTCTACCTGGTCTCATTTTGAAGCTCTTATTACTATATAACGGTATATCTTTTATAAATCAATCAGAAACGTGGTAATTAGGGCCTAAAAAAGTGCTAGCATATTCTATAGAAAATTTACAGAAAAATATACAGAAAAATAATAAAAATGTATATGTGTAAATACCTAAATTGCACCTATCTGGAGCTAAAAATTATTAAAGTTTTCTCTGTTTCTAAGAATTGAAAAAAACTTTATTTTTAATAGGGCCACAGTTCTGCATAGTTAGGGTATTGTGATCTAATTTTTTTTTGCATACATTTTTTAACTATTCTGAACTAGTAAAAACATTTTAAAACGAAATGTAAAAAATTTCTTCCATGGTCGACGTGGAATATATATATATATATATATATATATATATGAAGAAATTTTATATATATATAGTCCCTGAAAATATTTACGTAAATAATGGTGCAGGCCTTGTGCAGGTTCCCCTATTGAAAATATCAAGCTAAATCTCAAGCTTCAAATTCAGCGATGTACGACAGCATGACCTTGGGAACCATTCAGCAGATCGCTATCACTTCCAGGCAGGTGCACACCGTTTCTGCGCTCAAAGTGTTATGAACTCTGTTGAAAAAAACGAAAAAAATAAGATTTTTATTGCATTATGGGTTGGAAAGTTATAATAGAATGATGAATAAATTACCTTTGCTAGGCCCTCCTTGAAGCTCAGCTTGCAAGTCTGAAAACGATGTCATTTTTGTCGCTCCCAGCCTCAGCTTGTCTACCTCAGTCTTGGGTCAGTCGCTGAATCGGAGGTCTTTATTCCTTGACGTCGTCTCTCAGTACGTGCTGGATCGGTTCTAGAGTTATTTTCTAACGTCTCTCAACGGCATCTGAAAACAATTATTATTTTTATTTTAATAGAAGTAATAATAACACTAAAGAATTCCCAGACGGCAAAACAAATTTCATGAATGTCGCAGACGTTAGAATTCTTTATGAACTCTTTTCAAACTCTTTAAGAATCCTTTTCTAACTTACATGCATAAGTATTCTTAGTGTTCGACAAAAATCCTTAGAAAAAATTCATTTTTTGCTGTCTGGGTAATAATTATAATAATTATAATGTTATTAGAATTATTCTCTTGTAATGTAAAATTTACCTCAATATTGCTATTTTTTCAAACAAAAATAAAAGAATTTTTTTTTTATGTGTGAGAGGGCCCCGATCTTGCCTATCTCTGTGAGGCAAAACCAACATTCTCTGCCCCTCCAACGCTTCCTTACATTTTTTTTTTAATTTAAATACGTAATTAAAAATTAAAATATAATTAAAAAATAAAAGATTAGTAAATTGATAATTGAATTTATTAAATAAATGAACAAATAAATAAAATATAAAATGTAAGAAAACGTTCTATTCATATAAAAAGTCCACGTTAATTTCAGCAAGTGATAATATAAAAAGAATGCTACTAATATAATAAACGTGTACTTTTTATATGAACTTCCCTAAAAGTAAAAACATAAATAAAGTCGCCTTTATAAAACGCAAAGAAATATGTAGCAAGCTAGTATTTTTCTTGGTGTTTTATAAATGTGTAGATGTCCGGAAATTCTTCGGTCCCATCCTCAGGCTGGCCGTTGTCCTCCATCATGGTGTTGCTGTGGTCGTCATGATCCTTGTTGTTCTCGGCGTCGCTTTCGATCTCCGTGTCATCGTCCGGGTAAGGTTCTGCACCTCCTCTGTCAGGTCGGCACTCCTCCAAATACTTCGCGGGGTATTCGTCATAGTGGGTCCTTCCATCGAATTCTCCGTCCTCTGATTCCCTGATATATTTTATATTTTATTTTAAATTCATTTGATTTTGCTTCATCACAGAGGAAGCTTTGGGATGGTAATAAAAAAGTTTTGCTAAAATCACTAAAGACATATTTTTTGAGACAATAGGAATCAACATACACTATTTTTAGAAAATGTCTGTATGAATGTGCGTGCGTGAGTGCGTGCGCGTGTATGTGTGCTGCGTGTATGCATGCATGCATGCGTGCATGTGTGTGCGCGTGTATGTGTATGTGCATGCGTGTGTGTCCGTATGCGCGTATGTGTGTGTGCGTGCGTGTGAGTGAGTGTGTATGTGCCTGCGTGTGAGTGTGTGTGCGTGCGTGTGAGTGAGTTAGTGTGTGCGCATGTATGCGTGTGCGTGTGTGTGTGTGTCACACCATATTTTTTTGTAACACATGTATGGATTTTTGCGTTTTTTAAAATAAGTTTTTAAATAAACGGGCAAAAAATAAATTTTTTCTCGGGCAACAAAAGTAGTCAACGGGTAAAAAAACTTTCTTACCCGCTTATCCGGACAGAATAGTACATTATGCAACAAGGGACGAAAGTAGCAGTTTTTCCCGCGGGAAAAATCACCCGAGGGAAGAATCTTCTCGCGAGGGCAGTAATCACTCGAGGGCGAAATCTACTTTCACATTGTAGGGTTTTTTGGAATGTTAGATATAACTTATCTATAACAATAGTTATAAAAGACGTGAAAAACTGTAATTTAATCTAAATATGTAATTTAAGTAAAAAATTATCTTTTGACAATTCATCAATACTAAAATCACAGCTTTTTTAAGATATTGATTAAAAAAAGATAAGTAAATTTAAAATTAATTTCATATTGAAACAATCAATTAAGTTTGAGGAAGCAAAGTGCCAAGGAATTGCCAGCGGTTTTTTACATGCTCTATGATAATATTTAACAGGAGGCCACTTACCAGAGTTTATCAGGTGGATTCTGCTGTAAATGGTCGAAATTTTCTGTAGGTGCGTCATCTTCGTCGGGTATTTCATCCTTCAGGTCATCCAATCCTACATAGCTCCTTGGTCTGGACAGATGCTGATGATCATCCCTCTCCCTCTCGTCGACTGAAGTTTTTTCTAAAACTCTTCTTCTTTTTGGACTGGATGGCAGGGGTTCTTGATGTTCTTCTTCTTCTTCTTCATCAGGAGCTCGTCTTCTCCTCGGAGATGGTGGCAGCTGCTCCTCATCTCTTTTTTCGGGTAGTAGCTCGTCTCTGCGTATCGCTTCGAGACGCCGTAGACATTGCTTAAGGCTTTTCAAGGCCCTGGTAAAAAAATGGAAACATTCATAATTAATATAATAAGTCTAGTGTGACAAGTAAAATAAAATATATAAAACAATATACCTTCACATTCTGACACAAAACGGGTATCACGTAGTCCTGTGACATTTTTTTCTTATCTCCAAGCCAAGTAACATTGCACAGAAGCTCTGTGTTGACTGCAAAGCAATTTTTTTAAAAAATTGCTTAAGAGTCATCGGTATTTCTACCACCAAGATAAATCAAGTAGTTGACCTAAAAATAAACGATATATTTAAGAAATGAAAAATTTAATAATTATAAAACTAAGTCTTGCGTTCAGGGGTTTGACGGTTCATGGGTTGTAGGTTTCATATGTTTGAAGATTCATGGATTTTAGAGTTTGAGTGTTCATTTAACCTCCGAAGCACTCACCAGACACCTAGAAACAACGCAGCATTAGTAAGGGGAGATTACAGTGATAAACTAAACACTAATCTCACCTGATAATATTGGCAGTGGACGAATGCAGTAGGAAGCTGTATGTAAACATAACCTCTTCGAGGTTAACCGTGCCACTGCTGCTGCCGCAAGTACGCCGTCCTGGGCCTTGCAGCTCTCGTCTTCGTGCCCCTTCGTGGGGACCGTAGCCCAGATACCCGTCCTGCTGCATCCATCGTCGCACTTCCTCGTCCTGGCCACTCGTCCTTCCTCGTCAAAACTAACCTATTTATTAACATAATATAATTATTAGAATAATTATAAATAAAAAAATTTTACATCTCAGCCAGGGTGATCCTCAAGACAATCTCTTCACCCTGAAACGTCCAGAAAGTTGCCACAGTTCTCTTGGGAAATCCAAATTGCAGCATGTAAATAATTAATGATAGTAATTATTTACTATGAACTGCAATTGCACGTGCGAGCGCCAGGATGATCCTCAAGACGAGCTGCACTTCCTCTCGAACGTCCACCACAAACTTGCCACAGTCGAATTATATAATTCAGAATTCCAAATTACACCACAGATAACTACAATAATTAATAACTACAATAATACCGCTATAATTATTAAGAACAATTTCACTTATTGCGCGCGTCTGCAATTGAAGATCAAGTCTTCATGAAACCAGGGACATTACTGCAATGGCGGGATGCGATATATTTCTTCAAACAACAGAAAGCTCGAAATTATTTCAAGACTTTAAATTTATAATGTAAATCAATTTTAATATTCAATTATAAACAAATATATTTATTATTAATAAAAATATAAATCATAAAATTATACTATTATTTATTTATTTATATTTATTTATTTATTCAATTACACCAATTGAGCCCCATATAAATAAATTAACAAATCATTACTATTATTATCAATTTTATTTGTAATAGAAATAATAACTTAAATATGCAATTAAATTATATTTTTATAATTATATTGATGGCACGTCGTGCTGTCCATAATCCGTCACATTGCGGCCACGATTTTCCCGACACGGCGGGCTTGCACTGTGCCGTCATTCTGCTGGAATCTAAAAGTTCAAAAAAGTAATGTTGCGTGACGGCACGATGACGGCACAGGGCGGTCACGACGTGCCACCGAATCGGACAGCACGCCGCGACTGCACAGTGATGGCACAAATTCGTCACGCCGTGCCAGCACGTCGTGCTCGGCACGGGCTGCTATCTGGGTACCCAGATAGCATTGAGTCGGCACTGTGTCGGCACGCTGACGGCCCGCGGGCCGCCCGCGGTCCGGCATTGTGACGGATTCCTGCCCCGCTTCTGAGACGGCACGGTGCAGGAACGCGGTCCTGGCACGCGGGCCGTCATAGTGCCGTCATTTTGCCGACGCAATTTGCATGCGCGATTGGTACTGCGGCCCGCGTGCCGGCAACGTGTCAGCACTGTGCGGTGCAATTTGCCGACAATATGCCAGCACGGCGATATATATATATATATATATATATATATATATATATATATATATATATATATATATATATTATTTATATTAAATGTATAATTTTATCATAATAAAAATACTGTATTTTATATTTGTAATTTTTTATTTATATACTTTAAATATTTAATTTTTGTACAATAAATTAATAAGTTAATACATAATATATATATGGTTTTGCAGAATAACAACATAAGTCCACTTTTCTGTTTTGAAGATACTAATACTTAAAATTTTTATTTTCCATTTGAACTAATGTAAAAAAAATCATAAATAGTAGATAAGGCTACTTATTTTTACACTTTCTTGATTTTGTGCACTTTTATCTGAAAATATACTATATAAAGATATTAAAATCGCTTAAAACTCAATTTAAAAAAAAATGGACCTGAGTTGTTTTTCCGGGAATCCGCAGCAGATATATACATACAATAATAACATATATATACCATTTATTTACGTAAATATTTAAATTTAATTATAATTTCATACTTTAATTATGATTATTCACATACTCCTACTGAATAATCTCAAGTAAGATTCTCACCTGAGATCTCATACCAAAATCTCATGTTATTATATGTACACTTAATGAAATATTGAAATTCGTTCAGAATGAACTTTTACTACAGTTTTTTTTATTAGTCTTGAAGTTTCTTTCGTCTTTACAATACATCAGGAAAGTATAATACATTTTTGGTCAATTTTTATTTGAAAATTTTTATATATCAAATTTTGAAATTTTAAATCTCACCTGAGATCTTACCAGAGATCTCGTGTGAAATTTTGAGTAAACATTCATGAGGTTTTCGCATGATATTTCGCATGATTATATATATATATATATATATATATATATATATATATATATATATATATATATATATATCCCTACCAAAAAATCTCAGGTGAAATATCATGCGAAAACCTCATGAATTTTTACTCAAAATCTTACACGAGATCTCTGGTAAGATCTCAGGTGAGATTTAAAATTTAAAAATTTGATATATAAAAATTTTCAAATAAAAAATTGGCCTAAAAATGTATTATACTTTCCTGATGTATTGTAAAGGCGAAAGAAACGTCAAGACTAATAGAGAAACTGTAGTAAAAGTTCATTCTGAACGAATTTCAATATTTCATAATAATATATATTTCACGTAAACCCGTGAAGAAATTTTTTACATTTCGCTGAAAATGTTTTTACTAGTTCAGAATAGTGAAAAAAGCATGTAAATAAAATTTTAGCTCATAAGACCCAAATCTTGCAGAACCATGACCCTAAAAATAAAGTTTATTTAAATTTTTAGAAAAGTAGAAAATTCAATTCGAGATAGGTGCAATTTGGGTATTTACATATATATATGCATTTTTTTCTGTAAATTTTCTGTACAATATGCTGACATTTTTTTCAGACCCCAATTGTCACGTATCTGATTGGTTTATAAAAGATATACCGTTATATGCTATTTAAAAAATTTCGGCAGTTTATTTTAATCTCAAAATTTTGTAGTAATAAGAGCTTCAAAATGAGAGCAGGTAGATCATGGACCGAGCTTTATAACTGACGTTACAGCATTTTGAAAGAAATCTACATACAATTTATATATCTATATGTATGTAGGGTATATCATTTATAAAATAAATCTTCATATATAGATATACAAATTGTATGTAGATTTCCTTCAAAATTCTGTTACTTCGGTTAATAAGCTCGGTCCATGGTCTACCTGGTCTCATTTTGAAGCTCTTATTACTATATAACGGTATATCTTTTATAAATCAATCAGAAACGTGGTAATTAGGGCCTAAAAAAAGTGCTAGCATATTCTATAGAAAATTTACAGAAAAATATACAGAAAAATAATAAAAATGTATATGTGTAAATACCTAAATTGCACCTATCTGGAGCTAAAAATTATTAAAGTTTTCTCTGTTTCTAAGAATTGAAAAAAACTTTATTTTTAATAGGGCCACAGTTCTGCATAGTTAGGGTATTGTGATCTAAATTTTTTTTGCATACATTTTTTAACTATTCTGAACTAGTAAAAACATTTTAAAACGAAATGTAAAAAATTTCTTCCATGGTCGATGTGGAATATATATATATATATATATATATGAAGAAATTTTATATATATAGTCCCTGAAAATATTTACGTAAATAATGGTGCAGGCCTTGTGCAGGTTCCCCTATCGAAAATATCAAGCTAAATCTCAAGCTTCAAATTCAGCGATGAGTTTGAATCCGACTCGATCGAACTTGAAATTCAGCGATGAGGTTGAATCCAGCTTGATCAAACTTGAAATGTAGGTCGATCAGGGTGGATTTTTTGAGTTTGATTTCGAGCTTAAAATCGAGCTGGATTTTAAGTTCGATCAAACCAGATTCAAGCTCATCGCTGAATTTCAAGCTTGAAATCCAGCTTCAATTTTTTAACAGGGATTGCCTGAGCTGCAACTCGCAAGAAGCCTCCTACTCAACATCATTCTCGTTGCCCCTGCGTCATCGAGAGTTTTGCAGGCATGTCCACACGCTCGTACGACAACAGCATGACCTTGGGAACCATTCAGCAGATCGCTATCACTTCCAGGCAGGTGCACACCGTTTCTGCGCTCGAAGTGTTATGAACTCTGTTGAAAAAAACGAAAAAAATAAGATTTTTATTGCATTATGGGTTGGAAAGTTATAATAGAATGATGAATAAATTACCTTTGCTAGGCCCTCCTTGAAGCTCAGCTTGCAAGTCTGAAAACGATGTCATTTTTGTCGCTCCCAGCCTCAGCTTGTCTACCTCAGTCTTGGGTCAGTCGCTGAATCGGCAGTCTTTATTCCTTGACGTCGTCTCTCAGTACGTGCTGGATCGGTTCTAGAGTTATTTTCTAACGTCTCTCAACGGCATCTGAAAACAATTATTATTTTTATTTTAATAGAAGTAATAATAACATTAAAGAATTCCCAGACGGCAAAACAAATTTCATGAATGTCGCAGACGTTAGAATTCTTTATGAACTCTTTTCAAACTCTTTAAGAATCCTTTTCTAACTTACATGCATAAGTATTCTTAGTGTTCGAAAAAAATCCTTAGAAAAAATTCATTTTTTGCTGTCTGGGTAATAATTATAATAATTATAATGTTATTAGAATTATTCTCTTGTAATGTAAAAATTACCTCAATATTGCTATTTTTTCAAACAAAAATAAAAGAATTTTTTTTTATGTGTGAGAGGGCCCCGATCTTGCCTATCTCTGTGAGGCACAACCAACATTCTCTGCCCCTCCAACGCTTCCTTACATTTTTTTTTTAATTTAAATACGTAATTAAATATTAAAATATAATTAAAAAATAAAAGATTAGTAAATTGATAATTGAATTTAGTAAATAAATGAACAAATAAATAAAATATAAAATGTAAGAAAACGTTCTATTCATATAAAAAGTCCAGGTTAATTTCAGCAAGTGATAATATAAAAAGAATGCAAACTAATATAATAAACGTGTACTTTTTATATGAACTTCCCTAAAAAGTAATAACATAAATAAAGTCGCCTTTATAAAACGCAAAGAAATATGTAGCAAACTAGTATTTTTCTTGGTGTTTTATAAATGCGTAGATGTCCGGAAATTCTTCGATCCCATCCTCAGGCTGGCCGTTGTCCTCCATTATGGGGTTGCTGTGGTCGTCATGATCCTTGTTGTTCTCGGCGTCGCTTTCGATCTCTGTGTCATCGTCCGGGTAACGTTCTGCACCTCCTCTGTCAGGTCGGCACTCCTCCAAATACTCCGCGGGGTATTCGTCAGAGTGGGTCCTTCCATCGAATTCTCCGTCCTCTGATTCCCTGATATATTTTATATTTTATTTTAAATTCATTTGATTTTGCTTCATCACAGAGGAAGCTTTGGGATGGTAATAAAAAAGTTTTGCTAAAATCACTATAGACATATTTTTTGAGACAATAGGAATCAACATACACTATTTTTAGAAAATGTCTGTATGAATGTGCGTGCGTGAGTGCGTGCGCGTGTATGTGTGCTGCGTGTATGCATGCATGCATGCGTGCATGTGTGTGCGCGTGTATGTGTATGTGCATGCGTGTGTGTCCGTATGCGCGTATGTGTGTGTGCGTGCGTGTGAGTGAGTGTGGGTACGTGTGTGCGTGCGTGTGAGTGAGTGTGTATGTGCCTGCGTGTGAGTGTGTGTGTGTGCGTGCGTGTGAGTGAGTTAGTGTGTGCGCATGTATGCGTGTGCGTGTGTGTGTGTCACACCATATTTTTTTGTAACACATGTATGGATTTTTGCGTTTTTTAAAATAAGTTTTTAAATAAACGGGCAAAAAAGAAATTTTTTGGCGGGCAACAAAAGTAGTCAACGGGTAAAAAAACTTTTTTACCCGCTTATCCGGACAGAATAGTACATTATGCAACAAGGGACGAAAGTAGCAGTTTTTCCCGCGGGCAGTAATCACCCGAGGGAAGAATCTTCTCGCGAGGGCAGTAATCACTCGAGGGCGAAATCTACTTTCACATTGTAGGGTTTTTTGGAATGTTAGATATAACTTATCTATAACAATAGTTATAAAAGACGTGAAAAACTGTAATTTAATCTAAATATGTAATTTTAGTAAAAAATTATCTTTTGACAATTCATCAATACTAAAAACACAGCTTTTTTAAGATATTGATTAAAAAAAGATAAGTAAATTTAAAATTAATTTCATATTGAAACAATCAATTAAGTTTGAGGAAGCAAAGTGCCAAGGAATTGCCAGCGGTTTTTTACATATTCTATGATAATATTTAACAGGAGGCCACTTACCAGAGTTTATCAGGTGGATTCTGCTGTAAATGGTCGAAATTTTCTGCAGGTGCGTCATCTTCGTCGGGTATTTCATCCTTCAGGTCATCCAATCCTACATAGCTCCTTGGACTGGACAGATGCTGATGATCATCACTCTCCCTCTCGTCGTCTGAAGTTTTTTCTAAAACTCTTCTTCTTTTTGGACTGGGTGGCAGGGGTTCTTGATGTTCTTCTTCTTCTTCTTCTTCTTCATCAGGAGCTCGTCTTCTCCTCGGAGATGGTGGCAGCTGCTCCTCATCTCTTTCTTCGGGCAGTAGCACGTCTCTGCGTATCTCTTCGAGACGCCGTAGACATTGCTTAAGGCTTTTCAGGGCCCTGGTCAAAAATGAAAACATTCATAATTAATATAATAAGTCTAGTGTGACAAGTAAAATAAAATATATAAAACAATATAATTTCACAAGCTGACACAAAACGGGTATCACGTAGTCTTGTGACATTTTTTTTCTTATCTCCAAGCCAAGTAACATTGCACAGAAGCTCTGTGTTGACTGCAAAGCAATTTTTTTAAAAAATTGCTTAAGAGTCATCGGTATTTCTACCACCAAGATAAATCAAGTAGTTGACCTAAAAATAAACGATATATTTAAGAAATGAAAAATTTAATAATTATAAAACTAAGTCTTGCGTTCAGGGGTTTGACGGTTCATGGGTTGTAGGTTTCATATGTTTGAAGATTCGTGGATTTTAGAGTTTGAGTGTTCATTTAACCTCCGAAGCACTCACCAGACACCTAGAAACAACGCAGCATTAGTAAGGGGAGATTACAGTGATAAACTAAACACTAATCTCACCTGATAATATTGGCAGTGGACGAATGCAGTAGGAAGCTGTATGTAAACATAACCTCTTCGAGGTTAACCGTGCCACTGCTGCTGCCGCAAGTACGCCGTCCTGGGCCTTGCAGCTCTCATCTTCGTGCCCCTTCGTGGGGACCGTAGCCCAGATACCTCTCCTGCTGCATCCATCGTCGCACTTCCTCGTCCTGGCTACTCGTCCTTCCTCGTCAAAACTAACCTATTTATTAACATAATATAATTATTAGAATAATTATAAATAAAAAAATTTTACATCTCAGCCAGGGTGATCCTCAAGACAATCTCTTCACTCTGAAATGTCCAGATAGTTGCCACAGTTCTCTTGGAAAATCCAAATTGCAGCATGTAAATAATTAATGATAGTAATTATTTACTATGAACTGCAATTGCACGTGCGCGCGCCAGGATGATCCACAAGACGAGCTGCACTTCCTCTCGAACATCCACCACAAACTTGCCACAGTCGAATTATATAATTCAGAATTCCAAATTACACCACAGATAACTACAATAATTAATAACTACAATAATACCGCTATAATTATTAAGAACAATTTCACTTATTGCACGCGTCTGCAATTGAAGATCAAGTCTTCATGAAAGCAGGGAGATTACTGCAATGGCGGGATGCGATATATTACTTCAAACAACAGAAATTATTTCAAGACTTTAAATTTATAATGTAAATCAATTTTAATATTCAATTATAAACAAATATATTTATTATTAATAAAAATATAAATCATAAAATTATACTATTATTTATTTATTTATATTTATTTATTTATTCAATTACACCAATTGAGCCCCATATAAATAAATTAACAAATCATTACTATTATTATCAATTTTATTTGTAATAGAAATAATAACTTAAATATGCAATTAAATTATATTTTTATAATTATATTGATGGCACGTCGTGCTGTCCATAATCCGTCACATTGCGGCCACTATTTTCCCGACACGGCGGGCTTGCACTGTGCCGTCATTCTGCTGGAATCTAAACGTTCAAAAAAGTGATGTTGCGTGACGGCACGATGACGGCACAGGGCGGTCACGACGTGCCACCGAATCGGACAGCACGCCGCGACTGCACAGTGATGGCACAAATTCGTCACGCCGTGCCAGCACGCCGTGCTCGGCACGGGCTGCTATCTGGGTACCCTGCCCCAGATAACAGCACGTACCGGGCACGGTGTGCCCATGGCGTGCTGGCACGCGTGATGGCTTTCTGCCGTCAGCGTGCTGTCATGCGTGATCATCATTTTTGTTTTTTTGGCGCTAGCATGCGTGCTTGCAAATTGACGGCACCTTGCCGGCACGCAGTGGCGCAGAAATTCAGATTATCGTGGCAGCATTTTGACGGCATACGGACAGCATGGCGTGCAATTGGGGACATATCGAACGGCAATAATAGCTCGATTATTTGGATTGGAGAAAAATAATATAGATATATATGGCATGCGCTAACCTAAATTGGAATTTCCGAATAAATATATATATTACAAAAATTAGTTTATTATAAGGGACTATAAAAACCACTTGGACGGATCTAATTATTGGCAAAATAACATATAATATACTTAAGTAAGTTGTAAAGTAGTAAGCACAAGTAAGCTTTCATCAACGTAGATTGTGTCAAAATATTTTTGCCGTGTATAAAATGGACAATGATTTTTAACAGAATTTAACTCAGGTTTGATCCCGTAATGCTTTGCTTTTACTCTTTCAGTAGACTGTATTTATTAATTGTTTTTTAACTGTTTAACTTTATGTTTTTAATGATTTTCAGATTCTAAAGCTGCATGTACCTATAGCTGTAAACAAAAATCTTGCGAGTGCATACATCAAATTTCCAGGTGAGTTATTCAATATTAGATTTCATTAATCTACAACTTTATTCAATTTTTCAAGTGATTAAATTTTATAATAATTTGCAGATTTTCTACAAAAATAATTATTTAAGGTGCAGCTATAATGAAGACAAATCAACAGGATGGCATCAGTATCCTTACGTAAAAAGCCTGCAGGAATTCTAGCAGAGAATCATGCAAGAAACTGATCGGCAGGGGATCAAATTTTTTATTAAATTTTAAATAGTTATTACAATATTATTGTTATATTTATTGTAATTGAAATTTAATAAAGAGTAAATTTATATATAATTTCAAATTTTTTATTTTTATTTTAAAAATTAATATACATAATATATTTGAAGGTTATAAGCACCTGCAGAAGCGCACGCAAAATTCAATCGTGCAGGCATATTGCCGGCAACACGCAAGGCATAATGCTAGCACGTTGACGGCACGCGTGCCGCATGCGTGACGGCACAGTGACGTCCGTGTACTCCGGCCCAGAAACGGCATGTTGACGGCATGCATGCCGCGCGCTTATTCCAAAATTTGACAGCACGCCATGCCGTCAACGTGCTAGCATTATGCCTTGCGTTTTGCCGGCAATATGCCTGCACGAAAGATATTGCGTGCGCTTCTGCAGGTGCTTATAACCTCCAAATATATTATGTATATTCATTTTTAAAATAAAAATAAAAAATTTGAAATTATATATAAATTTACTCTTTATTAAATTTCAATTACAATAAATATTACAATTTATAATAAATATAACAATAATATTGTAATAACTATATAAAATTTAATAAAAAATTTGATCCCCTGCCGATCAGTTTCTTGCATGATTCTCTGCTAGAATTCCTGCAGGCTTTTTACGTAAGGATACTGATGCCATCCTGTTGATTTGTCTTCATTATAGCTGCACCTTAAATAATTATTTTTGTAGAAAATCTGCAAATTATTATAAAATTTAATCACTTGAAAAATTGAATAAAGTTGTAGATTAATGAAATCTAATATTGAATAACTCACCTGGAAATTTGATGTATGCACTCGCAAGATTTTTGTTTACAGCTATAGGTACATGCAGCTTTAGAATCTGAAAATCATTAAAAACATAAAGTTAAACAGTTAAAAAACAATTAATAAATACAGTCTACTGAAAGAGTAAAAGCAAAGCATTACGGGATCAAACCTGAGTTAAATTCTGTTAAAAATCATTGTCCATTTTATACACGGCAAAAATATTTTGACACAATCTACGTTGATGAAAGCTTACTTGTGCTTACTACTTTACAACTTACTTAAGTATATTATATGTTATTTTGCCAATAATTAGATCCGTCCAAGTGGTTTTTATAGTCCCTTATAATAAACTAATTTTTGTAATATATATATTTATTCGGAAATTCCAATTTAGGTTAGCGCATGCCATATATATCTATATTATTTTTCTCCAATCCAAATAATCGAGCTATTATTGCCGTTCGATATGTCCCCAATTGCACGCCATGCTGTCCGTATGCCGTCAAAATGCTGCCACGATAATCTGAATTTCTGCGCCACTGCGTGCCGGCAAGGTGCCGTCAATTTGCAAGCACGCATGCTAGCGCCAAAAAAACAAAAATGATGATCACGCATGACAGCACGCTGACGGCAGAAAGCCATCACGCGTGCCAGCACGCCATGGGCACACCGTGCCCGGTACGTGCTGTTATCTGGGGCAGGGTACCCAGATAGCAGCCCGTGCCGAGCACGGCGTGCTGGCACGGCGTGACGAATTTGTGCCATCACTGTGCAGTCGCGGCGTGCTGTCCGATTCAGTGACACGTCGTGACCGCCCTGTGCCG
Source organism: Gastracanthus pulcherrimus (assembly GCA_949152435.1). Taxonomy (NCBI): domain Eukaryota; kingdom Metazoa; phylum Arthropoda; class Insecta; order Hymenoptera; family Pteromalidae; genus Gastracanthus; species Gastracanthus pulcherrimus. Next base: position 127,075,709 of record OX424574.1, read on the forward strand.
TCATCGTGCCGTCACGCAACATCACTTTTTTGAACTTTTAGATTCCAGCAGAATGACGGCACAGTGCAATCCCGCCGTGTCGGGAAAATCGTGGCCGCAATGTGACGGATTATGGACAGCACGACGTGCCATCAATATAATTATAAAAATATAATTTAATTGCATATTTAAGTTATTATTTCTATTACAAATAAAATTGATAATAATAGTAATGATTTGTTAATTTATTTATATGGGGCTCAATTGGTGTAATTGAATAAATAAATAAATATAAATAAATAAATAATAGTATAATTTTATGATTTATATTTTTATTAATAATAAATATATTTGTTTATAATTGAATATTAAAATTGATTTACATTATAAATTTAAAGTCTTGAAATAATTTCGAGCTTTCTGTTGTTTGAAGTAATATATCGCATCCCGCCATTGCAGTAATCTCCCTGCTGTCATGAAGACTTGATCTTCAATTGCAGACGCGTGCAATAAGTGAAATTGTTCTTAATAATTATAGCGGTATTATTGTAGTTATTAATTTATTGTAGTTATCTGTGGTGTAATTTGGAATTCTGAATTATATAATTCGACTGTGGCAAGTTTGTGGTGGACGTTCGAGAGGAAGTGCAGCTCGTCTTGTGGATCATCCTGGCGCGCGCACGTGCAATTGCAGTTCATAGTAAATAATTACTATCATTAATTATTTACATGCTGCAATTTGGATTTCCCAAGAGAACTGTGGCAACTATCTGGACATTTCAGAGTGAAGAGATTGTCTTGAGGATCACCCTGGCTGAGATGTAAAATTTTTTTATTTATAATTATTCTAATAATTATATTATGTTAATAAATAGGTTAGTTTTGACGAGGAAGGACGAGTGGCCAGGACGAGGAAGTGCGACGATGGATGCAGCAGGAGGGGTATCTGGGCTACGGTCCCCACGAAGGGGCACGAAGATGAGAGCTGCAAGGCCCAGGACGGCGTACTTGCGGCAGCAGCAGTGGCACGGTTAACCTCGAAGAGGTTATGTTTACATACAGCTTCCTACTGCATTCGTCCACTGCCAATATTATCAGGTGAGATTAGTGTTTAGTTTATCACTGTAATCTCCCCTTACTAATGCTGCGTTGTTTCTAGGTGTCTGGTGAGTGCTTCGGAGGTTAAATGAACACTCAAACTCTAAAATCCACGAATCTTCAAACATATGAAACCTACAACCCATGAACCGTCAAACCCCTGAACGCAAGACTTAGTTTTATAATTATTAAATTTTTCATTTCTTAAATATATCGTTTATTTTTAGGTCAACTACTTGATTTATCTTGGTGGTAGAAATACCGATGACTCTTAAGCAATTTTTTTAAAAAATTGCTTTGCAGTCAACACAGAGCTTCTGTGCAATGTTACTTGGCTTGGAGATAAGAAAAAAAATGTCACAAGACTACGTGATACCCGTTTTGTGTCAGCTTGTGAAGGTATATTGTTTTATATATTTTATTTTACTTGTCACACTAGACTTATTATATTAATTATGAATGTTTCCATTTTTGACCAGGACCCTGAAAAGCCTTAAGCAATGTCTACGGCGTCTCGAAGAGATACGCAGAGACGTGCTACTGCCCGAAGAAAGAGATGAGGAGCAGCTGCCACCATCTCCGAGGAGAAGACGAGCTCCTGATGAAGAAGAAGAAGAAGAAGAAGAACATCAAGAACCCCTGCCATCCAGTCCAAAAAGAAGAAGAGTTTTTGAATGCGACATTCATGAAATTTGTTTTGCCGTCTGGGAATTCTTTAGTGTTATTATTACTTCTATTAAAATAAAAATAATAATTGTTTTCAGATGCCGTTGAGAGACGTTAGAAAATAACTCTAGAACCGATCCAGCACGTACTGAGAGACGACGTCAAGGAATAAAGACTGCCGATTCAGCGACTGACCCAAGACTGAGGTAGACAAGCTGAGGCTGGGAGCGACAAAAATGACATCGTTTTCAGACTTGCAAGCTGAGCTTCAAGGAGGGCCTAGCAAAGGTAATTTATTCATCATTCTATTATAACTTTCCAACCCATAATGCAATAAAAATCTTATTTTTTTGTTTGTTTTCAAAAGAGTTCATAACACTTCGAGCGCAGAAACGGTGTGCACCTGCCTGGAAGTGATAGCGATCTGCTGAATGGTTCCCAAGGTCATGCTGTTGTCGTACGAGCGCGTGGACATGCCTGCAAAACTCTCGATGACGCAGGGGCAGCGAGAATGATGTTGAGTAGGAGGCTTCTTGCGAGTTGCAGCTCAGGCGATCCCTGTTAAAAAATTGAAACTGGATTTCAAGCTTGAAATTCAGCGATGAGCTTGAATCTGGTTTGATCGAACTTAAAATCCAGCTCGATTTCAAGCTCGAAATCAAACTCAAAAAATCCACCCTGCTCCACCTACATTTCAAGTTTGATCAAGCTGGATTCAACCTCATGGCTGAATTTCAAGTTCGATCGAGCCGGATTCAAACTCATCGCTGAATTTGAAGCTTGAGATTTAGCTTGATATTTTCAATAGGGGAACCTGCACAAGGCCTGCACCATTATTTACGTAAATATTTTCAGGGACTATATATATATATATAAAATTTCTTCATATATATATATATATATATATATATATATATATATATATATATATATATATATATATATATATATATATATAACTTTTACTACAGTTTCTCTATTAGTCTTGACGTTTCTTTCGTCTTTACAATACATCAGGAAAGTATAATACATTTTTAGGCCAATTTTTTATTTGAAAATTTTTATATATCAAATTTTTAAATTTTAAATCTCACCTGAGATCTTACCAGAGATCTCGTGTAAGATTTTGAGTAAAAATTCATGAGGTTTTCGCATGATATTTCACCTGAGATTTTTTGGTAGGGATATATAAAAATATATATATATATATATAATCATGCGAAATATCATGCGAAAACCTCATGAATGTTTACTCAAAATTTCACACGAGATCTCTGGTAAGATCTCAGGTGAGATTTAAAATTTCAAAATTTGATATATAAAAATTTTCAAATAAAAATTGACCAAAAATGTATTATACTTTCCTGATGTATTGTAAAGACGAAAGAAACTTCAAGACTAATAAAAAAAACTGTAGTAAAAGTTCATTCTGAACGAATTTCAATATTTCATTAAGTGTACATATAATAACATGAGATTTTGGTATGAGATCTCAGGTGAGAATCTTACTTGAGATTATTCAGTAGGAGTATGTGAATAATCATAATTAAAGTATAAAATTATAATTAAATTTAAATATTTACGTAAATAAATGGTATATATGTGTTATTATTGTATGTATATATCTGCTGCGGATTCCCGGAAAAACAACTCAAGTCCATTTTTTTTAAAATTGAGTTTTAAGCGATTTTAATATCTTTATATAGTATATTTTCAGATAAAAGTGCACAAAATCAAGAAAGTGTAAAAATAAGTAGCCTTATCTACTATTTATGATTTTTTTTACATTAGTTCAAATGGAAAATAAAAATTTTAAGTATTAGTATCTTCAAAACAGAAAAGTGGACTTATGTTGTTATTCTGCAAAACCATATATATATATATATATATATATATATATATATATATATATATATATATATATATATATATATATATATATATATATTATGTATTAACTTATTAATTTATTGTACAAAAATTAAATATTTAAAGTATATAAATAAAAAATTACAAATATAAAATACAGTATTTTTATTATGATAAAATTATACATTTAATATAAATAATATATATATATATCGCCGTGCTGGCATATTGTCGGCAAATTGCACCGCACAGTGCTGACACGTTGCCGGCACGCGGGCCGCAGTACCAATCGCGCATGCAAATTGCGTCGGCAAAATGACGGCACTATGACGGCCCGCGTGCCAGGACCGCGGTCCTGCACCGTGCCGTCTCAGAAGCGGGGCAGGAATCCGTCACAATGCCGGACCGCGGGCGGCCCGCGGGCCGTCAGCGTGCCGACACAGTGCCGACTCAATGCTATCTGGGGGGCACGGTGTGCTCATGGCGTGCCGGCACGCGTGACGGCTTTCTGCCGTCAGCGTGCGGTCATGCGTGGTCACCATTTTTGTTTTTTTTGCGGCAGCATGCGTGCTTGCAAATTGACGGCAACATGCCGACACGCTGTGGCGCAGAAATTCAGATTATCGTGGCAGCATTTTGACGGCATACGGACAGCATGGCGTGCGATTGGGGACATATCGAACAGCAATAGGTTCGATTATCGGGATTGGAGAAAAATAATGATAAGCATATAATACAATATTACGGCGTGCGCTAACCTAAATTGAAATTTCCCGACAATAATATATATATTAAAAAAAGTTTATTATAAGAAACTATAAAAACCATTTAGAGGGATCTAATTCTTGACAAATGTAAGTTGTAAAAGTTTGCATCAAATTAGATTGTGTCAAAATATTTTTGCCGTCTTAAATGGACAATGATTATTAACAGAATTTAACTCAGGTTTGACCCCTTTATGCTTTGATTTTTCTCTTTCAATAGACTATTATTAATTAATTTTAACTGTTTAATTTTGTGTTTTTAATAATTTTCAGATTCTAAAGATGTACCTACAGTAAGCAAACATCTTGCGAGTGCATACACTAAATTTTCAGGTGAGTTATTCAATATTATAGTTTTCTTTAATCTTCAACTTTATTCAATTTTTTAAGTGATTATATTTTACAATAATTTTCAGATTTTCTACAAGAATAATTATTCAAGGTGCACGTATAGCGAAGAAAAATCAATAGGATGGCATTGGTATTTTTACGTAGGGAATCATTCAGGAAACTCGCAGGGGACTTGCAGGATTTCTTGTAGCAATCCCTGCACGTAGTATTTACCTGCAGGAATTCCAGCAGAATTTCTTTAATGAATCTTTCTAGAATGGGAAATTATTTATGAACGAGAATATAAAATTGTTAAAATCTTTAAAATAATTTAAGAATAGTGCCTTAATAAATTTATAGGCAGTACTATCCGGATGATAATACCAAAACTTAGGGAATATAAGTTTGAAAAATTCAAAATTTAATTAAGTTTGTTTATTACAAAATTAAAAAAATGATACTCGAAGCTTTATATATCCCTGCGAATTTTGGTGTTATCAATTACCGGATGGTACGACCTATTAAGGCACATTTCCTACATAATTTTAGATTTCAAATACTAGAGCATAAATAAATACACATTCTAGAAAAATTCCTTCAGGAAGTCCTTCACGAATTCCTGCAGTAAAACTGTACGAAAACCCAGCCGGATTTTTTCTTAAGAGAATTGACATTGACATGTACAATAGTTATTATTATTGTTATATTTATTATAAATTGTAATAATGTAATAAAGAATAAATTTATATTGACATAATTTCAATTTTTATTTTTATTTAAAAAATTAATAATATATATAATAATATTTGGAGGTTATAAGCACCTGCAAAAGCGCACGCAAAATTCGATCGTGCAGGCATATTGCCGGCAAAACGCAAGGCATAATGCTAGCACGTTGACGGCATGGCGTGCTGTCAAATTTTGGAATAAGCGCGCGGCATGCATGCCGTCAACATGCCGTATCTGGGCCGGAGTACACGGACGTCACTGTGCCGTCACGCATGCGGCACGCATGCCGTCAACGTGCCGGCACAGTGCCGACGCCTTGTTATCAGGGTAGTTTGTGACTAATATTATCATGGTATAATATATTGGAGATAAAATTTATGTGTTTTGGTAAATATTATTAAAATAAAAGTATTAAGCTTGAGAACTATTTGAAAACAATGGAAAAAGAAAATCTAAATGCTAAATCAGGCAGGAAACCATTAATTGCACCAAAAAATATTTTTGACGTTATAAAACATTACAAGGTATTTGATTCAGAAGATAAAGTTTTACCATTGTCTGATCCCATCTGGGAAACAATTGCTCAGAATTCTGCACTTCACAAGAAATTGAAAAACTCAAGCATTCAAAGACACGTTGCAAAAAATCGAAAAGATGTTCAGAATAAAATAAGAAAGTTTCAACGTGAACTTGTTTTAAGTGACAATGTTGCTAGTCGGACCATAGAACAGTCTTGAGAAAAATGACCAAGTAATGTCTTGAGAATATTATAAAGAAGTGCAATGATCAAATAGAAAGTATTTGCAGATTAATGAAAAATGACAATTATGCAATGTGTAGCAAAGATATCAATATATATAGTTTTCATGTATATAATTTTTCTCCGGAAGAATTAAATATGTGGTCCAGTATGTGGGCTATCGATGTACCTCTCTTTATGACAAATGCTAATTATTTATTTGAAGACATAGAGGTTGATATTTCTCAAAATAAAAATTATTTGATCAATAACATCAATGATGTATCGATATTTGGTGTTGTAAATCAGCTGGCAATTCCATTAGGTTCTTTAATTATAGAAAATGTTAATCCAGTTAGCGTTAATGATTAGCTCTTAGAATGGATTAGATCAATGAAAAATATGAAATTGCCAATATCCATCTTTGCAGATTCTGAACTGTTAAAAGAAGCAGCCTGTTAAGCTTTTTATGACCTGTCGAACGAAGAGTACAGTAATATGTGCTTTGAACATCTAAATAATAATAAGAATATTAAACTAGTAATAAAGACTGATGTTTCTAATATAATACAGTATTTTGACATGTTGATAATAATAATGAAATAAACAAAGAATTTTACACAAAATGTGTGATAGCTTTGAGCCATTCGAAAGATCTCACAAGTTTTGAAGTATTATTAAAATCTATATTCATTGTAGCAGGTAGTGAATGTCCATCCTCAGAAATAAATTTTTATCTATCAACTTTGCATGAAAATATTGATCACATAGAACTTTTAAGTTATAAAAATGAATTAAATACGAAATCTTCTCTTCATAAATTTGAATCTAACAATTTACAAACCAAGATTAATGACTTTGTAAATAAAATATTGTATGAAGCAAAAAAATGTTGGATAAAAGCCGTGTCTTACTCCGTTGAACTCAACCCTTTGTATGATATCAAAATGATAGAATTATTTTAAATATTATGCGCAGATTTCCCTATTTGGACTAATATTGTATGTAATAATAATATATCTAAATCATCTGTAAAATCTTTTTTCAAAGAATTTGAAATTTTTGTAAATATTGATCCATCTAAACCTATACAACCATATTATTATTTAATGAAATTGATTAGTTTTAAACAGCAAATTTTAAAAAAGGGACGTGCTTTAAATCAGTTAAACAATATTAAACAAAAGAAAGTACAAGGGACAGTGTGCAACAACTATTTGAATGTCAAAGAAAATTGGAAAGGACTTATTGAAGAAAATATTGAATTGAACCAAAGAGATGAATCACTGAAATGTACCTATAGTGGTAACAACACCGCATCTATAACTGATACTGAGCTAACAACTGACAAGACATCAGAGTCCAAACAGGTACATGAAAAAAATTGTATGATTCAATATAAGAAAAAAATAGCCTACATGACGAAGAAGGCTTCACAAAAAGAAAATGGATGGAGGACAGTTCGAACAGTTTGGATGAATCTTCTGTAAACATCAATACTTATATCCTAAGAGAAGATAGAAACCTCATTAAATTGGATTAATTTTACCTACAATAGAAGTATCCCCAGACAAAAAAATTAAACTAATACTTGCCCCATGGATACTCTTTTTGAAATTTTCACAGCGGCTTATTGTTTCATGGGTTCTTTTAGAGTCTTAGTCTTAGATATTAAATTATCAAAATTTGCTGATTCAGAAATATTTGAGATCCTTTCTGAATATCTAGAAAACATTTTAAGAAATATCTATTATATCAGACGAATGGAATATTGCACAGCAAGAAGTAACTTATTTATAATATTAAGTAAGAACAATCACTTGACTAAAATTGATTGTCAAGCTAATGTTGTAGGACTTTTTGAAAATTTTATAGGAGAGAATTATTGTATTAAAAAATAAATTTTTGCAATATATGTAGCAATGAAAATAAAAAAATGTATAAATTGCAATTAATCAATACCAATTTTACAAACAATGAAAATTGCTTATGTGATTTACAAAATTACTTAACATCTCTTTATTCAAAAACGCAGAAACCTTATGTATCTAAAAAAGAAGCATGCATAAAATACACAGTATACAAACATTTTACTATAGAATTGGAAACGAATTTTCTTCTTCATAAAGATTTAGAGGTGAAAGTTATTACCATACCTACAGAGTTGTGTTTATACAAAGAAAAATATTTGTTGGTTGTATTAGTAGCATTTATTCCAGCAACTGCTGATACTATAATGCACTACTACACTTTTATTAAACTTCAAAATGGAGTGTGGGAAGAACGAGACAATATGAAATATAAAATAATTCACCATTCCAAGAAAAGTGAACAAAGAATTAGACCAGCTCTTTTCTATTATGCTAGAAACAATGTTTTCACCACACTGCGCGTAAAGTGCTGACTGTACGCCCTCTCAGCAGGCCGTACAGTACCGCATGGACTGCCTAGGGAATAAAGTGACTTGCGCATGCGCGATGCGCCTTTTTCCGCTCTCGACTGCGTCTCGAGCGGTAAAACAGCGCGTCGCGCGTACACAAGTCACTTTACTTCTAGGCAGAGCATGGGGTACTGTACGGCCTGCTGAGATGCGTACAGTCATTTCTTTACGGGGGTGTGGTGAAAAGTAGTATACGCACCTCTGGAGTACAGTAGGCAAGCATGCACTGTGTGAAATGTCACACAGTGCGTACATTGCCTACTTTACTCCCTTGATGCATAATGTACTATTATAGGTATGCAAAAATGGTTACTATACATCAATATTGTATAATATCATTAATATTAATTTCAAGTAAATAATGACAAGAGTTTTATTCAAATAGTTAATCTAGCAGTTAGTTAAATAATAACAAATTTTTTATTTCCATAACCAAAGACCAACAATTACAAAATAAATATACATACCAAATGTTAGTGGATTACATGTTTCTTATAAGTTCTTGTACTTAATAATTCTGTATTACTATAAAAAGGAAGAAAATTATATAGTTGATAATAAAAAAATGAAGTAATAGTATATTATGACACTGTTGTGGGAGATGGTTTTCTACCTTGCTCGAGGGTTTTCGCACGAGCGAAGCGAGTGAGAAAATCGAGCAAGGTAGAAAAACACCTCCCACAACAGTCTCATACGATATTTTATAGCACAACAACCTCAAAATCGACAATAAAGTTGGCATTTTGAGGTTAGTGTGCTATAAAAGTTTTTAAAATATAACATTATACCTTGTGACCAATAGCGTACCTATGATGCTACTTCAATAGTAATGGTATATAATATTCTGCTACAAAATAATGTCATGTTGATGGTATAAGTTTTATATAGTTTTTCTAATTAAGCAGCACGTTTTTCAGCTCTATATGAATTTTTCTTGAATGTTTGTAGTTAATTTATTGTAACTGTAAATAAAATTGCAATCAGTAAATGTTTCTTACCTAATTTAAAATAAAGATTGAAAATCAATCAATATCCCTGGTAACATAGTCTGACGCACTCGCGATTACGTCGAAAGAGTACGGTCTGCTTCACACTTCGACTAGGTTTCTGCTGCACGACGATTGCGGCAGACGAGTGCGGCAGGATTGCAGCAGACGTGCAGCCGACAAGTACGACTAAGGGGGATGAAATATCGTACTCGCGAGTGCAGCAGGATTGCACCCGAATTGCGTACGACGATTGCGACAGACAAGTTAGGCAGGATTACAAAAGACATGCAGCTGACAAGTGTGATTAAGGGGGATGATGTAACGCATTTGCGAGTGCGTTAAGACATACTTCAAAAACTATATACTGATACGTATACAAATCTAGTGAAAATTAGCTTGTATAGCGTTATATATAGTTATATGTGACCATATATAGCCATATATAATTGTATATATTCATATTTAGTTATATCTAACCTCTCATATACACTTATATATAACTATATATGATTATATAAAGTCATATATAATAATATATAAGTTTCTTACTACCTTTAAAAGTTTTCAAATTTATTTAAGTCCCATTTATATATAATTATATATAACCATATATAATTGTATATAAAGTGAAAACATAGCGTGGCCCCAATCTGCACGCCATTACATATTGCATCAGGAGAACGAAATTTCTAACGGCACACTGAGGAATAACAATATAGTAAACTTCACATCGTAAAATTACAATATTGTAACTTTTTCGATTCATATACCGTCAAGGACCCAGTTCCTGATCAGTTAAGGCACGTCGTCACATTATTTGTTGTGTCAAAGCGTAAAGATGAGGTATTCATGGAAAATTAAATTTCTAATAACAAATATAACTGTTAATCTTTAATATAAAATTGAAAAAATATATAAATCACCAAAATTAAGTTAAATATAAAGCCTCAAAGAAAAAAATCTGTGGGAGCAATTCCTAATCACTTAAGATTTGTATGGGAGTAGTTTCTAATCATATCAAGACCCAATTCCTGATCACATATATTATTGACGCACAAGTATTTTATATGATAAACAAAAACTTATTAAGCAATACTAATACAGTAGATATACTAAAATATAACATTTTTTGGTTGTGTGAATATAAATGTGAAACTTAGGCGAGGTAAAAGTGTTCGGTTATTCATACTCTGTCTACTGCACGATAGAGACTCGCGTGCGAGCATATATTTTAACCTATAAAATGCACATAGTGTTGTGATTTATTGTCACGTTTTCTGCGACTTTTGCATGATAAATTATTTACGCATGGATTAAAACTACTTATAGAATTATGTTATTACAAATATTTGTGTATTTTAAGTTTTGTAAACACACTTAAAACATGTTATTAATACTGATCAGGAATTGGGTAAACGATAAGAATTTGGACCCTATTTCTAATCACACGTTTTTACAAATATCAATAATATTTTATATGAATGTTTTAAGTGATTTATGCGAATAAACTGTTGAATAACTTAATTACATAAGTTTTTCTACGATCTATTACAAAATTTTAAAGAAATGATGTACATTTCTTTGTATGCTCACTTGTAGTCAACTGCAGTAAGATGGTGTCAATCATGACGTTGTCAACAACGTCTAACTTTAACATTTTTTATCTTAAAAATGTATTTTACTAGTAACTTTTAAAGTTCTTTTATATGACTACGAAATAGTTACTATTACTAATTATTTTTTTAATACAAATTTTTTTATACATTAAAGTCAAAATAGTAATAAATGTAACCAAATGATCAGGAGCTGGGTACTGCTCAGGAACTGAGGGTGCAGGTAATGTGAAGGCCACCTAAGGAACTTTCGTTTCCCAGCAGATATATATCGGGTCTTGGGGCTCATGAAACATATTACACTTCAAGACACACACCTCGTAGCGTAAATCCTCGAAACACCGAGAATGGTAACAAAAATAAGAGCTCCAAAGAGTTTTATCTCCCAGGCGGCTTGTGCGCTGTCTCTTATAGTATCTACCACGCCAAACTAGTCGAATGAGCCCAAAACTGATGCGCTATCATACGCTTTGCTTCCACCGGCTCTGTGGTCTGCACGTCTGCTGCAATCCTGCCGCACTCGTCTGCCGCAATCGTCGTACGCAATTCGGGTGCAATTCTGCTGCACTCGCGAGTGCATTATTTCATCCCCCCTAGTTGCACTTGTCGGCTGCACGTCTGCTGCAATCCTGCAGCAATCGTCGTACGCAATTCGGGTGCAATTCTGCTGCACTAGCGAGTACATTATTTCATCCCCCTTAGTCGCACTTGTCGGGTGCACTTCTGCTACAATCCTGCCGCAATCGTCGTGCAGCAAAAACCTAGTTGAATTGTGAAGCAGACCGCACGTTGGCTGCTGCAATTTTTATGATTGCACGCACGACTGCAGCAGAATTGCGGTTATTGTGATGCTTTTGTTACCTGGGATTGAATTGTTATTTTGTTGTACTTCAAAATAAAGTTCTTTTAAGCCAAAGTAAATTAAGTTTTAATTATTTGTTATAAAAAGAAAATAAAGAGTACATTACATGCCTACGATCACTTCAATACTTGATATATAATAATATATAATACTGTCATTTAGGCAAATGATCACATTTATTACAACTACAAATTTTTATCATATTTTATCATTTAACACGTTAAGCGCTACATGACTCATAATGGCCATGAATTGTTGCAAATTTATATGTCATTCATATCACTACTGAATTAAAAACTGATAAAAGTATTTCAACGACCAATCTTTTTTAATCTTCATTAATATAAGAGATCACAAAGAGCATAAAAATTTGCTTATATTGGCTTAGCGCACAACCTATTCAATTTTTCATGTGTTATCCATACTCTTTTACTCGGTAATGCTACTGATAGGTATGTTCGATTAAGAAAGTTGGTCTGCTCAGAGCGACTATGGGTTGATTTTGACATAACCCCCTTTATTAAAGAGCACTTGTTCTCGCACTTTGAATCAACCCAAAATAAATGCTGAACTGTGGTTGGTTGGAGACTGTCATCTTGGATCTATAGCACAAAAGCAGAGTGAACTAGAGTCAAACAACTTTCTTCGAATAAACCTATTTAGTATAATACTTTACTTATTACTTAAAAAATGAATAATAAAATTTATATGGTTGATTTACGTTTTATTATTATATTTAGTTGATGTTTAACAGTATGCATGTTGTATAACTAATCTTCTCTAACAATTGTATTTAAATAATAAAAGATACAATAGTTGTACCTCAGATACGTTCCTAGATAAAACAATGATTAAGCACCTCATAGAGGTATAATCCATATCGAATATCATAACCACAAACCTGTTGATAGTCAACTATTAGATAGCACTCTGCGTGTTCTGAACATAGTATTCGTTGTCGCTCATGTTGTGTAGCACAATATACTCGGCCACATAATCGAAGTAGAGGAACTGCTCAAACAAAGATGACAAAAGTTGATGGCCCAGAAATTGTGATCATATGTGTTGAATACTACTACGACCAGTAGAATGGACATAGTGAAGCTTGAATGGTCGTCGACATAAACGATAAGAAAAACAATGACTGATAATATAAGATTCTTGTAGATGATTCTCGAAGAACAAATGTAAATGTTGATACGATTTCAACCCTCTAGACTCAAGTATATCTAATAAAAAAGATGTTCTTTTTAGATTTTGTACAACTCAAGATTTCTTCTAATATAAAAAAAAAATTAAATAAAATCTTTGCAAGAAAATACACTAATTATTTGTTGGCCTACTTCCAGGAAGTATCCAGGTCTTTATGTTGTTCAGTTGAATTTACGACTCAATGTGACAATATAGCATTGTGGCATAATTTGGACTAGTTTTATTTTGACAAAATTTGTTATTACATACTTGCAAATTCAAAATATATTAAATCTGTTCTTTTTTTGCAAGTTCTAATCTAATAGTTCACTACTCATGACCCAAATGAAACAAATTTTTTTTTAAATAGCACTGAAACCCTTTATTAGAATAAGACTTACTTCCTTTTTCTACTACATAATCTACACTATACTAAATATTTATTTAATAATGTCAAAGAAACATTTACTTATAATGAAATAATTATAATCACTCTATATGCATTTAGAATATAGTACCTGTAACAGAAACTTGTTCCGCAGTCGATGTTCATGTTTGACGATAAAGACTTGCTTAGAACATTGGCTTACACATCTCGCTTAGCATGCCTTTTACGATCTCCTAACTGAACGCCTATAGCACCACTTCCATGAATATACATATTCTTCATTACCTCCCTCTGTAGCTGCTCATACTCCTGCATAGATATTTGAATGAACTGATACAATTAAAAAAAAAATTATTATAAATGCCCATAATTAAAAAATAATTTTTTTATTGAGATATTTCACCTAGTTATATTATGGTTTTAAGCAGTGACTGAATCCATCACATAAACTCTGTAAAAAACTGCATTATGACTTGTGACTCTCCAAGGCCTTATTAAACTCCATCCTCTGTGCATTTGTTGTCCACAAATTGACTGGTCGATAGTCTTTTAAACAGCACAAAGCTTGAAATTTGTTGATAACCTTGTTAACATTATAAATTACAATGGTCAATTTACAAAGAAATCTAACGATATATTGCAGGTCCTAAATTTATTTTTAATGTGTATTTTTAATTCGATAGTAGAAGCCTCCTTGGCACAGAATTTTTCTAAGGACAGTACATGAAGCCTAGTATATTGTTCTACAAATTGCATGCTTAGAGTATTAAAAACAATTATTTAATATTTGGACTGAACATAATGGATGCGAACAAGAATAATCTTGAAAATAATCTTTGGACCTTTATACTTACAAGGATAAATGAATCTTTTGATTGAAAGAAATATGAAATTTTGACTTCTACACACGTTGAGTGCGTCATCTACTATAATCTGCTACATATAACTGACCAGATTTTAACTATAAATGCTAGTACTAAAAGTGGAAGCCTTCGTAGTTTCGCACTCAAAACATTAACCAAACTCTTTCATATTTGGACTTAAAATAATAGGTGTAGACAAGAAGCAGCTGGTTGAGCTTGTAGTCACTTGTACATCTTGCTGAACGTGTTCCTGGAAATCTAACTGAACGCGTCTACCTTCATTCACTTCCATGATGCATTTATATATTTTCTATATCACCTCCCTATGTAGCTGCTCATACTCCTGCATGCATATTGGAATGAACTGAAAATGTGAATTGAAAAAACAGTCACAGGTTCATCTTGAAAAATTGATTCTTTCACTGAACTTGGAGAACTTTCTTAGAAAAGCAATTATAGTAGACATCCTCAGACTCGCACACAAAAAACACTGTTCTATCCTACTGAAGACATGCTAAAACTTTTTACAAAATCAAGATATCCAGTAATCAATACATTTAGCAAGCAAAGTCAGGGCATGTCCGTTGCATTTGAAAAAAAATTCAGCAAAACTGTAGTATGACTTGTGACTCTCGCAGACTTTGTTGGGTCTTAGAGTCGTAAAGCATGTATGTGCACTTGTCCAATATTGTAGAAAGCACAGTCGCTTAGATACATTTGAGCTTGATGCACGAACAGATTGAACCTTGTCTACTTCATATAGCATAGGATTAACCACATAACTTGACACTGACATAACTTTCACATTACCAAAAAACAAAGGATTCTAATAATATTACACAGGTCTGAAATCCCAGCTATTCTTGCAGGCTTGCTCTTTTTCCTCAGATTCCTGCTGAAAATAGGTTTTTAAATTTCATTAAAATTTTTTAAAATCTAATCATTTTTAATTAACTTCTATAACTCCAATGAACATCGACATTTGAATTATCAAACTATGAATTAACTTTAATAATATTGAATCAACTTTAATGAATTTTTATAATTAATTGACATTAACAAATTTTAATGTTCAATTTCAGTATAGACCTTCATGAATTTTAATAAACTTTAATGCACTTGCATAAATTTATTAAAAACAAATAAATTAATGAATTTTAATTGTTTTTTTCTGAATAATATCCAATGAATTCCTATGTATTTAAATTATTTGCAACTAAATAAATTTTAATCGTCAAAAATGTTGTTAACAATAAATAAACTTCAATAACATTGAATCAACTTTTATGATGTTTTGTAATTAATTAATATTAATTATTTTTAACGAGCAGTTTTGGTATACTTTTTATGAACTTTAATGAAGTTTTATACACATACTTACAGTTTAAAAAGCCATTAAATGAATGAATTTTAATTGTTTTTTTCTGAATAATGTCCAATGAATTCCTATATCTTTAAATTATTTGAGACTAAATAAATTTTAATGAGCAAAAATGTTATTAACGATCAAGGAACTTCAACATTGAATAAACTTTTGTGATGTTTTGTAATTAATTAATTTTAATTATTTTGAATGAGCAGTTTTGGTATACATTTTTATAAACTTTAATGAAGTTTTATACACGTACTTACACGGAGAGAAATCGTCTAGTAAATATTACGAAACGTCTAGTAAATTTCACTAAAAAGTATAGTAATTTAGTCATAGACTACCAAAAATGGCCTTTTTACTACACTTTTGATAATTTTTACAATACTTTTGTTAATTTTTACAAAACATGAATATAAAATTGCCTAACTTCATAGGAAAAATTACAATAAAGTTTAGTAAAAAATTGAAGTTATGAATATTATAGCACTCTGTAGATATTTTTACCAGAAAGTATAGTAATTTTTATTGAAATATATCACATTTTATGCTATAAAATGCAAATGTACTTGACTCGCGCTTATGCGCATGCGCGAACGCGAGCAGCGCCGCCAGGGAGACGCTTTTTTCCGTAAATAAAGCTATCCATAAATGAAAATTTAATTTTGATGCGTATTTTTTGAGAAAATCGAAATTTTTGAATATATTTATCGGTGTAGGCACCTTTCAGGTTTACAACAGTATGACGTCATCAAAGGAACTTGATAAAGTTATAACTTTTATAGATTTGTTTTCTTTTCTGAAAATTAAAACAATTTACAAACCGGCTTAGTGTCTTTATACAAATAAGGTAAACGTACCAATGCTCGGACGCTTAAGTCCAATAATCGGACAGTTTTTCATAGTTCCGCATATTTTTAAATAAGAAAATATTCGTAACGTTAACTATAAAAATCATTTAATCGATCATTAGTCTATAGATCTGAGATGATTACGAATTACTTCATGTATCTAATAAACACATTTTCAATATTGTCCGATCATTGATACGTTTACCTTATAAGGGACACAGACAAAGAAAAATAAATGTTATGTACCTTCCATATTATGACTGGATATTTACGATACATTACGTGAATTACGCGGACGCGACAGTTAAAATAAATAGTGACATGGTGGAATAAATACAAGTTTCTTCTTTCGTTTTTTCATGATATCTTATAAGGTATTTTTGCACCCTTCAATTAACTTTCAGCAAATTTAATTTAATTTAATTTTTAAACTTTAAGTTTTCCAAGATATTTAAGAATAAAGAGTATGTATTATACATTTAACTTTAATTACTAAAGGAACTACTAGATTTCGAATACTACTCGAATTTATTATTAATATACATAATCAAATCTGTAATTTCATTATATTAATATATTGAGATTAGTAATTTAAAATTGTAAATCAGTTCTTTTGAGTTGTAGGGATCGTAAAGTAAATTAGATATTTCAGAAAAAACAATACTTAGAATTTTTGTATTTGTAACGTTTTTACTTTAATACGCGAGTATTCGACTTAAAATATAACCATTTGAAATTTACATTGTTACCGCCAGGTTACAAAATTTGAAGACTCTTTTTTGCATAAACACAATTTTTGTTTCGTTTTCAATTTTAGAGTAAAGCGCCTTTCTTGACATTACTTCCAGTCGTCGTAGCTAAAAAATTTCGTTGCTGTGTGAACTTACGCGACCCATAAACTTGAGTTCCGATACGAGTTTCCTTGTCACATGGTGTCCAATTGTATAAACACGATCTTTACAAATTACAGTTATTAAATAAAGAGCGACTATCGAATTATCATAATAATATGAAAAAATTACAGTCGAAATGAATAAAAACAAGCGAACGATTATTCTAATCAAAATTTTGGGGTTTCCGAAAGTCAATTGAATATTCAAACTTCCCGCCTTGATTCTTACAGAACGAGAAATGAATAATTATTTAGTGCTTGAAATACTTATATTTAGACAAAACCCAAACTTGCTTGCCCTTCATTGAGTAGTAATAGACCTATTTATGATTAAGATCATTACTACTCAATGAAGGGCAAACGAATTTGAGTTTTGTCTAAATATAAGTATTTCAAGAACTATAAATAATTATTCACTTCTCGGTAGGTAAAAAGTAAGGACGAAAATTTAAATTTCTAATTGACTTTCGACCCCCTTAAAATACATGAATATACGAATTTGATGCTGCTATATCAAGTTGATAATATAAGATCGTTATTATTTATATAAATGCCTGATTGGATATTACCATGATTAAGAATAATTCGCACAGGTCTAGTAGTCGACACAATGATTCTGCCGCATAGCGACATGATAGAATCCTGGCTGTATTCATAGAATAAAGTAGTTAATGCATGGCAGATACAATGCGCAAAATGATGTCATTCACTACAAATGGCAGGTGAGTATCGATGAGGAGTTTAACATATTAAAATAATATAGCAAGTATTATTTGAACAGTTGATGCAACGATGCGAACGCGTTCTTTCTGAGGATTCTCTTCAAACAATCAAAGATCACGTGACGCATCATTTTTTATATTATCCACATCGAGTTAGCGTAAAACCAAATGATGTTGTGCTCACTTGATTCGCGTTTACTACTCATTCGGCTTGTACCATTTAAGATGTAAGCTATATCTATAAAGAAAAAAGCATGAATACCCACACGTGGTTACCACTACAACTGATTACTTTATCGAATAGTTGAGCGGACGAACACGAGTTTCTGTCGAAATAGTTGTTAAACTCTAGAGCATCCGCCCGCAAAATCAAAGGTGTTTAGAATGAATTCAGTCTTTATAGCAGGAGGGACTTTTTCATGCATCTGGACAATTCGTTTTATTATCGACCGATGCGACTATAAGGAAAATGACATATTTGAAATAAACTTGCTTATTTGTTTGTTTCTTTGTTTACTTTTATATAAAAAATCTGTATACCATTATATTTTTTGCTGAACCATTCAACCAAGTCAACAGATATTTTCTTACACGGTTTTTTCTTTGTTTCAAATGAAAAACCAAACAAGAATTTTACAAAAAACGTTTTTTTTTAATGATTTTTGTCTTTGCAGATCTGCTCTGAGACTTGAAATACATAGCTTGATATTTACGTAAGAAAACTCTGTGCCAATGTATCGTTTGATAAACGATTAACATCGCTTTCACCTTTATTTATTAAATTACAATTTAAATAATTATTTAATTGGTTTTTAATTAAAAATGTACAATAGATTTGAAAAGCCGGAAGCGAATCTGCAAAGACCATACGCAGTTAATAATGCTTAAGAAAGTATTTACAAATACATCGAAGAAACGCATGTAAAACTTGTTCGCGCGATAATGTACATCATACGCAAGCGGATGGTCTCTTGACGAAATAACTCAAAATTCGACGAGTTCTTAAATTCATAATAAATTCATTCGATAAATCTAGGATAAAATTTCTTTATTACTCCTCCTAAAATCGATACGAATTATTAATAATTTTTCTTATACATCGCTGTGCGCCTACCACAACAACATTAATTACATTTATTTAATTAATCACCTAAATGTAAGAGATACAGTAAGCGTAATTATCTTTATATATACAATTTATCTTTTTTTCCTTTATACCTTTCCTTCCGTTTAATCAAAGATCCCCTACGTTTACAACGTTCGCAACGCTTTTTTGTTTACACAATTAAATTTTTGGCTGGCACCAGACTTCCTCGCAGATAAAGAATTCATGTCGTCAAATCACATAAAAGCTGAAGTAACTACGTATTTTGTCTGTACGATTCTTCTAGTAAAATTATAATCAAATTCAAACAATATCGTGCAATTCGTTCTCACTACAAATGACTTATTTTTAATTCGGAAACTTTAACTCAAAAGATACTGGAAGTGCTGATTATATGTATGTGTACATAGATTCGGAGATACGAAAATGAAGTTAATCATAACATATCTCGAAAGCCTATTAATTTCTTTATTCCACAATAAATAATTCTAAAAAAGGACCTAAGTAATTCAGTTATGTCGTTTATGTAAAAAAAGTTTGACTTACAGAAATAATGCTACACATTCCTGACAATATAATTGTACCGTTTGTTCTTTAGAGCATTAAACACCTAAAATCTTTCCTGTTATCCTAACTATAATTTATTTGATACAGTCGCATCAAAGCGTTAATGCACGTGATTAGTGAAAAGTTTGATCTAAGTCGCATTATTCACAAGACACAAGACATTCTAACTGGCTCCTTTTTCGCAAACTATGTAAGTTTCTTCAATAGGTATAATAAGTTGTACATGAAATAGATTTCAAGAAAGAAAAATTGGAAGCGAATAAAAATGAGAGCGTCGTACCAGCCGTGACGTAATTTAAACTAGGAATGCAAAGTCTTTTCTTTCTTTTCTTTCTCTATTTCTTTCATTCTCTTGTTCAATCTTAATCTTTATCATACACGCACGCATACATTTACACTTTTCAGAGCTGACGTAGGCTTTTGTTAGTAGGAGCGTACAATCGTTACGTAGAAGAAGAACGTATGTCTACGGATTAGACATTGGTACGCTAATACCCTTTAATATAAATAACTTGTGTACATTTAGAGTTGTTAACGACATTGTCGCCTTATGTTCGAGTGAAAGGATGGATCTTAATTACACGAAAATTTATATTGAGCCTCCATAATTTTAATTTTTTATTAGAGATCTGTAAGTGTTTGATACTTTTTATGCCTCTTAGAAGATGTTCAATCAAATTAAGTTCAATGGATCTAATTTCAGTAAATTTTTTAACTGAAACGTTTTACTTTGTACTTGAAAATAATTTCTTTTACAGCACAATGCTTTCTATAAAATTAGAAATAAGTATTATTTAACTAAAATCCATCCTTCTGTTTGCAAATTTTTTAGCAATAAATATTACTCTAATTTTGTAAAGCGTTACATTTGTATAAACCCCTCGCGTCTACTAGCATGAAAGACAGGAGTGTCTTGATATACCTGTTATATACCTTTTAGGTCCCAACACACGTTATAGTGAGGTGAACCGATGATTAATTGAGAACGATTTAAATATTTTCAAACACAATGTTATAACACTATAATGATTATTTGTATTATTTTTCTTTAACAACAATAAACTGGAAGAAAAATACGTTAACACGCATTTTATTTGTAGTTAATATTTATTTATTTATTTAATGAGTGAGTAGAAATAATTAAATTTAATTAGCATTTTCTTTGGTAGAAACATTGTGTTTAAAAACTTTTATGATTGTTCGCAATGACTGAGATAGAAGTAACGCGTTTCTTCTACGTAACGTGCGTCATCAACAAACTTCGTTGCTACTTAGAAAGATAAAGAAAATGTTAATTTTTGCACATTACATTGTAGAATTTGATTGTTAATTTGAATACTGTTTGTTGTTAAGGGTCATATTGTTTTTCTCGTTGTGAGCGCACTATCGTTACTTCAATCTAGCTGTCATGAAACGGTCGTACAACGTATCGCTGTATATGTGCCTAACCATACCACGATTAGCGTCGGATCAAGTAGTCTGTAGCCAGTACCAAAATCGGCATACATCGGCAAGGTAAGGTTAGCGTAGCCCCCAGTGACGCAATGGTAGCAACAGGGGTGCCGATAGCAGGCATCATGTCACTTCCATCGCCAATGAATTTGCTTTGTTTGCTCGTACCAACTGCTGTTGTTGTGGTTTACCATCACATGGTGAACTTTGAACTCCATCTACTTCCATGTCCAACCTTTCACTGAAAAATAATTATAAACATTAGAAGTCTCTTAAAATACTTTTTAATTAATTTTAAAATTAAATTTTATAATAAATATATATTTTGGCCACTATTGTCTCATACGAAAATTCTCTTACTTTTTCCATGCCGTTATTGATATATTCTACAGAAAAAAATAAAAATAAAATTAGCAACTTTTATCAGAGTACGCTTATTTTTGTTAATTAAAGGGCCGGATGCAATAATCATACTATCACATTTTTTATGATTTTTATCTCAAATAATAATATTCAGATAGAGACAAAAAATATAATATTGACAAAATGAACTAGTCTAAGAATATTACAGTGCGTCTCATAACTATAGAAACACCACAAATTTTCACGTTTAAATGTGTATATTATACCTTTTTTTAAAGAACCTGTAACTTTGGAAGCAAAAATCCGAGGATAATTTTGCAAAAAGCCAATGAATGGAAAATATATTCTCTTTAAAACATTACTAGAATATTTCTTTTGCATCAACATTAAAGAAGTTATCGTTGTTTCATAACTATAGAAACACTTTAAATTTTTAAACCCATTTAAATCAATGTAAATTTTTTATCTAGTATTCAAGTTTTGTTTAAACCGCGCGTGAATTTTTCATAAGTTAATGTAGACACAATATTTTGGTAACGTCTTAAAGAGAATAAAATTGCCTTTTATTTGCTATTTTTAAAATTATCCTTGGTTTTTTGCTTCGAAAGTTACAGGTTTTTTAAGAAAAGGTATAATACACAGATTTAAATGTAAAAATTTTTGGTGTTTTTATAGTTATGAGACACACTGTATATTTTTTGTTTCTTCATTCGAGCATTATTATTTGAGATAAAAGGCATTTTACAAAAGTGCTAATACCGTTATTGCATTGAGCCCTTTAATTATAACCAGGTGTGGCGATTTTTAGATGACAGATTTCCCTAGGTGTCAATTTTCCGCTATCTTAAACAGTAAAATCATAAATCATAAACGTAAAATACAGCTGCCCCGGGGACATAAACTTTTAATGGGGGATAAGATACGTAAGTTATTTAAATAGAAAAAAGTCAAAAACTATAAACCCAACTAAATTTACCAACGAAGCAGTTCTTGCTTTCTTTTCTAGCTTAGATACATAGTAGCTCCTTTATATTTAAAATAAATGTTTAAATAATAAAATTATAAATCCGACTATACCAGTGATAGAAATTTCGTAATTTAAAATGAGTGTTTAAGGAGGCTCCTGCGCGTAATGTCTCGAACTCGGACATATTATTTTTTAAAGTTTAAAATACGCTCAATCTAACGGTGCCCTTATTTATACCGCTTATTGGCCAAAAACTCAAGAAATTTAAGCTCAAAGTTGGCAATTTTAACATGGACTCTTATGACAGACAAAGTTGAATCAGTTAATTACGAATGAAATCTAATTTGTCCAGTAATGTCATTATATCAGTTTTGTAGGAAAAAATCTCCTCTTTCAAATGACATTATTTAAAATATCGGTTATCGAACTAAAAAAAGAGATATTAGCGAAAGCTTGAATAAATTCGGGTTATATCCGGCAGCTGTAGGGAAGTCAGACATGCAGCACGCTCGACGCACGACACGACGCTATAGTAATATATATAGATATAGCTATATACCACCCATCGGCGCGCATGCGCGGAAGACGAACCTGTTCTTCTCGCATATGTTATTCACTGCCGAATCCAAATTAGTATCTGTATTAATATTTATTGAATTGTTAATGTTTATATTATTAAAAGTTTGCTGCATTTATATACATTATAAATACATTTAAGATTTCTAAGTATAAATATATGCATAAAAGTTATCATCAAATTTTCGATTCAATTTGACTAGTATGGTAGACGCAGGAGCCTCCTTAAACGGTACGTAAACAATAAAACTTTGTTAAAAATTAATCTTTACACAAGAAATTCATAAATTATCCAGGTTTAGCAAATTTTACATTGTGTATCATGTAATAACACAGTTCAACAAGTTGTAGATAATTGTAGTCTGAGAAATTCTATCATTATTAACAGATTTTTCGATACTGAATTTAAATGGATGCCATAGAATTGTTCCATATTACATCAGGATAATTTTTTTAACACTTTAAGGGTTATACGATCCATATATGGGTCGTAAATTTCTTTTCCCTAGAGCTGTAATACCCATATGTGGGACGTAAAAATTTTATTAAAATTTATTTCATTCGAATGGAAAACTAAATTATTATTATACTAAATTATTAACTAAATTATTTTAGGGGTAATTCTTCCGTTCTACACGGTTTCAAAGACAACCATAGTCCGTTCTGACGTTCCAATTTGGTCGCCAGAATGCAAAATTAAATATTATAACTATTTTACAAAACAAATTCAATTATTGTAAAAGAAACGGCTTACCACTGTACGCTAGAAACATATTTTACGTCGTTGCCCTCAAAGTGTTAGAGAACTAATAAACTACGATACCAACTCTTAACTCAAAGGATATAAAATTTATATTTAAAGAGGTTAGATAGATCTCCCGCGCGGGCGAGAAAAGAAGAGTCCTCCCACACCGCACACTGGCTCCCCTCTTACCGCGCACCTCCTCGCGCAGCTAACAAGCTAATGTTTTTATTTACCATTTCGCTTAGTACTCGGAATCGGTGATTCCGAGCACGGCGCTTGACTCGAGAGGTCGTGTTCGCGCGCGCGTTTGCCTGGCTAAGGATCCGCATGCGGAATCACAAAGTTTTTCGTTTGTTAGCGGAACGTTTTATAGTAGCGAATCTGGAAAAACATCATAGCCTTTGCTCGACCGATGGTCCCGGTCGAAGGGCAATCAAGGGTGTTTCAAGGATTACTCGTTCTATAGTCAAGAACTCGCAGCAAACGATCGACATTTAAATCTCTTTTCGATTTTAATTCTTTCATCACATACACTTAAAATATTCAACAAAAAAAATAAAATTCATAAGTAACGATCAGTGAAAAAGTTTAGATTATTCATTTGCTTGGAGTTCAAATAAGCTCAATATTCTACATGATAAGTTGATGATAGGGCGGAGTTCACCCTCGGGGAATAATAATTGTCCCAGAGGATTAACCGGTCCTCGCACTTTCTCATCAAATTCTCCGTGTATCACATGTAATGTGTCATTTGTACTGTGTAAATAAGTATAACGAATTTGTAATTTCCCATAAGAGCCCATGTTAAATAGCAAAAAATAAAAATATTGATTTTTCGACTTCTGGGTACCCTATAGCCTTCTGAATATTTATATGAATATTTTTGAGGCATGTACCAACCTGTATACAAAATTTTATAATTATCTCAGGTTATGTCTATCTGGTATAGAACTCCCTTAAGGGAATGTCGGAGCTATTCTGATTGGTGAAAATTAGACCTAACCTCCAAAACTTGCATCACAAAAATAAAAATTTATAGGCACTTGTAGTACAAAAATGTTGCTGTCCACTATTCTTTACATAATAATAAATGATTATCAAGGTCGCTACATACGATTTTTTATGAATAAGAATCGGTAAGATGACCGTCATTTCGACCGTTTTCTATTGGTTAATTGAAGGCATCGATTCTAAAACGTCCTTAGCGCTCGGCCCGGCTGCCGTTATATCAAAATTGACGTCATGGTGACCAAAATTTGCAATTTTACGGAAATGAATTTTAAAAAATAGTATCGTGCAGAGGATCAAAAATGGCAACTTTTTATATATATACTTTGTTTGTACAATGTTTAGTATTTGAAAAAAAAAAATAAAAACGGCAAAATTTTAAATCTTATTTGCACCACGTTTTTTAAACTTAGCTCGCTGCAGCTTCGACAAATATGAACGGATCTTGTTTATTTTTTGCATAGACTCGTAAAATAGTCTAGCGCTGCTAATAAACTCATAGATAGTTAAATATTAAATATCTTTCATTCAACAATTTAATTGCAAACCAGTGAGCTACCTTTTATATGGTTAAGTATGTTCAACGAAAAAAAGTATCGAGGGAAGTTTAAGACTCAACTAACTTTCAACGAGACATTTGTTTGTTAACATTTGAAGAAGTTTCTCAGAAAATTTCAGATGAATTGGATGAAAAGTGGCAAAGATAGAGCGATTTTGCCAAACTTGCACGATGCGCGCGAACATTAGCGGGTCTGCGCGATTCATGACGCTCAGTGTATGTCAGTCATAGAATAAGAAATAATTTAAGAAACATGATAAAAGTTATCCTGAAATAAACAAAACAAAGTCGAACTCGTTTCGCATTGAAATCACACTGATTTTCTTGTTCGTTTACAAGCTGCATTTATTCGCAAATTTGTTAATTTCTTTAATCTTTTTAAAAAACGTTTTACTTGCTAAATAAATTATAAGCATAATGTCGATCAATATAGGACGTAAAAGAATTAGAAATGAGCATGCATGGAAAAAAACTATTAATAAAAGTTGTAAAAATAAGGTAAGTAAAATATCGTAAGACGTGTTATAAAAAAGAATTTCTGTTGCAAATATGATTGAATGACATGTATATAAAACTCGAAATTAATTAAAACGAAGAACTCTCTAAATTTTTATGCTGTTGTGAAATATTATGTAAATAAACAATTTGAGGTTAATTATTTTAATTACTTATGCATCCCATGCGTTAATCAACTTCCACACCCGTGTCAAAATGCACTATTTTCAAATCATTTAAAATGAAGCTGTAATCAATTTTGTAAAATAAATTTTTTCATTAATACGTATATATAAAATGATGATTTCCAAACGTCTTTTATATAGGAATTAGAATATGAATCAGTTAGTGGAAAGAAAGTGCTTGAAAAGACGTTCACAGAAATCAAAAATTGTTGTCCTAAAAAGTGTTTTTTAAAAGTTGATCATGAATGGCAAAAAAGTATGTTTCATAAATTTTGGCGCAGTGGAGATTTTCAAGTACAGAATACAATATTAGAAAATATGATTGTAAGAAAAGAATCGACACAAGAATTAAAACGTTTACAGTGGCAATTTCATTGTTACTACAAAAGCACTAGTATCGATATTTGTCGAAAGTTTGTTTGCAGTATTTTCCAAATTGGAGAACGAAGAAATGGAAACGAAGGTTCAAGAAAAAATAGTAAGTGGCAAAACGATGTCTGATAATAGAGGAAAACAAGATAATCACAAGGTAAAGCTAACTGAAGATGTCAAAACTTTAATTCTGGAACATTGTAAAAGCCTTCCGCATTCTGAGTCACATTATACTAGAGAAAGCTCAAAGCTTTACTATTTTCTTGATACATCGTTAACATTACATTCACTCTATTTTTCCTTTTTGGATTTTTATGCAGCTGTAACAGGGAGTGAAGCTATTCCTATTGATAAAACAACATATTTTAATTATTTTAATCATTTTGTGAATTTCTCTATTGGTCTGCCACGTACCGATGTATGTGATCTTTGTTTTACTTATAAAACTAATAAAGGACGAGAAAATGAGTATTTTGAACATATCGTGCAAGTTGAAAAGTATAAAAACTTAAAAAATTCAATGTTGTCCACTGTAAATGTACTAAAATGTGAATTTGACTTTGGTCAAAACTTGCCATTGCCAAAACTACCAGTTAATTCTCAATTTTTTCGTCGTTTAGTTTGGATGTATTTGTTTAATGTACACATTTTCGATAGTGATCGAAGTTACATGTTCCATTTCCTTAAAGGGATTTTAAAAAGGACGCCAACAGCGTATGTAATATGGTTGAGTATGCGATAAGGAAAGAACTACAACTAAACGTCTTCGATAAAATATTTTTATTTTCTGATACTGCAGGAGGTCAAAATCGAAATTACATTAATTTGAAATTCTTTTCATTTTTATCTTACAAATTGCAATTAGAAATCCAACATTTATTTCCTGTTAGAGGGCATTCCTACTGCCAGTGTGACCGAAATTTCGGTTTGTATGGTAGTAAGAAAAAAAAGCAAGAAAGAATTGAAACAGAAAATGATTATGTGCAACTAATAACAAATTCTAGAATCCCTCCATTCGAAATGGTTACTATTTCACAGTGCGAAGTAAAAGATTATGAAAAACTGTTTGCGAAAGACGAAGACTTGCAGAAAAATGTAATTAAAATAAGCAAAGTTGTTAGAATTGTATATTTTCCTAACGGACAAATTGATTTGTATTACGATTATGATGGCAATCCAATTACTAATAGGCAACATTTTGGTGAAAATTTTTTAAAAACAACTTCTATTAAAACTGTTGTCAGTAAAACAAAGAATGTGAAAGAAGAACATGGTAACAAAAAAGTTCGAAAAACGGAAGTTGTCTCAACAAAAAGAAGAAAAGTAAGCGACGAACAAAAGCAAAAATTAGAATTAAAAATTAATAAAAAAGAAAAGAAAACAAAAACAATAAAAGGAAAAAAAAAGTAATATGTTTTTGAAACGCGTTGTATGTATTGCGACTAAATTGTAAATAAATCTTAATGTAGAAATATAAATAAATATAAGTATTAGTTATTTGAAGTTTCTAATTTACTGAACAATGTCAAAAATCTGTGAAATTTATATGTTTCCCAGAAATTTATATTTTTAAAGCTTGTAATTTACTATTCAATTCATTTACGCTGCAATATTCTTTTTAATGTGTGTGAATTTCATTTGAACGCTTTATTATAACCATTCATTATCTAGTGTATATAACATTTAGAATTAACAATAATTTCTAAAACTCAGTATCGATCGAACAGTCGTAGCGATCGGAAGTGTCTAAGGCTCGCTGCTTGTAAACATACAGTACGCGAGTTAATGCGGATCATATAGTGTCAAACGAAAACATACAAATAAACAGAGTGGTGTGAGTGTACAAGATACGCGTAAAGAGTTGCACTTCGGTGCAACTCTAAACTACATCCTTCGGCGAGATGGCCCTTAACAACGGGGCCTCTCAGTCATCCCAACAAACAAATGTTTCTAATACACTAATCAATCGAAGTAAAAGTTACGCAGCAATTACACAGAGTGATCAATTGCCCAAGAGAGATGCAGCCATTGTCATAGAAAGTAAAGAAGGAATACAGTTAAAAGAATATGTGTGCGCAATTGGTGAAATAGTAGGTAAAACCAACGTAAGATTTGCTTCAAAAATCTCAAATGGTCGTGTATGTGTATTCCTATCGAGTAAGGAGATGGCCGAAGAGCTAGTAAACAAACAGTCACAAATAAACATTGGTGAGTCAGTCCTTGAAATACGTCTACTTCTTACAAGACACAAACGTGTAATTATTTCAAATGTTTGTCCCTCAATTCCCCACACACACATCGAAGAGATAATAGACAACTTACAGATACGGCGAAGCTCCTCGATATCTTTTATAAAAGCTGGAATTCCAGAGGAAGGCTACGCCCACGTGCTAAGTTTTAGACGTCAAATGTACATACATCCCGATGATGTCGGCAAATTACCCCCGTCTTTAAGGATTACACATGACGAAACAACATTTTGGATATATCTCTCAGCTGACGGTCTAAAATGCTTCGTTTGCAAGCAGGATGGGCATATTGCGAAAAACTGCCGTACCTCTAATAACACTACATCCAAATCTATCGATAATACAACAATAGAAAACAGTTTGTCCCCACCAACACAAAACATAGAAACTACACAAGAAAGCGAACATCGTATAGAAGTAAGCATCACCCAAAACAATGAAATGACCTTTAATAACCCTACTACACTTAACAGTACTAACCTAAAAAGAACTAGATCCAAAGTTTCAGATGACACTGATTCAATTGCAGATACTAAAAATCTCTGCAACGATAATATCCCTGTTAAATTTGTCGAACCAGCAACACAAAAACGAAAAGCAATAAAGAAGGAAGCAAATACTAAATCACTCAACGATATGATTGCCCCGCTAGAAACCACTCTTAACGAACCTAATAAACTATTAAATTTTATTCAATTTAAAAGCTTTCTTGAAAATATCCAAGGTTCTAGCACACCATTGTTGATTGCTAAAGAATATTGTGATGATGTAAACGATTTGATATCTCTAATGAACGAACTGTATCCTCTTTTACTCGATAAAAGCATTAAAAACAAATTCACTAGAACTATAAATAAGTTGAAAAAAAGCGACAACAACAAAGATATAGAAATGTCAACAAATTCTGTATCCTCAGGCGATGAATCCTCTTCCATCGAGAATAATGACAAGTAAAATTATACAATGGAATATTAACGGTCTAGGATCGCACCTAGAATTTCTACAGAAAATAATAAATGACGAAAAACCGCAAATAATCTGTATACAAGAAACAAACTTTAAAAATAACTCTTTTATTGAACTTAAAGGTTTTGAAATACACTATAAAAATCGATTAAATTGCTTGTCTTCTAGTGGAGGAGTATCAACATATATTAAAAACAATATCCATTATTCCGAATTAAATATAAAAAGTAACCTGGAAGTTATTGCAACATCAATAATAATTGAATCAAAAAAATTATGCATCTGTAACGTTTATATACCTAATAGTTACGATCTAGACAACAGAGAAATAAGCGATCTTATTAATCAATTACCCAAACCATATATAATAGTAGGCGACTTTAATAGTCATAATACGCTGTGGGGATCAAACAGAACAGATATGAGAGGAAAGCAGATTGAAAATATTCTATTGAATCACAACATATCGCTTCTAAACTCTACACAAGCAACACATTTCAATGTATCGAATGCAACTTTTAGTGCTATTGATCTAACTTTATGCCACCCTAGCATTACAAATCAACTTCAATGGTCAGTATGTTCCGATCTATATAACAGTGACCACTTTCCAATTTATATAAAAATTGAAAACGAACAATTAAACTCTCCTATTTTTGATAAAAGATGGAAATTCAAAAAAGCCGACTGGCACAAATTTCAAGCCTTAATTGAAGAAAATATAGACCTCTTAGAAAATCCCGAACAAACCAAACTAGACAAAATCGACGAATTAATAGAAAATTTTGAAAAACTAATTAATGAAGCTGCTCAAAAGTCGATTCCCAAAACACACGGTAATTTTGAAAAAAATTACGCCCCATGGTGGAATCAAGAATGCGAAGATGCGGTAAAAGAAACTAAACACGCATTCAACAGGTACAAAAAGCAAAATACTGAAGATAATCAACTAGCATATAAATTAAAGCGCGCTCTCTCAAAAAAAACTATAAAAAGATGCAAAAAAGAAGCATGGTTAAAATTTATATCCACTCTAACAAGTAACGTTTCAAGCGATGAGATGTGGAAGAAAATAAACTTATTTAACGGAAAAAAAAGAAAAAGCGAAATAAATGCAATCTATAGAGAAGACAATTCCATCACGTCTGACGCAAAAAATATGGCTGATATCCTTGCGTATACCTTTGCCAAAAATTCTAGCGACTCCAACTTTGATACAGAGTTCTTAAAATATAAAAGTAAAATGGAAAAAGAAAAACTACATATAGAAAAAATAGAATTAACAAGTGATACAGCAAGCCTTAATACTAAAATATCATATTCAGAATTACTCACTACAATAAAAACCTGCAAAAACTCAAGCCCTGGACCGGATAAAATACCGAATATCTTCATAAAAAATCTACCTGAAAAAGCACTAAAATACCTTGTCAATCTATATAATGTTATATGGACAAAAAACGTTTTTCCAAAACAATGGCTCGAAGCCATTGTTATTCCGGTACCTAAACCCGGAAAAAACAAAAATAGTACTGAAGGCTATAGACCTATAGCGCTCACGTGCTGCTTATGTAAGTTACTAGAAAAAATTATAAACAGAAGACTCCGATGGTTTTTGGAAAAAAATAACTTAATTTCGGATAGTCAACATGGCTTCAGGCAATATCACTCAACAAATGACTGCCTAATTGCCCTTGAATCTAGTATTTGTGAGGCGTTCGTGAAAAATCACCACTTGGTAGCGATATGTCTCGACATTGAGAAGGCTTACGACATGATTTGGAAAAGGCGTATTATCCGAGAGCTTGCAAAGCTCAATATCGGTGGCAATATGATTAATTTTATCTCTAATTTTCTTAAAAACAGACTAATACGTGTTCGAGTAAACGGCCAGCTGTCGGACTCAATAGAAATCGACAATGGCGTACCCCAAGGCTCAGTGTTAAGTGTAACACTTTTTCTTATAGCTATAAATGCCATCACCAAAATAATTTTTGCTCCGATAAAATACAGCCTGTTCGCCGACGATTTTACACTATTCCTAATAGGTAAAAATCTAAAAACGACTCAAGAACTGCTCCAAAATGTGTTAAACAAACTTAAAGAATTCTCAGCTAAAACTGGTTTTAAATTCTCACAAATGAAATCAACAGTTACAGTATTCGATAGGAAAAATACAAGAAAAAATGAATTCAACTTAACACTCAGCGAAAATAAACTTAAAGTTGTTGATCATGTAAAAATTTTAGGACTAACCTTCGACTCGAAACTAAAATGGACAACCCATATAAAAAACATCAAGCAAGATTGTTTTAATAGACTAAATATATTAAAAATTCTGTCTTCAAAAAATTGGGGAGCCGAATACAATGTCTTAATAAAAACTTACAAAGCATTGGTCAGATCAAAACTTGACTACGGCTCAATCGTATACAATTCAGCCTCACAAAATACCTTAAAATTGCTCGATCCCATTCACAATGCCGGAGCAAGAATTTCTACCGGAGCATTCCGCACTAGCCCCGTTGATGCAATTCTAAGTGAAGCCAGAATGCCGCCTCTCCACATAAGACGAATTCAACTTAGTCTCTCATATGCGATTTCGATTGCCACTACACCAACAAATCCGGTCCACAAACTCACCTTTAATGATAATTACATAGATTTATTCAAGAAAAAATCCAGCCTCCCAAAACCATTTTACCTACGCGTCCTCGAACATCTAAAAACTAACAATATAAACCTACAACCAATTATACAGAGGAACCAATTCGAATTTCCACCATGGAAAATCGAACCACCAATAATAATTGATGATGCCTTCCAGGGCTTTAAAAATAATCTAAATTCAAACACAATACTCGCTAATTTTGCTGACATCAAACAGAAATATAAAGATTACTTGTTCATATACACCGACGGATCGAAGTCAAAAACAGGAACTGGAGGTGCAGTAATTTCAGCAGGAAACGAGTTACTATTTAAACTTCCAGATGAATTCTCAATTTTCTCAGCCGAAGCATATGCTATTCTAAAAGCTATAAAACTAACAAGACAACTGAAGGAAACCAAGATTTTAATAATCACTGACTCCAAAAGTGTCCTCAGTGCACTAAAAAATCAAAAATCAGAAAACACAATAATAAAAGATATAATACAGGAACTAATCCGGAAAAAAAACGACAAAATCATCACTAATATAAAATTTTTATGGATCCCTTCACATACTGGAATAGAAGAAAACGACAAAGTAGATGCGGCAGCAAAAAAAGCAGCACTTCTCCCCTTTGGAGTACAAAAAGTACCAATCTACCATAAAGAACTCAAAATACATGCTATAAATGCCACTGCAAATTTTTGGAATGATTCTTGGAAAAAAATAGGCTCTCTAAAAATACATGAAGTTAAATCAAATTTTTACGAAAAAAATGAGGTTACCCAATTAAATAGGCAAAGTCAAGTAGCCCTGACCAGATTAAGAATAGGACATACCAATATCACTCACTGCCACCTTATTACTAAATCAGAACCGAAACAATGCGACTCATGCAACACGACACTCACAGTAAAACACTTATTAACCGATTGCCACAAATATCAAATCGAACGGATGAAATTCAATATACCTGCCGAAATGAAAGATATGTTTCAAAATAGAGAATCCTGCAACAACCTACTCAAGTATCTCCAAGAAATCAACTACCTACATCTTATATAATGTAAATTATCATATTTAATCTCTCTACCTGTATGTACCATCCAATACAATTATTGTACCACTATCGTAATACAATGTATCATATCTCATATTGTAAAATAATGTAAAATATTCATGTGGTCACTAATAACCTCCCCAGGTGCATGTGACATTAAATAAATTAATAAAAAAAAAAAAAAAAAAAAATTTCTAAAACTTTCGTACAAAGATTTAAAAATTCAACAACTTTATGAATAACTGCCGTTTGATTTTGCCTTTGCTTTGTTTATTTAATTTCTTATTGTTTCATCAGATACTTATTTTTCTTAACTTCTACACTATAAATCGACAGTATTAAACAGTATGATTTGATTAAGTATGTATTTTTAAAAAAAAGGACAGCAAATCTTCAAGTAAACGGCATTATATGACTGACATACGCTGCGAGCGTCATGTATCGCGCAGACCCGCTAATGTTCGCGCAGAGCGTGCAAGTTTGGCAAAATCGCTCTATCTTTGCCACTGTTCATCCAATTGATCTGTAATTTTCTGAGAAACTTCTTCAAATGTTAACAAACAAATGTCTCGTTGAAAGTTCACTGAGTCTTAAACTTCCCTCGATACTTTTTTTCGTTGAATATACTTAACCATATAAAAGGTAACTCACTGGTTTGCAATTAAATTGTTGAAAGAAAAATATTTAATATTTAACTATCTATGATTTTATCAGCAGCGCTAGACTATTTTACGAGATTATTCAAAAAATGAGCAAGATCCGTTCATATTTGTCGGAGCTGCAGCGAGCTAAGTTTAAAAAACGTGGTGCAAATAAGATTTAAAATTTTGCCATTTTTGTTTTTTTTTTCAAATACTAAACATTGTACAAACAAAGTATATATATAAAATGTTGCCATTTTTTATCCTCTATACGATGCTATTTTTAAAAATTCATTTCCGCAAATTTAAAAATTGGTCACCATGACGTCAATTTGTATATAGCGGCAACCCGAGCCGAGCGCTAAGGACGTTTTAGAATCGATGCCTTCAATTATAATAATATTTCATAGTAAACAATTTTTTAAGCTATTAATAAACAAAAACGCTGTTGTACACTGTTCTTTACACAATAACAAATCATTAACACCCTCAATTTTGATGTTACTATGTTGTAACGGTCTATATTGGTATGGTATGAATATTGGTTTATTTTAATCATTTATTTATTAGAATACTTTTATATACTATATTTTTTATTGATATATGCAAAGAACGAATGATAAGAATAAATAAAGTGAAGATGAATAAACGAATTGAAAATCGCGTTTGCGCGTTAGGCTGATCATCGCGAAGCGAATATCCGCACAAAGAAGAATCGCGGAGAGTAGGGATGTGTGCCTACCTCCATGTGAGTTGAGAATGATAGAGGGAGTGAGAAGAATGGGAACTTGGTTGCTTAGCGGCGCCGGCGGCGCGGTTCTTACCGCTGTCGAATTTGCGGGCTGGATGTCGATGTAAAAATCGGGAGTCAGCACACAGTCGCCTATCGGGCGACTTGCTCTTCGACCGCCGTGCTAGACGGTCGATTTCACCTACCCATATACTTCGTCTCTAACGCTTTCCTAATTTTGCGTCGATACACCACACCAGCCTCGTGTTACGTCCCGCTCTACTACACACCATCTCGTACCCGGACCTCCGCTCATCGAGGCTCAACCAGAGCCGGCCTGAAAGGAAGCTACGGTGCAACCCACGCTCTCTCCTCGCTGTCTTTAAGCTGCGTATCTCGAGGTTTCATCCCGTCCACGGCCATTTTCACCGCCCAGGCGCGATACAGCACTTGACGAGAATTTCACCCTCACTGCAGCCATCAAACTTCGGGTTTCCCGCAGATATCACGGACTCCAGTCTCCATTGTACACCAAGAACAGGAGGCTTTACAGATGAGTATCAGACTTCCTATACATTTATCCCCAGAACCCACAAAAATAATTCATCAGGATTTATAAAAGTTTTAAACACACGCGGCGTCCTCCGTCACCATTTTGAATTTTACAACAAAACGAAAAGTCACTGTTCTAACAGCAACTTTAATTGCAATTTCAATGTACTAACGATGCTCATTGTTGAGAAAGCTTTGTCGAATTAAATATTTCAATTGTATTTATTCAAACCACTGGCGGTAAGCGCCCTGCTTATACATTTATTCTATAATAGAGTACTACAACGATCGCATACTCTAATAACCGACGCAATTTTTCAAGCTGTTCAAAGCTCACGGGAAAACTCGGGAACGCTTCACCAGGCCTATGTGCATGCTTTTTGCCAGAACGCAGACTATAAAACACATCGATTTAGTGACGGTTTATAACTAGTCAATTTGTGTTAATTTATTTTTGTACGCCGTCAATACTTAGTTATTTATTTATTACTACTAAAGACTAGAACACGGCAAATTAGAGAGTGATTAATTTGCTACTGAGTAGATTGCCTTTCCCTCGCAATAGACCGATTCTTTACTTATTAAGCCTCGCTTTATTTTACATAACCTCGCGGTGACACGTGGCTTAGCATCGCGGGGCAATTACACACACGGATAAAGTGAATTGCGAAGCATTGCACATGTTATTATATCTACTCATAGAGACCACGCTTTGACCACACTTTATACAGTGAATATTTGTGTTTGTTGGTTTACTGTTACTTTTCAAATTTAAATTAATAATACAATAACGCCCACTTTTAGTGGTAAAATTATGTAGACTAATTCTTTTTCGAGAATCATTATTTATTTTATCAATTATATGCAAATTTGCTATACGACGATCACTAAACTGTCCCTTCGCGTAATTTCAAAGTAAATCTGGACTTCGTGCCCCAGTAGCGAGTGAGCATTTCGTTAATTTCCATAGCATTTCATAGGCCTCCCACCTGTTTACTTACATTTTTATCCTTTCTCCTTCCCTCGGCAATAAGCACCCCTCTGTCTGTCTAATTAAATTTTACTAAATTTCTGCCTACTAAATATTAACCTTCCCTTTGCCCTGTTATTTTCGATTTCGGACTATTTTCCTCCTTTTTACAGCTCCTAATCCCTGCAACCCTCTATCCCCACCCCTCGCCCCTCCCTCTTTTTACCATCCTTACTTCATATACCTGCCCCCTCCTACTTCACTGACTGATCTTCCCCCCCTGTGCCCTGTCTGCGCTTGGGGCTTTGACATTGGTGCGGTTGATTGCACACAATTACATCACTGTTAATTCCAATCTAGCCCATCTCCAAATAATTTACAACCATGGCTTCTAAACGCAAGTTTAGCCAGGTTGTATCTCAGGATCCCATACAAAAATCTAGAAACTACAAACCCCAGGAAAGCGAAAACGGCCTAAATTGTACTAATATCAGCAATTTAGCTACTTTCGACAACCAGATCAACAATCGATATAACGAAATCTCCAGTGGCCCTTTCGTATATTTATGACTCTAGAGTTGATCAAAACCTAGGCAACCTACACATTATGACGGTAAGAGTTAAATTATTTAAAGCTGACGTCCCAGTTGCCAAAGCTGTTGCCATGTTTTACTTCTTCGTGTGTTACGAATGGATTTGCCGTGTCTCTCGCGAGAGGCTCCGAGCTGGCAGAGTGGAATCCGGAGCGCAGACGTACATGGAGGTGTGTGCGGCGCTAGTTGGGTGACGGACGTTCGGGGCTTCCCCGTTCGCCTTCCTTCTCTGATTCGCGCTGCCACCTCCTTGTGTGTTATGCTGCTCTGTGGTCTGCGTGCGTTCGCTTTGCGAGCTGGGAGCCACACACCCCTCTCCAAAGTATACATTTCGAGACTGCGAGGGACTCGGTGAATCTTAATTTGCACTTAGTTGTCTCCGAATTCGTGACCATGTAACAGCTTGTGTTTCGCGTGGCCGGTACGTACTACCGGCCTTCAGGGCCAATTCCATTATTCGTGTGTTCTATTTGTTTCCAGTAAGTTTTTGTGTTTTTTAACGTTGATGTTACAATTTCTGCACGTAGAGTAAAATAATTTTTTATTGATATTTTAAATTAATGCTCTTCATCGAAAAATTTGTTTTTTTTTAGAGGTGCCATTACAGCATACAATTATGCTGGCTCCGCAGGTCTCGACGCGGTCCATGTTTAGTATTATTTAAGTTTTTGATAATTGTTTCATTTATTATTTTTTGTTATTTTGTATGTTTTGTACTTCGTTTTTGACAGTGTGAAGCATAGTTTGTAATTGTACCGTTTTAATAGTTTTAATAATTTTTATTTATATGTTCTGTGTAGCCTTGATGAGGGGAGTAATATAATAAACTCCCGAAACGTCGCAAATTTTTTATGAAACGAATAAAGGATTGTTCTGAGGGATCAATAGAGTCACATAATTTATTTATGTACCTTGGAACAATAGATTCACACCTATAATATTCAACAAACTATGTTTATGCTGAAAATCAGCCGTTCTCGCACTATACTTATCATCAAACAAAAAAACTCCCAAAAATATAAAATTATTAAAACGCATGGGCGAGGTAAATGAGGAGCTTGTACCTCAAGCAACCTCCCTCGCTGCTGTCCCACCACAGGCAGCTACCAAGGAACTTTCCCTCAACCAAAGGAACCACTCTATTATTCTCAATAATAACATGTCCTCTTTCAATCAAGGGGATCTTTACGAATCCTTCCCTTCTTTAATAGACAATGTGCCGGCTAATTGCACAGTTTCCATTTTTGATCCATCAACCAAGGTAATCCCCAAACCAACTCAAACACCCCATACCTATTCAAACTCACACCTCCCATCACTGGAACAAAAGGCTGCAGAAAGCCTTACCCCTACCTTTTCTAAAACATCTACAAAATCCAATATAGATGATATTTCAACCCAAAAGGGTAACCAACCCGACTCCATGCTTTTACAAACCTCACCAGCATCTAACGATATCTCCCCAGCTCAACCATCCACAATCTCTGGGGACCCACCAAAGCTCCTCGGGTTGATCATCCCAGGCAAATCTCCTCTCAGGTTAACTCAGGAGAACCTGAGTACTTCGAACTCTTCCTCATCAAATTAAAAAAAAAACTTTCAAAGAAACAAAGGAAAATGCTAAAACAAGGTAAAGAAAATCTAAAGAATTCTGAAAGCAACGGCAACAACAAAGCCATCATCTTCGATAAATACAGAAGCATCGACCGTGAAACAGGTCCATCGGAGAAAGTGGACTTCCAGAACTTCTTTAGTTAATCTTTTAATATGAGTGACGCCCTTAACATCACTTATTGGAATTCCAATGGGATATCCAATAAGTGGAATACAATGCTTAAGCTATCCAATTATTGTGATATTTTATGTATCTCGAAATCCAAACTTAACAAGTCTTCCTTTTTCAAGTTCCGTATGAATACGACCATGTCAGAAATGACAGAGATGAGAGAAATAACAATCATGCTGGAGGAATCCTTATCTACATCAGAAAATTTCTGAAGTACTCTAGTTTTAAGCTCAATGGTGTCCCCAGTAAAATGGAATATATAGCTATAAAAATTCATTCTAAGAACCTCTCACACATCAATCTGGTCGCGGTCTATAATCCTCCAGACAATATCATTTCTAGTGCCAAATTCACACAATTTCTCAATACCATATCAAAATTACTCAATTTAATTATAATGGGGGATCTTAATGCCCAGAACCCGACATGGGGCAGTTCCATTGGCAACTCCCTGGGAAATAACTTGGCAGCTGCTCTAATGGACTTCCCGGACCTCCAGGTGATGAACGACGGGACGGTTACTAGGGTCTGGACGAATAACAGTTGCCCAGGCCTTACTATCTGTTCGTCGTCCATCTTGGACCAGGTCTCCTGGACGGTACTTCCGAACCCATTGGGCAGCGACCATTTCCCTATCTCTCTCAATCTACATAAATATGACCAACTCATTTACCAAAACAATAAAAAGTATGGGTTTGCCAGAGTTGATTGGGAAAAATTTAACGCGTTCATGGACCTCAAGGCTTACAACCTCAATGATCCACCTTTAAGCTGCCTCGAATCCTAAGACAATTTTGTCTCTCACATCTTCAAAGCCTTGGATGAATCCAACCTAAAGAGATTCAACCCAAATAACTACAATAGAAAATCCTTCAAACCAATCATGTCGTGGAATGAAGAATGCTCCAAGGCAGTTGACCTTAGGAGGAAAAGACTTAGTGACTTCAAAATCAATCCATCCCCGTCCAGAGTATAGGGAAGCGTGTCAGACGGCCTCCAAAACCTTGGCCCATAGCAAGAAACACAACTTCAGAAATTTCTTATCCAACC
Organism: Gastracanthus pulcherrimus; assembly: GCA_949152435.1. Lineage (NCBI taxonomy): Eukaryota > Metazoa > Arthropoda > Insecta > Hymenoptera > Pteromalidae > Gastracanthus > Gastracanthus pulcherrimus. Next base: position 127,115,707 of record OX424574.1, read on the forward strand.
TCAACCCTAAAAACCCATTAGTCGAAAACTTTAAATTCTTAAAAAAAAACAAGAATCGTTTCTATAACAGCAAACCAGACTCGATTCCCAGCAACGACCCTGCTAAAATCGAATCCCTAAACAAGGCCTTCGGCAAAATTTCTAACTCCTACGTGTATGGGGACTTCCCCAATTTAGACTACACCTACCCTAGCACAGATATCTTCACAAACCCCATCTCGGTCGCGGGAATAGAATCTGCAATTTCCAAATCCAAGCTCCATTCAGCTCCCGGGCCGGATGGAATCCCCTATAAAGTACTTAAGGGGGGGGGAGGGAGTAAGATATTTAAATTTTTTTTTCGTATTTTTTTTATTTTTAAACTGAATGCGTTGTATCTCAAGAGTATTGTGTAAAAATTTCAAGTCGATCGGAGCAACATTGCAGGTGTTATGAATATTTTCCTACCTGTTGAATTTTCATACCTGCTAGGTTCGAGCGCCCTATTGTTACCTGGCAGCTGCTACGCTCCCTATATTATACCGAACCGTTCCTCCTACTTTCTTTTATAGAAATTTGAAGACAAGTATAAACATGCTCATACCTGTACCGTATATTTAGTCAGTGTAGAGAATATAATTTAGTTTAGCAGTAAACTTTCTATCGAACAGACGTACATGTGCGCTCCAATTTTTCGCATCAATTTCGTGAAGTTTTGTGGAAAAATATTGCTACAATGCCAAAAAAAGTTAAAAGGTGTGATAGAAAATCAATTGGTTCGAGGTTATATGGATCTAGAAAGATTGTACCGCCGCAAAAACGTAAAAGAGAAGACATTTCAACAAGTAGCGCGTCAGCTATTCGTATAAACCGAGCAGAGTAGGAAGCTGAAAATCAAATTAGAGATGGCAGGACTCGTCGTAGACAGGAGCAAAAAGATGCTTTAGACATCATAGATGACAGCAACATCCTCTATGGACCTGGCATGGATGATTCAGTGTGAGGTAAGCAGATAAATCTCGCTTATGAACGTTTTATTCCAAATTATTTATTGTTCAAAACTTTAAAGCGTTTTTCCCAAAACTCAAGTTTTCAAAGTCGGTGCCCATCATAACTTCAAAACTATTGCACCGATCCTTTCGAAATTTTAAACACTATTTCTTTACATAATTTATGAGGTAACGCTGGAGCTTTTTTTCCAAATTCGTTTATATTTTTCATTTTACAATAAAAAATTAGCCGTTTTTTTTTGGCAAAAATCTCGTTTTTTCATGTAAAGTGTTCCCGCAAAATGAAAAATAGAAATTTCGAAAATCCCTCCCAGCGTTACCTGGGAAAAACAATTATCTGACGAACGAACTTTGGTTTTTTGATTTCAGATGATCCAGCACCGAGTTATGAGGGGCACCGCAATTCAACTTTTTTCTGAGACGCTTCGATATAATTGATGCCATTGCCGTATTTTTCAATATTTTTTCATGAAAATATTCCACAATATTATTTAAATGGACTACAATAATGTAACATTGGTTTTAATAAATAAATTTTAACTGAGTCGTGAAAAAAAATCACAAAATGTGCCTTTTTTTGCACAAATTAATCTTAAACCCCCCCCCCCCCCTTAAGGCACTTCCTCATTCCAGCATTTCATGGCTATGTCGGTTCTACAACCGGCTATTGGATGAGAGATGCTTCCCCGATTCTTGGGATAACATCTGTTTTATTCCCAAGAATGGGGGGAGGGGTCCGTCCTATCGCCCTCGGATCGACGCTCCTTAAGACCCTAGAAAGGTTTGTAAACGATCGATTTCAATGGTGGATCGAGGGCAGTAGCGGGCTCGCGAACTGCTTTTTCGGGTTCCGAAGATGTAGATCCTGCTCGGACTGCCTCTCGATCCTCCATGCACGCATCTTACTCACCAAAAGTCGCAAACAGCTCCTGGGAGTCTTGGGAGTTGACACCGAGCGCGTATATGACTTGGTAAACCTGGCCAAACTCATTAAAATCTTGAAATCTAAGGGAGTCCCTCCTAAATTCGTTTATTTTATCATGAATTTTATTAACAACCGCAATATCACGGGCCTTTTTGAGGGCAAAACTTTTGCTACCGGAACTAAAAACAAAGGTCTTCCCCAGGTTTGTATCCTGAGTCCCCTTCTTTTTAAAAAATATATATATATACATAGCATCCTCCATCACCTAGACGACAAAGTCGATTGCCTCGGTTTATGCGGACGACATCACCCTCAATTGCTTCGGCAATAAACCAAATGAAATAACCGAAAATTTGAATAGAAATCTTGCCAAGCTTAACGACTGGCTACAAACGCTGGACCTAAAAATTTCTCTTAGGAAATGTTGCCTAATCCTCTTTGGACATAAAGCGGAAGCTATCCCATCAAATCAGCTTTATCTCTCACTCAACAATGACCGTATTTATAATACCAATAGGTTCAAATACTTGGGCATCATATGGGATAATGGTCTCAATTGGAAAAGCCATATTCTTAAAACAGCAGAAAAGTCTAATCTGGGTATCCGGATGATAAGTTCGGTGTCCACTTTCAATTGGGGTGTACACCCCCAAACAGCCCTGGTAATTTACAAATCCATTATCCGCCCCTGCCTTGAATGGGACGCTTTCCTATTTCACAATGCCACCAAAACCACCCTCAGAAAACTGGAGGTGGTCCAAAATGCGGCTATTCGAAAATCTCTAGGGTGCATGATCACTACGCCAATAAATGTGCTACATCATATCGCGGACATCCCCACCCTACAGCTCAGGAGGCAACTCCTGGCTGATAGATATATAGTCAGACTGGCCTCCAACAGCATCAATATCCTTTTTCCAATACTCTTACAAATTAAACAACATTATGACCATAGAACTAATTATAAGTCATATATTCCAAAATTCGGCCTACTATACAATAGGTGGCTCCTCTATAAAGATAAACTGGATAACATCATTAAATCTGATCTCCTACCAACGTTCCAAACCCCATATTTTTCTTTATTTATTCGAGACAAAATAGACACCGATTCGGGCAGGAAGCTTAAAATCGACCCTCAAAATGCCAACGCTAACTTTAACCTTTTCCTTGCAGACAATTTTGTTAACTATACTGCATGTTTCACAGACGGCTCCAAAGGTCCGGAGGGAGACTGTGGCGTAGGTATCTTTCAAAACAATTCTAATATATCTATGTCTTTCAAACTCAACCCCACCGCCTGAATCGGTCTTTTTCACTGACTCTTTAAGCACCCTTCAGTCCTTGGAAAGTATCGGCCTCAACTCTGGCATACACCCCTTTCATCCGGCATTAGACACACTATTCACCAATTAACCGAATCGGGCTCTAACATTAAAATCACCTGGATCCCCGCTCACGTAGGAATTACGGGCAACGAAATAGCTGACTCTCTGACCAATTTGGCTAGATCTAACATGAATTTCGCATACACCAATTTTTGGTATGCCAACCTCTATCGACCAATCAATTTGGATGCTATCAACGGCATGAATGTCTTTGCCTGCGGGTACGGAAACGGGCGCAGGGGGTGAAGGTATATGACGCATCACCAGGATGACTTTTCCCCCTCCGCTTGGTTCTCTCATTCCACCTCCAACGGGAAAAAAACAACAATGCTCAATTGCTTGCTTAGCGAGCACGATAAGTCCCGATCCCACTTGCACTCTAAAGGAATTAAGGTCAATATAAATTGCGAGTGTTAGGAAGACACCCATAATATAGAACATCTGCTTTTTCGATGTAATAACAAAAAATGTATATAACAAAATTGCTCAGCTATCTGGTAAGACGCGGTATTAGCCCGGACGAAGAGATATGCGATATAGTTAATCTGTACAGAACTAATGTAGGCTTTGTCATTGTAGATTTTTTCATCGCGAACGAAATTGACATTTAACTAAGTTGCCCGCTTAATTATTATTGCTATATTCCTATCCCTACCCATTCCCCCAGTCTGTATATCACTGTATACTCCGTTATTTCATTGGGTGTTCCGCATCTTTATCTGACTGGGAGTTATCTGTTCATCTGATCTACTGTCTACAGCTATACTCAAACTTGCCCTCATTGTGCTCGAGGGCACCCAGACATCAGTGACACCTCGGCAGAAGAGGACAAGCGAGAGCTGCTGGATTCAAGAAGATTCAAGAGACGGGGAAAATGTCAAGATCGACCTCCCAATACTACATACATATCTTCACGTATCAACCTTCATAACCTGTCTTCCTATTCATTACCAAGGGAGGCCAGTATGGTAGTAGGGACATATTGACGTAAGCCGCATACCCATTAGGATTAAAAAAAAAACAGTCGCTTATCGAGCAGGATCTCACTCCTCTCGTGCTTATAAAAATTATTTGGGCAGCTAACTTAGATATTCGCTAGTTTACTTATTACTATTAGCGAATATATGAGTGAGCGTAAGTTGTTTTTATGGTGTGGAACTGTGATATTAAATAAATGCAAGACATTCGACTTGCTTAACATAAAATACTAATATTATTTCTTTTATATACACAAATATGAATTTTTCCAATATCCCTATTTCTTTCTTTAATTTAGGTACCGCGGTGGAAAAATAATAAACTGAATAAAATAATAATTATCTATTTATTAAATAATAAATAATATACAAATCAAGAATTCTTACAATGTAAATTTTAAACGTATAACGAAAAATACGACGCGAGGTGGAGTTTGCTTCGACTTCCCCTTAAGAGGAGTCCGTATCTACTATCCTTGTCTAATCACGTTTTTGCTATTTATTCAAATTGTAGTTTGTTAATTGAAAAACTACAATTTGAATAAATAGCAAAAACATGTTTAGACAAGGACAGAAGATACGGACTCCTCTTAAGGGGGGCTCTCCAGTTATAAATAAAACTTCCGTAGCTTTATCATTAATTGACACACATTTTTAAGAAATTTTACCTAACAATATTGAAGTTATTGAGAATAACAGGTTTATTTAAAGTAAAATTAGGCTTTACGGTAAAAGTTGTTGGCGCACACCACAATAACATTTATGAACCAAAATATTTGATAGTGTTTTTGACAGTAAAATAAAAATAAGTTAGCTGAAACTACCAATTTTTACGCCACTATGTGATTTTAAAAATTAATAAATATTTGTTATTTAAAAATTGTTAAAAACAGTACAAATTTGTTAATATAGAATCCTTTAACATGATCTTTGTCATGGATATTTACAAAATATTTCAGCTAACTAATGTTGAGAATGCTTTAAAGAACGTATCCTAAAAGTTTCATTAAGATTGATTATTTTGGTACGCGTCGACAACATTTTAAAGATTGAAAATTTAAATAATGAGAAAACATCAATTGATGGAAAATAATGAAAAATCGACCTTGTACTAAATATACAAGTTGGACGCAGATCATAGACCGAGGGCTAGTGATATAAACTTTAGAATGATTAGTCAGTGTATGCCAATTTAAGGGCTAATTATTATAGGTTTTTAACGAATTATAAGCGTATAATTAGTGTGCGCTCGCGAGTAGCCGAATTACAAATTAAATTTTATTTCTAACGAAAACTAATGATTATGAACGATTGGTTAGCATATGCAAAGTGGTTTTTGTGAAACTTAAAAAAAAAAATCCAGTTGTGTAAATCATGTTATGTAAATCATGAATAACTACTTTGCAAACTATTACAGCGTGCACACGTGTACGCAGTATTTTTCAAAATTGTATAATTTTTTATATAAAGTAGAATGATTAGTTAGTGTATGCAATTGAACTATGTATAAGATATTGTGTTAATATGTGTTGACAAAAATAGCATACATTTTAAGCTGTTTAAGTTATTGGCATACGGTTAAATGCATCTAAAAAAAATGGAGAATCTTTGAACAATTAATTAGCATATGCTGTTTTATTTTTCATGAAATTGATAATAATTAATAATGATTTGAGGAATGGCATATCAATCTAGCGTGTACAAGACTATATACAACAGTAACAACATTGTAAACAATTCTAATATTGTTGAATGATAGACTCACGTATGCCATTTATACTAGTAATAGATAAGGTGCTAAAATAGTAGTACTTAAATGAGGTGTACTGTGCTCACAATTTATTGCTAAAATCCTAAAATTAATGCAAAAATCGCGTTATTGCATAGGGTACATTATAAACCGTTAATTATCTCCTGACAGAACTTATTTTATGTAATAACAGATAAAAACTGATAATAACTGATAAAATCTAATAAATACTTATAAATAGTAACGAAAAGCGATACAAAGTTATAGAATAATTGATAAGTAATAGAAACTGTAAGAATTAGAAAAATTTATCAATTTTTATCACCCTGGTAGAAAATTGACCATCATTTATGGCCTGTTCGCTATCTATTGACCAACTTCCGTGGTCAATTTGTAACCATCAATTACACCATAAGTTGACCATAATATGTGTGAAGATAAATTTATAACCTCAACTACATGTATAAAAATTTTAGTTCGCCCAATGTTTTTTATGGGTCTAATCGAATTACAATATAAAATTTAGTTTAGTAATGCGAGATATATTAGCGAAGTTGCAGTATCGCATGTATTCTAAGTTTTACCTCCGATTCTACACATAAAATATACGGCCACGATGCTCAGTATAATAGTGCATGCACATACGTACTGCGTCGAGTATTATAGGTGGTTTGCATGTTAAAAGCATAAGGACATAAGAATAACCAGTGTTGCCAGATCGATTCAACAGTCCCCTCCAGATGGAGCTCCGTTCCCCTCTAGAATACCTTTTTTTTTTTATTATTAAGGCTTTAAATCTTGCAGGAAGATTTAATTGCCTAACAGTTTATTACAAAAATTTATATTACATAAGTATTTACAAAAATAGTATGTTACAAAGGTATGCAAGGTGATCATTATTAGCTTAGCATTTAATATTACATGATTGCAGAAAATATAATATGTGTTCACATGCGGATATATCGGGTTTATACAGTAATGTTGCAGCGCTGATCGGAAAGTAGATATTTAGCTTATATAATTGATTCATTAATTTAGATCTATGGTCAGAGTATAGTGAACATTGCCATAAGACGTGATCAATATCTTTATTATTGTGTCCGCATTCGCATTTGGAATCATTAATGATTTTGACTTGAGCAAGGGAAGCAGGGAGGTTATAATGATTAGAACGGCATCGGTTAATAGTCACTACTAGCTCGCGAGGCAGAGTTTGTTTATAAAACCACGGTTTTTTGTTATTGTTATAATGATTTTGAAAGTACTGTGTGCCCTTTTTCTTACCTAATTCTTCTATGGTTTTGTTGGTATTTATAAACATATTTTTCTTTAACTTTTCGCGAAGATCTGTAGTAGATATTTTATTTATATCAGAGCTATTAAAAGAGCTAGCTTCTTTAGCTAATTGGTCAGCTAGGTCATTGCCTGCGATACCAGAGTGTGCGGGGATCCAAAAGAAATTGACGGAACCTCGTTCTGATTTTGCAGAATTGAATTCATTGTATTTTTTTTTAATTTCTAAAATGAAGGGGTTGATTTTAGAGCTAATTGTAGGGTTTTGTAAACTTTGGAGAACACTTAGTGAGTCAGTAAAAATGTGAATAACTGAATTGGTATTCTGGAGTGCAATATCGAGAGCGTCGTGGATGCCGATGCATTCGGCTGAATAGATAGAAAAGTTTTCATGTAAAGACCGGGTTTTGGTGATGTTGAGGGAAGGGCAAACACAAGCCGTGCCAACAGACTTAGAGTAATGACTTTTGCTACCATCTGTAAAAATTTGTGTCGTGTTTTTGTCGTTGGAAATTATTGTTGGATTGAGGGATTTTTCATAGGGTATCGAGGTAGTGATAGTTTCGAAATCGTGAAGAAATATACAAAATTTTTCACTTTGATGTAAATATGAGAGTGTGTCTTTGAACTTTGAGATACACAGTTCAATAATTCGTTTGTTATTGACATTTTTTGAGTTTTTTATGAACTTCGTGATAATTTTATATGAAGACAGGTTTTGATTGGATAGGGCTTTGGCGAGATATGTAAAACAGAGAAACTTTGTACGTTCAGAAATATAGGGGGGTTTAGATTCGGCTAGTAATATATTTGTCGGTGTCGTTTTACGGTATCCAAGGGCCAGTCTAATAGCAGCATATTGTATACCTTCTAATTTGTTGGCTACATTTTTTCTAGTAGGATAGTATATGAAGCTAGCGTAGTCAATGCTACTGCGAATAAGACTGATATAGGTAGTAAGCAGAGACGAGGGATCTGCACCCCACCAAATGCCTTGCAGAAATTTCAGTATATTTAAACTTTTGAAGCATTTATTTTGTAGGTTATTGATGTGTATGTTAAAGGTGTGTTTGTAATCAAAAATAATGCCTAGAAATCTTGTTGATTCACTGGATTTGATAGAAATGTTGTTAATAGAAATAAAATTTGCTCGAACATTCACAAACAAAATAGCATCAGTCAGCTATTCAGAGGGACAAAGAGGCAGTGACGTTTCAGAAGATCGACAAGTTTACAAAGCCTGCATTGTTGCAACATAGAAAAATTGTTGAACTGAAACTTGCGTTTTTTATTGCAGAACACTGCTCGATCAGAAGTGCGGATCACTTATCTGTGCTATTGAAAAAATTAAATCTTCAGTCTCCAGTTCTCAATGACATTCATTTACACCGCTCGAAGTGTACTGCGCTAATAAAAATAATCTGTCCCCTTGTATTCTTGATAATTTGTTGACAGACGTAGGTGAATCATTATATTCATTAATTGTAGACGAATCTACGGCAGTAGATAAAAAAAAAGCTTTTGTATTTAGTAATAAGGTATCTAAGTGTTAAAAAGGGAAAAATGATAACGACGTTTTATCGACTAATAGAGATGCGCTCAGGAACGTCGGACGCTATTACTAGTGCTATAATAACTCAGTTAAAAACCGATGGTTTACAAATAGATATGTTTTTAGGCTTGGGTGTCGATGGAGCGAGCGTAAATGTAGGTGAGAAACATTCATTAACTACACTTTTACATGAAATCAATCCTCACATAGTCGTGATTAAATGCATTTGTCATTCGCTACATTTGGCAGCTGAAAAAGCTTTCGAGACGTTACCGAAGCATCTCGACTATATGGTGCGAGAAACTCACAACTGGTTTAGTCACAGTACTAAGAGCCAACTCGAGTATGAAGAATTATATAAAATAATTACTGACAGTAAACCAAAAAAATTGTTAAGCTTAATGATACTCGGTGGCTCGTTCGCGAAAAAGCTATTTTTACGATTCTCGATCAGCATGGCCCATTTAAGCTTCTTTTTAAATTAGCCGAATCAAAAGAGAAATGTTATACAGCGATGCAGTTAGCAGTTATGTATGACTCCGTCGATAACCGTTTGTTTTTGACATTTATTTACAGTATTTTGAAGCCAGTTATAGAATTAAATACGCATTTTCAGTCAGATAAGGCTGATCCAATTAAACTTCTCAGCGATTTGAACGACTTGTACTATTCAATTTTACAAAAGATTGTAGTACCTGCACAACTTGAAAAAGTCCATCGTGCTAAACTCCATAGTTTTGAATTTTCACATTTTCTCATGCCTACAGATTGCATTAATTTCGGTTATGAATTTAACCAGAAACAAGAAGCATTAAAAAATAGACGATTGACTACGTTAAAACGAGATGTAGGGAAGTTCTCATTGAATTAGCAGTGGAATTGCAAAAAAGATTGCCGTCCAATATTCACATTCTCGAGAAGATTTCTCTCTTTTCTCAGGAAAATGCTTCTCAGATAAAACCAGATGTAACGGAAGTCATTGAATTTTGTAAACATGTTTGTGACGATGTGGATGAGACGATTCGGCAATGGAATGTATTGCATAGATTAGAAATAAGTCCGAAAAAAAATGTAGTCGATTAGTGGCTTGAAGTTTACAAAATAAAAAATGCCGCTGGCGAAAGAAAGTTTGGACACATTTGCCAATTATCATTTGCACTGTTAGGTTTGCCCATTTCAAACGCTGGAGTAGAGAGGGTACTTTCTATAGTTAATATTATCAAAGACAAAATTAGAAATAAGCTGATTGTCGCTATGGTTGAAGCCATACTACACGTTCGTTGCACTTCGCAAATTGAATGCACCTATTTTGTTCCGACGGATTGAATGCTTAAAAGATTCAATTCCGAAGATATGATTCTAAAATCAGCGACAGTGATATAGGCGTTCTAGAAATATTTCCTTTAGAGTAAGTAATTGATGTATAAATTAATATCATATTTATGTAAAGCTGTGACAATAAATTTTGTTCATCGATCACAATAATACGTTTTGTTCAATGCTTTTAATTTCTGTAAAATAACTTTATTTTGTAATTTAAAAAAAAATAATAATGATATTTATGAATGATGAACTTTAAGATAACTTTTTGTGTTTACTTATTATCTATATTTTTCATGGCGTTTAAGCGTTTCCATTTCAAATTGCATTTTCGATTTTGTTCTATGGTTTACGATTGCATTTTCAAAATTGCTAGAAGTAATTCGCTGTGGTTGAAGCAAGTGGGTTTAGGTGTTGTCGGTTTATATTATATAAACTTTTTGTCGGCAACTCGCCGTGCGTAGGGTATTTGGGTTTTAATAGCTTGGTTTATTATTTGAATTTTTTGGCGGCAACTCGCCGTGCGTGGGGTAATTGGATTTAAGGACTTACGTTTTATGATTTGAAGTTTTCATCGGCAACTCGCTGTGCGTGAGGTATTTGGGTTCTAAACTTGGTTTATTATTTGAATTTTGCATTGGCAACTCGCCGTACGTGGGGTAGTTGGGTTTACGTTTTGTGGTTGGAGTTTTTGTTGTCCTCAGGGTAAGTGGGTTTACCACTGACAAATACCTCTAAAAAATTGTACCCTCTAGTTTCCCCCTAGGCTTCGTAAAAAGCCTCTAGATTTAGACGGAATCCCTCTGATCTGGCAATACTGAGAATAACATTGATTAGTATATCTATATACACAAGAAATACCAATCAATATTTTTCTATGTCCTTATTCTATTAGCGTGCAAAGACCCTTACTCTCCCAACACACATGCAGTCATGTATACATACACGGTGTGTTGACAGCTGGGAGTCTGGGGAGAGAGCAGACCGTTACCTGTTTGAAACATTTAAAGAGAAACGTAGTTTTGCCTTGTAAGCAGTTTAGTAGATTTTGCTTAAAAAGTTGAGCAGGATTGATGAGTAAAATTTGCCCAATAGAATCAAGTAAATTTTACTTAACCACTAAAGCAATTTTTACTTAAGTCGTTGAACTAGAACAGTTGGACAAGTTCAACGCAAATAAATAAGCAGTGTTTGTACCAATTTATGTATTTATTTATTTGTTAATTAATATATATTTATTAATGTACACGATTAAATTAAACCACAATTTATCGTACATATATTAAAAGAAATACAAGAAAAAATATTTGTAGGTTAGGTATGAATATTTTCAGCATGTAGGCTCGGTTGGCCACATGATAGTATAATTTTTTAATTATTTGTTCTCTTTTAAGTATCTAATTCGTATTCAATTTGTATTCCATTATTTCAAGTTCATTAAATTTTATTCATAAATAATACTATAAATTGCACCACCTTTTGGTCATAAACCGTCGGCGGTAAGCCGGGTTGTTGATCATATTATGGGCCATAAATTGACCACACACCATAAAATTAGGCATTATATGGCGAATAGTTGGTTAACGTTTCTACCAGGGCATTTGTATTTTCGGTGCTGGTGTGACGAAATAGTACATTATGTAACAAGGGGCAAAAGATTTTTCCCAAGGGTGAGCTTACTGCCCGAACGAGAATATTTGTCCAGAAGGCGCATTTACTTTACAGTAAGCACCCGAGGGAAAAATATTCTCGTAAGGGCAGTACAATCACCCAAGGGAAAAATCTACTTTTGCCTCGTGTTGCATATAGTATTTTATTTCACTCTCCACTGAAAGGCCACTTTTTGGTCTTGATATTTTAAAATTTTTAAAAATTGTTTAAATTTTTAAAAATTGTTTAAATTTTGGAAAATTGTTGAAATTTTGGAAAATTGTTGAAATTTTGGAAAATTGTTGAAATTTTGGAAAATTGTTGAAATTTTGGAAAATTGTTGAAATTTTGGAAAATTTTTAGAAAAAATTTACTTTTGCCCCGCTAATTTTACTTTTGCCCCGCTAATTTTACTTTCGCCCCGCAAAACTAGTTTTCGGGAAAAATATGCCACTTTTGCCCCGCTTATCAGGGGCAAAACGTGGGCTTTCTAGTGGGGTGTGGAATAAAATAGTATATGCACCATGAGAGGTAAAATAACGACCACGTAGCACGTATTTGCCACCCCTGCTGCGGACTTGCCAATTCTTTACCTCCCTAGATGCGTAATATACTATTTATCTGTAATAATCAGTTATTATCAGTAATAATCTGTTTTTATCAATTATAATCAGTTTTTATCACTATTTATCACTTTTTATAATTATATCCCTTCAGGGGATGCCGGATACCGACATTGCAGTTTTTCGATTTATTCAATGAATAAATGAGATTTTGAAATTTTGTTAAAGTAAAAATTGACTGCGTAAAATGAAAAATCGATAATGTTGGTAACTGGGTATTATAAGGTATAGGACTCTGACCACCCCTTACAAAACAACTATAGTACGTATTTATTAGAGTTATCCTTATTGGGTGACGATACTAAATCGGTAACGATTTAGTTTTAAGTGAAATTAGTTAATCGTAAACAAAGAACGTACAGGTGCACAATAAAATGAAGATACAATTAAAAGCGTTTTATATGTTTGACATCGTGACGAGATGTGAGCACATAGCGTGTGTATGCCGATCGCCAAAATGAGCGAGAGGCGACTCTAGCACCATCTACCAACTTGCGTATCAACTTCGAGATGGCGCGAATCGTTCAATATCCAACAGTATTATAGTCAATACTACAGTAGAGTATAATAGTACGCTATAGCATTTTGACGCACTAATATACTTCAGTGCATATAATGAAAAGAAAAACGATTTCGACGGGAATTGAACCCTCCATCTTCTTATTAAGAAGCGAGATTTGGAATTTTGGAATTCTACCTCGCCATACAAAAAACATTTCTATTCCATTGTCAAGCCATGTGATCGCGTGAACTTCGGAAGGACAATTGAAGGCATCGATTCTAAAACGTCCTTAGCGCTCGGCCCGGCTGCCGTTATATCAAAATTGACGCCATGGTGACCAAAATTTGCAATTTTACGGAAATGAATTTTAAAAAATAGTATCGTGCAGAGGATCAAAAATGGCAACTTTTTATATATATACTTTGTTTGTACAATGTTTAGTATTTAAATAAAAAAATAAAAACGGCAAAATTTTAAATCTTATTTGCACCACGTTTTTTAAACTTAGCTCGCTGCAGCTCCGACAAATATGAACGGATCTTGCTTATTTTTTGCATAGACTCGTAAAATAGTCTAGCGCTGCTAATAAACTCATAGATAGTTAAATATTAAATATTTTTCATTCAACAATTTAATTGCAAACCAGTGAGCTACCTTTTATATGGTTAAGTATGTTCACGAGACATTTGTTTGTTAACATTTGAAGAAGTTTCTCAGAAAATTTCAGATGAATTGGATGAAAAGTGGCAAAGATAGAGCGATTTTGTCAAACTTGTACGATGCGCGCGAACATTAGCGGTCTGCGCGATACATGACGCTCAGTGTATGTCAGTCATAGAATAAGAAATAATTTAAGAAACATGATAAAAGTTATCCTGAAATAAACAAAACAAAGTCGAACTCGTTTCGCATTGAAATCACACTGATTTTCTTGTTCGTTTACAAGCTGCATTTATTCACAAATTTGTTAATTTCTTTAATCTTTTTAAAAAACGTTTTACTTGCTAAATAAATTATAAGCATAATTTCGATCAATATAGGACGTAAAAGAATTAGAAATGAGCATGCATGGAAAAAAACTATTAATAAAAGTTGTAAAAATAAGGTAAGTAAAATATCGTAAGACGTGTTATAAAAAAGAATTTCTGTTGCAAATATGATTGAATGACATGTATATAAAACTCGAAATTAATTAAAACGAAGAACTCTCTAAATTTTTATGCTGTTGTGAAATATTATGTAAATAAACAATTTGAGGTTAATTATTTTAATTACTTATGCATCCTATGCGTTAATCAACTTCCACACCCGTGTCAAAATGCACTATTTTCAAATCATTTAAAACGAAGCTGTAATCAATTTTGTAAAATAAATTTTTTCATTAATACGTATATATAAAATGATGATTTCCAAACGTCTTTTAGATAGGGATTAGAATATGAATCAGTTAGTGGAAAGAAAGTGCTTGAAAAGACGTTCACAGAAATCAAAAATTGTTGTCCTAAAAAGTGTTTTTTAAAAGTAGATCATGAATGGCAAAAAAGTATGTTTCATAAATTTTGGCGCAGTGGAGATTTTCAAGTACAGAATACAATATTAGAAAATATGATTGTAAGAAAAGAATCGACACAAGAATTAAAACGTTTACAGTGGCAATTTCATTGTTACTACAAAAGCACTAGTATCGATATTTGTCGAAAGTTTGTTTGCAGTATTTTCCAAATTGGAGAACGAAGAAATGGAAACGAAGGTTCAAGAAAAAATAGTAAGTGGCAAAACGATGTCTGATAATAGAGGAAAACAAGATAATCACAAGGTAAAGCTAACTGAAGATGTCAAAACTTTAATTCTGGAACATTGTAAAAGCCTTCCGCATTCTGAGTCACATTATACTAGAGAAAGCTCAAAGCTTTACTATTTTCTTGATACATCGTTAACATTACATTCACTCTATTTTTCCTTTTTGGATTTTTATGCAGCTGTAACAGGTAGTGAAGCTATTCCTATTGATAAAACAACATATTTTAATTATTTTAATTATTTTGTGAATTTCTCTATTGGTCTGCCACGTACCGATGTATGTGATCTTTGTTTTACTTATGAAACTAATAAAGGACGAGAAAATGAGTATTTTGAACATATCGTGCAAGTTGAAAAGTATAAAAATTTAAAAAATTCAATGTTGTCCACTGTAAATGTACTAAAATGTGAATTTGACTTTGGTCAAAACTGGCCATTGCCAAAACTACCAGTTAATTCTCAATTTTTTCGTCGTTTAGTTTGGATGTATTTGTTTAATGTACACATTTTCGATAGTGATCGAAGTTACATGTTCCATTTCCTTAAAGGGATTTTAAAAAGGACGCCAACAGCGTATGTAATATGGTTGAGTATGCGATAAGGAAAGAACTACAACTAAACGTCTTCGATAAAATATTTTTATTTTCTGATACTGCAGGAGGTCAAAATCGAAATTACATTAATTTGAAATTCTTTTCATTTTTATCTTACAAATTGCAATTAGAAATCCCACATTTATTTCCTGTTAGAGGGCATTCCTACTGCCAGTGTGACCGAAATTTCGGTTTGTATGGTAGTAAGAAAAAAAAGCAAGAAAGAATTGAAACAGAAAATGATTATGTGCAACTAATAACAAATTCTAGAATCCCTCCATTCGAAATGGTTACTATTTCACAGTGCGAAGTAAAAGATTATGAAAAACTGTTTGCGAAAGACGAAGACTTGCAGAAAAATGTAATTAAAATAAGCAAAGTTGTTAGAATTGTATATTTTCCTAACGGACAAATTGATTTGTATTACGATTATGATGGCAATCCAATTACAATTAAACTAAGAAACAGCAGTGAAGTAGATTTGTCGAAAGTATCATTAGCTAAAAAGGTAGGAATAACGAAAGAAAAAGAAAAGGATTTTAAACATTAATTGCAATTTTGTACTACTAATGGGCAACATTTTGGTGAAAAATTTTTAAAAACAACTTCTATTAAAACTGTTGTCAGTAAAACAAAGAATGTGAAAGAAGAACATGGTAACAAAAAAGTTCGAAAAACGGAAGTTGTCTCATCAAAAAGAAGAAAAGTAAGCGACGAACAAAAGCAAAAATTAGAATTAAAAATTAATAAAAAAGAAAAGAAAACAAAAACAATAAAAGGAAAAAAAAAGTAATATGTTTTTGAAACGCGTTGTATGTATTGCGACTAAATTATAAATAAATCTTAATGTAGAAATATAAATAAATATAAGTATTAGTTATTTTAAGTTTCTAATTTACTGAACAATGTCAAAAATCTGTGAAATTTATATGTTTCCCAGAAATTTATATTTTTAAAGATTGTAATTTACTATTCAATTCATTTACGCTGCAATATTCTTTTTAATGTGTGTGAATTTCATTTGAACGCTTTATTATAACCATTTATTATCTAATGTATATAACATTTAGAATTAACAATAATTTCTAAAACTTTCGTACAAAGATTTAAAAATTCAACAACTTTATGAATAACTGCCGTTTGATTTTGCCTTTGCTTAGTTTATTTAATTTCTTATTGTTTCATCAGATACTTATTTTTCTTAACTTCTACACTATAAATCGACAGTATTAAATAGTATGATTTGATTAAGTATGTATTTTTAAAAAAAAGGACAGCAAATCTTCAAGTAAACGGCATTATATGACTGACATACGCTGCGAGCGTCATGTATCGCGCAGACCCGCTAATGTTCGCGCAGAGCGTGCAAGTTTGGCAAAATCGCTCTATCTTTGCCACTTTTCATCCAATTGATCTGTAATTTTCTGAGAAACTTCTTCAAATGTTAACAAACAAATGTCTCGTTGAAAGTTCACTGAGTCTTAAACTTCCCTCGATACTTTTTTTCGTTGAATATACTTAACCATATAAAAGGTAACTCACTGGTTTGCAATTAAATTGTTGAAAGAAAAATATTTAATATTTAACTATCTATGAGTTTATCAGCAGCGCTAGACTATTTTACGAGATTAATCAAAAAATTAGCAAGATCCGTTCATATTTGTCGGAGCTGCAGCGAGTTAAGTTTAAAAAACGTGGTGCAAATAAGATTTAAAATTTTGCCGTTTTTATTTTTCTTTTTTCAAATACTAAACATTGTACAAACAAAGTATATATATAAAATGTTGCCATTTTTTATCCTCTATACAATGCTATTTTTAAAAATTCATTTCCGCAAATTTAAAAATTGGTCACCATGACGTCAATTTGTATATAGCGGCAACCCGAGCCGAGCGCTAAGGACGTTTTAGAATCGATGCCTTCAATTAGTCCAGTAAAAGTAGGATTTGACGCATAACAAATTGTAAGAAAGCTAATTCTATTTTTTTAAATTGTAGAAAAATCGTCTGACTAACATACTCAAATTCCAGTAAAATCCAGTTACTGATACATTATTTATTATTGCAAAATAGGTTAAAAATTATAAACAAATTAAATTTTGCATATGATTGCACGTTGATTATTTTTCAAAGACAATGTAGTCTAATGGGTTTTTGAGGTCACTAATTAAAAAATTATAGACTATATTTCAAAATTTAAACTGGCGGATGGAAATAGCAGATAAAAACTAGAAAAACTATTTTAATTTGACTTAATAATTGCATGTAACAATTTTTCAGTTAGCTAATTTAAAATTTGACGATAAAATGTTCAAAATGATGGATCTAAAAGGGCATGTCGGATTAATAAAAAAGTTAATTTTTAAAGGTTTGTATATTTGTAAAGGTGGTTGATTGCATTCAGGTATAAAATTAAATTTCGCGAAGACTTTAAGTACCACGAGTGATAAGTAATCAAAAAATTAAAAAAAAAAAACGAAAAGAATATATAAAATAGGATTAGCGATAAACATACAAATAGCCGTCACGTGATTCGATCTGAAAAGAAGCCATCAGTATTTACATGGGTAATGTTGGATATCATAAGAAAATGTTAACAATATTAATAACATTCAGATAATAATACGATACAAGACCATTATTATTTACTATTTTAAATTGCTTCCTCATAGAAGAAGCTTTGTGTTGGTAAAAATAGTTTTGCTAAAAACATGTTAGCAAAACTAGCAATAGACCTCTGATGCTTTCTTTCATCCTATCCAGTAATGACTAAAACAATTTTAGTTACAGATTGAACAGATGCATAGGATATTGCAGAATCATTCTTTCTATTGTA
Source organism: Gastracanthus pulcherrimus (assembly GCA_949152435.1). Lineage (NCBI taxonomy): Eukaryota > Metazoa > Arthropoda > Insecta > Hymenoptera > Pteromalidae > Gastracanthus > Gastracanthus pulcherrimus. Next base: position 127,133,904 of record OX424574.1, read on the forward strand.
CCCAAACATATTGGTCAAGCAGAAACAGCAATCCGTGATTTAATCTGTTGACTCTTGTAGATCGTAGGCAAAGCAAATGTTTATTTCTTCTTACAATAGATTTGCAAAAATCAAGAAATGCATAATATTTTCGAGATTCAAGAATTATTGTTCATTTCACTAGCATCTATATTAAAATAGACCCATTTCTTGCCTTAATATCAGGCTAGAGATCAAAAGAAGGATTTGACCTCCAAATGTCCTTCAAATGACCTCTAAGAGTCCCTTTGACGAAAAGGTCAAAGCGTATCTGGACGTAGAATTTTCCGTTCTTTCAGAATCCGGAGTCAAAAAAATCATATCGATCGATTTAAGGGGTTTGACCTTCATTTGACCTTGAACCAGACGTGCTGGGGTCATATGGACACCGGCATCATGATCAGCGAACCCAAAAACATAAAGATCAACTGTTCCGACGCCTATTTCTTACCTTAATATCAGCCTAGAAGTTCGAAACAAAGATTTGACCTCCAAATGTCCTTCAAATGACCTGTAAGGGTTGCTTTGACGAAAAGGTCAAAGCGCATCTGGACGTAGAATTTTCCGTTCTTTCAGAATCCGGAGTCAAAAAAATCATATCGATCGATTTAAGGGGTTTGACCTTCAGTTGACCTTGAACCAGACGTGCTGGGGTCATATGGGCACCGGTATCGTGATCAGCGACCCCAAAAACATAAAGATCAATTGAGATCAGAAATGCTCCACCCCGATTTCATATTGTGGTCCTGTTTTATTAGAAAATGTTAAAAAATAACTTTTATACGGCATCAGTTCTATAAATAAAATAAGTGTATTAATGTTACATTAGGAAGTTTTGTAAGATATTGTGAAATAAAAAGTTGATTTTCAGATATAAATTGTTATTTTATTCATAAATTCTTAAATACTACACACTTTGTTTTTTATTACAATGATGTTCAGATAGATAAATTTACATTTAGTCAAAATTTAATAATATAATTTTGTAAGAATACGCATTCAAGTTGGAGAAAAAATTATTCTTTGGAATTTTATTTTATGTTAAATTCATAAATCAGTGTATAGTACATACATACACGTGGATTTAACTTCGAATGTGCAAAAGTTTATAAATAAATATATATTAAATATATAAATAAAATTTAGTCAAGTTTTAATAATAGGACTTTGTAGGTTAACCAATCTTGCGGCTATAACTACCATTGAATCTAAGTGTTTGATATAACTACTATTTAAATTAGCACAAGGTTGTAACATAGAAAAATCTCTTAATCTTCTGATCACTACGTGAATCCTCAAACTTGCACTAATCGCTTAGTTTCTAAAGCTTCTTCTTTTGATAGTTTTGTTTTAGTCAATACACTTGGTGGACGTATTAATTCACAATTTTTATTCATCAACAAAGTTTGTATTCCTTTCAAACCACAGTCGGTCATAACACTACATCCGAAAGGTAATTTATCTAGAATACCACCCTACTGAAAATAGGTTTTTAAAATTCATTAAAATTTTTTAAAGTCCAATCATTTTTAATTAACTTCTATAACTCCAATGAACGTTGACATTTCAATTACCAAGCCATGAAATAACTTTAATAATATTGAATCAACTTTCATGAATTTTTATAATTAATTGACATTAAAAATTTTGAATGTTCAATTTCAGTATAGACCTTTATAAATTTTAATAAAATTTAATGCACTTGCATAAATTTATTAAAATTAATTAAATGAATGAATTTTAATTATTTTTTTCTGAATAATATCCAATGAATTTCTATGTATTTAAATTATTTCCAACTAAACAAATTCAAGCTTTATAGTAACGCCAATTATATCACTTGTAATTGTTTTAAATTGTTGTTTATTCGTGATGGAAGGGCCTTATAAGGTAAAAGTACCAGTAACTGGACACTTAAGGGCAAACGGAATATATGCGTTAATATATAACGCTAAATTTAGCACTATACTAGATGATTTTGTATCCTACTGAAAGACAATATTATTGTCTATCAAATTAACCTGATAAACTTCTAATTTACACTTTATTACAAGAAATATTAATAAAAATGTAATGTACACTAGTGCACTAGTAGCTGGACAAGCAAAGAACATTTGTCCTAACAACTGGACATTGCTGTCCTAGTACATGGACACGTTTATTTTGGCTTATTTCCATTAAAATAATATATATTTCTTGAGAAAATCAAGTTTGAATGAACAATAACAGTACTATTGTTATATTTTTCGAGTGTATAAGTACTTAGTTGAAGAATTTAAGACTGATTATCACTTGAAAAATATTCTACTCACCTAACCTACGATGTGTCGGCTGATATGTACGCCATAACTTCAAAATGTCAAATTCACGACATGAAATATAAACACTAACATTGTTAAAAATTGAATCAAAATATTGACAAAGTAAATAGTAGAACTAATGGTAATAACTTTTGAAAACTTAATTATGCAGAGAAAGGCGTGTTCTGTATCAAAATATGTTTATAATATTGAAATTCATATAGGTGTCCAGGTACTCGGCACTCTAACTTTTCTGTATACTAGAGACTGGACACTTGTTTTTTGCAAGAAAAACGATATTTTTGCATATATTAGCATTTTACTTCGATTTATTATGCGATTAAATAAGCTCGGAAAAAAGTTGGGCGTCGAAAATAATAATAAAACATTAAATAACTTCTAATATCAGAACGGCATATCTTAGCCATTGCTTAAGAAGATGGCGTGCTGCTGTGCATGCATTAATTCCATTACAAAACTATTTTTTTAGGATACAAATCAAACACAGAGTTTTATAAAAATATAAACATATGTAGCTGGAAAGTACCAGATTATTTATTTATTTATTTATTTATTTAACCAGAGTAATACATCGTAATACATGTTGTAGTTAATCTCCAGATATATTAATTATATCTGGAGTAACCCACATCCTATAGAGGTAGTCAGAGCTACCTGTACATAGGTCCGGTGTGTATAATAACTTAATAATTAACTTACAATCTAAGTAAAACTAAAAACTAACTTAAAACCTAAGTGTCCAAGTACATATTTGTCTTGGATAAAGTAACAGTGACTTGTTGATGTTTATAATATATTCATACTTATCCATTTTTTAAATTTTTTCTTATTATAAATCTTTGATATGTCTAGTATTTTAAGATTTATATTAATTGTTGGTAAGCAGTTATAAACTTGTATTGCTCTAATGTGATTACTCTTATCACTTACAGCTTTTGAACATTTTGGTGGTATAATAAGTTTATTTCTGGTTTTGCTTTTAGACGTTAAGTATAAATTCTTGAGTTCATTATAATGATACGATACACATTCATAAGCAAAAATTTGTTTTAAATTTAATGGGTTGTCCTTATTGAAACTATTTTTATTAACAATTTTTAGGATTCTATTCTGAGTCTTTTGAAGTAACTCCAGATTGTTTCTGTATGCACCACCCCAAGCTATATTTCCATAAGTAATTATACTATGAAAAAATGCATAGTATATTATCTTAAGTGTATCAGATTGCATGTATTTTGACATTTTGTAAAGTATAAATAATATATATTTTGTTTTCTTTATTATATATTCAATATGTCTGTCCCATTTTAGATTGTAATCAAATACAATACCTAGATATTTACAATATTCTACCCTACAAATTTTAGTACCCTGTATTTTTATGTTCATATCTTTAGGAACACTATCACAGTAATTGCCAAATGTTATGTAGGTTGTTTTATTTATATTTAAAGATAGTTTGTTCAGAGCTAACCAATTAGCTATATCATCCAAGTACTTATTCATTTTATTTTCAACTTTTTCCCAGGTATCATCAGATGCTATAATTGCTGTATCATCAGCATATGAGATAGTGCTGTCAGTTCTATTTATTAATAAATCATTAACGTAAATTATGAATAGAAGTGGTCCTAGTATAGTACCCTGGGGAACACCTGTGTCTATTGTTTCATATTGACTTTCTGTTATTCCAATTCTAACTTTTTGTCTCCTATTGCTTAGATAATTCATTATTAGTTTATGTGCTTTACCTCTTATACCATAATTATATAATTTATCTAATAAGATAGAATGGTTTACAGTATCAAACGCCTTAGCTAAGTCTAGGAATGTGATTGCTATTGGTTTGCTTTTGTCTAAATTGCTATATATTTCTTTCGTTATATAACTAAGAGCATCTTTAGTACCTTTATTTTTTACAAATCCATATTGATTGTGAGTTAATAGTTTAAATTTATCAAAAAATTCTTGTAATCTTACAAAAACAATTTTTTCTAGAACTTTTGCTATATTTGAGATTAAGGATATGGGCCTATAATTTGATATTTCCATTTTGTTTCCAGCTTTAAAGATAGGTACTACCTCAGCTGTTTTCAATGATTCAGGCCATATTGATTTTTCTAGACATATATTAAATATATGAGTTAATGCATTTACGATTAGATTTGATAGTATTTTCAAAGCTTTTGTTGGGATTTTATCAACACCGCCATTTTTTATTTTCATATTTTCAATTATTTGTAAAATTTCAAAATTATTAGTTGGTTTTATAAAAATAGAGTTGCAATTCATGGGTGGTAGTTTTAATATCTTACCCTGCGGAATATTAATTTTATTACTTAAATTCATTCCTATTTTGCAAAAATATGAGTTCATTTGATTGGCAATTTTTGTAGGGTCATCTATTATTTCATCGTTATTCATTATTATTTTATTAATTGTATTATTATTTTGCGATTTAGTACCCAGTTTACTTTTTATATGTTTCCATAGTTGTTTGGAATTATTGCTACTTTTTATTATTAAATTTCTTTCATGCTTAGTTTTAGCTTCTTTAATAATTTTATCAAGACTCTTTGTGTAATTCCTATATTCTAATTTTATTCTTTCGTTATTAGGTTCATTACGCATTTTGACATATAATTGTCCTTTTCTTTCACATGAGATCATAATAGCTTTAGTGATCCAATCCTTTCTTGGTTTATTCTTATTATTTTTTCCATTTTTTAACACATATTTAGAATTTTCTAAACAGTCTTGTATTTCAGTTATTAAAGTTGTTGTAGCTTCTTCAGGATCATGCATTGATTCAATTATATTCCAATTTTTCATAGCAGCTACTCTGCGTAGTTTAATGTAATCATACTTATAGCAAATATTTTCTTTATTTAATGTTTGTGAATTGTTTATTTTTATAAATAATGGATAATGATCAGTAAATGGTATTAAAAGTTTGAAGGATTTGGTGTCTAGAGATTTGGTTTTTATATATATGTTATCAATGCATGTGCCTTCTCCACTATTGTCATTTGGTCTAGTTGTATATATAAACCCAGGGTAAAAACCTTTTTCAAGCATATTATTTAAAAGTTCCTGATTGTTATGATCTTCTTTCATAATGTCAATGTTAAAATCACCAATAATTAAATGATTTTTTATATTTTTTTTTGCCGTTCATATATGATTTTAAGTTGGAAATGAGTTCAGTACATGATAGATTATGACATCTATATAATGTTGATATTTCAAGAGAAATACCTCTATTTAGTGTTATTCTTGTATTTAATATTTTCAATTTACCAATTTCAATTGTTTCGGTTATTTCTGTTACGCAATCTTTTATATATACAACTACTCCATCATTTTGATTTATTTTGCTATTATTATAATATAAATTATAACCTTGTATAGCAAAATATTGACAGTTATGTAAGCACCATGTTTCTGAGCATACAATTATATAAGGTTTGATCCTCAAGCTCTTAATAAAAATTTCTAATTTTGTATAGTTAGCATTTAGACTTCTAATATTAACATACAGTATAAGGCTGTCTTTTATATTCAAATTTGTATTAAGAGTTTTTAGATCAAGATATGATATTTCCTCTTGAATTACTTCTTTTTGGAATTCTTCTATGAGATTTAGATGTTGCTCCATTATTTACTTTTATTTCTGCTTGTGCTTGGGCTTGTTAATGATAGTATACTAGTGCTGAGTGGTGCATTCTTGCTGAGCGTTGCATTTTTGCTGAGTATTGCACTCTTCATTCTTGGTTTAGTTGAGTTCATTGTCGTAGTGTTTTTTTTGTAATTTTCTACATTACCCATGTATCTTGGTATAGTAGGATTCATAGGATAATCTGTCATACTTATGTATCTATTAAGTTTTTTCTTAAATATTGTACATTTTTCCGTATCATTAACTACATGGTTAACCTCTAAATTTGTTTTATATTTAGTATTGCTATAAAAACAATTGATACATACTTTATTGGACAGGTTATCACATTGTGAAGATATGTGTGTTCCAGCACAATTTATGCAACAAAGCTCATTTTCACAGTTACGAGGATTATGCCCAAATCTTCCACACTTATTGCAGGGCTTGATATTTATTAAATCCCAGACTCTGCAACTTTGATAACCAATAAAAATTTTATTTTGGTTGTCTCTTATACGTTTGTATAAATCTCTTGGTACTTCTATTATTAGGCTTAACTTGTTAGTAGTCGTAATTTCATTTATGTGTAATATCTTACATTTGTCTTGATATTCACTAAAATTTCTTCGATTTATATCATTTTCGAGTTCATCTTGGTTCATTTGTGTGGGATCCACTCCAACTATTTTCATCTTTGGCGATTCAATTTTTTCATACACAACATTATAATTATTAGATAACTTTTTTGTTAAAACATCAAAAGTAGTTTTAGCACTTCTTTCGTCCAAGCTTTTAATCAATAATTCATTATCATTAATTGATTTCACATATTTAGTTTGAATATTTTTATCATCTATTAAATAATTGCACACTTTTTTTGAAAAATCTTTAGGATTTTTGACTTTTTTTTTATTTTCTACAATTATTGCTGGAACTCTTTTCTTTTTATTTACTGATTTATTAATTAATACCTCAGCATATGTTTTTTGGTTTAGTTGCACTTTTTCAAATTCATCTTCATTCTTCTCTTTTTTCAATAATCTTTTTAACAGAGTATTCTTGTCCATTAATTCACTATTTAATTGTTTAAGTAATTGATTTTCGATATTAAGATTTTCTAGTTCAGAATTTTCTGACAGTAACGTGGCATCTAGTTTTTCATTCGTTCCAGATTTTTGTGTATTTTCAGATATAACATTTAATTCATTTAAGATTTTGTGCTTTATTTTCTCTTCTTTTGCACTTTTTATCTGAGCAATTAAAATTCTAGCATTTTCATCTAATTTTATTTTATTCTCTTTTAAGGTTAGAACAAGCTCCACGTGTGCAGGACAAACCACAAGTGCTTTCCCTACGTATATTTTGTCTTTATATTTGTCAAAGTCACTTTTATGATAAATATTATCACACACTACACAAATCACTGTTGTAACTTTATTTTTTGGATGGCATGTATATGCTGGTTCTGAGTTTATATCAGGAGGTTCGGGAGGTAGTCCACCTCCTCCCGACGCCATGATGACACATTATGATTACATATAATTATTTTCATTAAACGTACTGTAATACCCGATATTACGTGATATTCGAGCTGCTGTCCAGGTACTGGGACGTGTCCAGTCACTGGCACACTTACCTTAATGTATCCAATTTTTCATAAATATATTTTTATGGTATATTGAAAATAAAAAACTTTTAGTCGGTCACGTGGGATTCTTCATTTCTCTTTCACATTCCCTTACGAAATCTACAATAAAAAAGTGTCCTTTATATAACCTTTATAACCCCTATAAATGCATTTAGGAATACAAATGGGGGCACTTAAAGTAGTAAAAATGGCGGACAGTTAAATATTTTAAGCAATTGTATTTAATTGTACCTAAATGATTTAATTTTTAATACTAAAAGTAATTCAATATTTAAATATTTTTACTTTTATTTATTTTTATTATTATTTTATTTATTTTAATTTTTATTCTTTTTATAAAATATTTTTTTTGTAATGCTCGATCGATTTATTAAATTGTTATATATATAATATATGTAAAATAAAATTTTGTTACTAAGAAAATAGTACTAAAAATTATAATTATAAGAAAAAATTACTGCGTATAGCTTATAAGAACGATTCGAATGACTACTCGTAACAAGTTGCGGTGGCACAGTCAGTAGGTCGTCCGCTTCTGGTGCAAAGGTTCCATCGATTCCCCATAAGATCGATTTTTTTTGCAGGTAATATATTTATCATCGAAGAATAAGCGAAAAAATTAGAATTATAAGCATGCGATGCGAGCATTCATGTTATATCAAATGTAAATAATATGTAAAATAATTAGCGAATATAAAAAAATACTAATTTCAAATCCGTACATTAAATTTCATGTGGATGCAATAAATTTCACGTGAATGTAATGGAAGCACATTTCTAGTAGGTACATTAAAAATTTTGTATGTACATCTCACTTAAATTTAATGTAGATGTACATTAAATTTAATGTAACTGTAACGTAAAAATTTTCAAGCTTAATCGAAAATCATGTACATTGAATTTAATGTATTTACATTAAATTTAATATATGTAGATTAAATTTAAGTTTGTACACTAAATTTGAGTGTACATTAAATTTAAGTTATATCATTGAAAAGGAATTAATGTACCTGCTTGAAATTTGCTTCAATTACATGTACATTAAATTTAATGTATCTATTTCTAACGGTACAGACTCTCCTTTTTTATTATTATTAGAGCTCTCAGGTGCCCTGTAGAAATAAAAAAGTAATAAAACGTAAAAAAAAGTAAGAAAACGCAATAAAACGTAAGAAAAAGTAAGAAAACGTAATAAAACGTAAGAAAAAGTAAGAAAACGTAAGAAAACGTAAGATTCTGTTGAATTTCGGACATTCTTACGTTTCTTTGCGGTTTCCTATAGATTGTTATACTCTATTACGGTTTCGTACGTTTTATTCAGTTTCGCAATTACATAAAATAATATAGCTAGAATTTTCCACCGATAGGTGGCGAGGCATATACAAACCAATTCATGAATACAAAATAGAAACTTTAAGTTACTTAAGAAGCATTGGCACTTGGAATATTGGACACTATGGACGTCTTTTTAATGGGTAGAATTTTCAATGTGAAAATATAATCTAAAGTAATAAAACGTAAGGAATCGGATGGAAACGTAAAAAAACGTAAAAAATTGTATGAAAACGTAATAAAACGTAAACATGTCCAAAATCCAACAGTTTCTTACGCCTTTCTACTTTTTTTTACTTTTTATTATGTTTTTTTATGATCAGTTACAATTTTCTACTTTTTCTTACGTTTCCTTACGGTTTATTACATTTTATGGTTTCCACAGGGGGCTCTCCTTTTTTTTTATTATTAGAGCTCTCGGCTCTCCTTTTTTTTATTATTAGAGCTCTCAGGCTCTTCTTTCTTTTTATTATTAGCCCCTGCTGAAAATAGGTTTTTAAGATTCATTACAATTTTTTAAAGTCCAATCATTTTTAATTAAATTCTATAACTCCAATGAATATCGACATTTAAATTATCAAGCCATGAAATAACTTTAATAATATTGAATACACTTTAATGAATTTTTATAATTAATTGACATTAAAAATTTTGATGTACAATTTCAGTATAGACCTTTATACATTTTAATAAAATTTAATGAACTTGCATAAATTTATTAAAATTAATTAAATTAATGAATTTTAATTGTTTTTTTTCTGAATAATATCCAATGAATTTCTATGTATTTAAATTATTTGCAACTAAATAAAGTTGAATCGTCAAAAATTTTATTATCGATAAATGAACTTCACTAACATTGAATCAACTTTTATGATGTTTTGTAATTAATTAATATTAATTATTTTTAATGAGAAGTTTTGGTATACTTTTTATGAACTTTAATGAAGTTTTATACACGTACTTACAGTTGAAAAAACAATTAAATGAATGAATTTTAATTGTTTTTTTCTGAATAACATCCAATGAATTCCTATGTCTTTAAATTATTTTCGACTAAATAAATTTTAATCAGCAAAAATGTTATTAATTGTCATTGAATTTAATTATTAAAAACCAACTAAAGTTGGTTGAAAGCTATAAAGAATAAAATTTCGAAGTCATTCATAGTTATAAAAATTTTATAGAAAATAATTAAAAACAATTGCTTATGCATTTTTAAAACCGTTCTAGATCATACTTTTGACTATTGATTTTCATTAGTTTTACATTTGTGATGAAGTTAATTAAAGGTCATTAAATTTAATTACATATTTTTGAATTTCATGACTAGAAACAAACTAAAGTTTATTGAAAATTTTTAACTGTATCATATGACTTTTAATTGTTTTAAATGGTTTCTAATAACCTCTGTTTTTTAATTATCTTTAATAGGTAGAAGTATGATCAAGAACAATCTTTCAAATTTATTGAATAGCAGCTCTATGTATTTTAATGAATTTTAAAAACCTATTTTCAGCTCAAATAATACAATATCACTCACTCAACCACCATATCCAACAGAAATAAAATTTATGAAACCATCAGGTGTACTTGAGATAAGATATATTATTGTATTATGTCCTTTGTAGGATGGCCAGGTTAAGGCCTGATCAACTGAATTCGATGGTTTGTGGATTGATATTTCAAAACAATCTACTATTGATTGTACATGACTGTAGATGGCTCTGAATGGTATAGGCAAAGCTCTCTTAATAGATTCTTCTAAAAGGAAAAAAATCAATTTAAAAAAAAGAGCTATTTTTGCCACTGTTGAATTAAAAATTCTACAAGCGTGATTCACTGATATTCCAATCTGTTCACTTAAGGTGGCTCGAGCGTTAGGTGCCGTATCAAGCGAGGGCACCGTAAGGAGCATTGCATTAGCAAGCTATTTAATAGTCATAATTTCAGAAAAAAACATGAATTACTACTTCCTAGTATGTTAATGTAAAAACTATGACATAAATGAGTAAACAAACTCGATTTTTTTTACTTTTTCTTTTATCTGTGGGTGTAACAATTTTTTCGACCGCTACTGACTCGGTAAGTGTGGCAACGTCGCAAGGGTCAGCTGATCCGGTAGAACATGTGCGCCCATGACGTTTACTTTGTGATTTCTGTAGTTGTTTCAAATAAACATGCCTCATAATGTGCATGCGACAAAAAGTAAATTACAAATTTACGAGTTTTATGTATTAAAACATTTTTAAAAAGTTATTATGTAAAATATCACTTTGACAAAAATGTTATGTAAAAAGCCAGTGTCAAAAAGATGCTATGTCAATATATTCATATATAAATACATGTTTTTGATTGAATTTTTACATAGCCTTTTTTTACATCTGTTTTTATATAACATCTTTTGAAAAGAAAATCTGATACGATCAAATGATATTAATGTAATTTTAGAAGTTTTTTTATATCGAGCTTAAAATTTAAGTATGATAAAATCATGCGATTAATTATAAATTTATAAATGTATGAAAAGTGTTTTAATTGAGGAGTGGTAGAACATAACCGGATAATTCAAGTTTCGGTAATAATTGTATTTATCTATTATAATTTATTGTTGTCTTTATATATTTTACATTATTGGATACTTAAACTTAATATTTTACCATAAAAACAACACTTTAAGATGCACTTACTCCATAATAAACAATATTAAGTAGATTGACATTTAAAATTGCAATTATCCGATTTTATTCCGACACTCCACAATTATAAAATAATGAAATGTACTTATACGATTTTTACACTGATTTTCTTGTTTATTACAAGTTGCTTTTACTCCTAAATAAATAATGTATTCTGAATAGTATTAATAAAGTAGTCACAAATAAAATAAAAGTCATACAATTTAAAGTTTAGTAGGTTTAAATTTCCCGCCATTTCATGCTCATTTTTGAAATGCGATGTTGCCGCTTATAATAGACATGCGCAGAAAGTACTACAGAGTGTAGTAAATCGTTAGTTTATACACTTTCATCATTATTATTTCTCTATTTTGATCGACTACTCACAATTATTTTTATGCCATTGTAATCCTCATAAACCAGTGTATAACCACCTGTTTTTTTGTTATGATTTAGTATTTTACAACATTACTACAGAATAATTACTCACAGATAATGACAGAAACGCCATAAGCTACGTGTTGTACAGACTCATTTTACAACTCTTTTTTCTTTATAATTTAGTCGATGAGCTTATGATTTTTGGAAAGCAATAAAAAGTTTAACATTTAAAGTATATTTCCCGCATATTTTTAATGTGATTTAGTATTTTTGAAAAGTCGCTCGAGCCACCTTAACCTTTCAAAAGTATCATCGAATCTGATTTTCAGTAAAGTTAATTTTATATAATTAAGAGCAAATGTTACTTTCTAGACTCAAAACATTTATAATCCAAAACCACTCATTAAGAATACCAAAGATGCATTTTTGCATTGGTATGCACTAAATAATTAGTCATATTCATAATCTTCATTTGAGCGTTGCTTTTTATTTATATGTTCTCTTCTACTTTCTCATCAGAAGAAAGTTCGTATTCACTCTGACTTGTTATTAAAACAGATGTACTTGAAGACTCATACACAAGCTGTTTGACCGTTTTCTTACAAGGCTTGAAATTAATTGGTGAGGTAGCTACATCAACGATTTCCTTTTTAATTGGTGAACAACTGGCATCAGATACGGGCTTCACTATATTGCATGAAACATATTTACTACGATAATAAATTCTTGCTTGGACGGCTCTATCTTTACAGATTACGGTTGTTCTTGAGATATCTTCTCCAACTACGTCAGTACCAACACTTCTACTCAAAGTAGAAACACTCTCAACTGTTTCACTGTCACTTATCAAATTACCAATTTCATATACATCTGATGTAGCACAGTCATTTGCTACATCTCTCAAAGCTGGTCTTGAGTGAGACGGAGTAGTTTGCACATTCATATCACATCCAAGAATACGCTTAGGTTGTTCAGATTGTATTTTTAATTTTTTCACTGTGTTTTTTTCTTTATTAACTTCACTCTCACTTAATATATCAGTTACATTTCTTTTACGGACAAGTTTCTTCAAAGCAGACTGTGACTTCAAAGTGTTTGCTGCTTTTCTAGCTGGCTGACAATCAAATAACTTTGGAATTGTATCTTCTTTTAACTTCAAATATTCACCATAAATCTTGAACCTTGTGTAGTTTAATAAATCTTCTTTTAACTGTAAGGAATATGTATTTTCATTACTTTTGCAGGAATGCATTATAGGTTAGAATAACATAATTTTTTCAAATTCCGCTTTAATCGCAAGTATAAACTGTAACTTTAACTATTTAACATTATTGAATTATTTTACTTACATTAAAATGACCCTGGCAACAGTAAAAATTAGATTTGTTCGGCTTGTATGGTCGACGAGCGACATCGAACCACCGCTAGCGTCGTTTTTCATCTTCAGGAACACTTAAAAACACTTTATCTGGAGCGTTTTTTGCAGTGTTTGGACACAAAAGCACGAAACACCGATAACACCTTTTTCTGTCATTTTTACTATTAACTATTAAAACATACGTTTGTGCAAGGCATTACCCTATGCTTTTCACGGAGAAAATAAACGGTGTGACGTCACGATCCTTTGGCTGCTGTTCAGGCGTTTTCGGAACGCACACGGACTTTTTAAATTATTGACTTTCCTAAGCTAAAAGAAAAATAGAAAAACTGATTTTTAATTAAAATAAAAAGAAATTTATTAGTAAATATGCATATAGCGAACATATTGGAACCATTTCTGAAAAATAGGTTAAAGCCGAATTGTACCAAGGCTGGCCGGTATTACCATTGGAGTAAATCCGGTCAAAATGCATTTTTTTATTTTGGCTTATATCTTCGATATCTTAAATTTTTATATAAAACCATTAAGAAATATTTAAAGTCAATAGTTTGAACTAACATAATAATTATTTAAAGTTAAAAAAAAAACAATTTGAAAGTAGAAATAATAAGCACGTTTGCAGAGGTGACCGGCAATCCCCGTTCTCCCCTGCAACTCAAAAACCGAGATAATTATTGAGAGAAAATCCTTTATATATTATATACTTGTAAATGACGCCAAATAAATGGGCTCTAATAATATTTTGCTGTCAATTTAAAACTCAGGGCTGTATGGAAATAAATCAACATTATGTATATAAGAATTGAATGTAATGCCGAAATCAATAGATATTTGTTGATATTCGGCTAACTGAAACCTACTATATACTATATATGATGGCTTAAGGGAAGTAGCTACCGATTTTTGGTAAAAAAAATCGATTTCTTTTAAGTGGTAAAACACTTATTTAAGAGGAGTCCGTATCTACTGTTCTTGTCTAATCACGTTTTTGCTATTTATTCAAATTGTAGTTTGTTCATTGAAGAACTAAAAGTTGGCCCAAATTGGTATTAAAGTGAGGAATATTATGAGACCTTAAAAAGTATCTAACATTATTTCCTTTTCAAGAAAAATTCGGAACGGAAAAGCTAACCTCAATTTTCGCGTTCCGAAGTTTTCTCCAAAAGAAAATAATGTTAGATACTTTTTAAGGTACCAAAATATTTCTTATTTTAATACCAATTGGGGTCAACTTTTAGTTTTTCAATTAACAAACTACAATTTGAATAAATAGCAAAAACGTGATTAGACAAGGACAGTAGATACGGACTCCTCTTAAGCCTTTTTCTTTCAAAAGTAAAAAGTTTTACACGAAAACTAATTTTTTTCGACTTATTTGAAGCTGTAGATCAATGGTTGATCATGCTATTTTTATTCATATTTATTATATAAGATTTTGAGGCTTTAAAACGGTAAAATGTAAAATATTACTAAGTATATATGATGCAAATATTTTCAGAATGATTGCTTTTAAACATAAAAAGTTTCCTGGACTAGTAAAAAAAAATTCTTTTTTTGAGTTTAACTCAGGCTTGCCCCCTTAAATGAAACGACAGTGTGTATGAAAAGGAAAATTCTACGAATTTTCAGCCGTAAATGAGACAATATCATAAACAAATCGTTATAAGGATATTGAGAATCCCTAAATAATAACAATAGTTCGATTTGGAATGAATAGCATTGTTGCAATATGGCAACAGAATAAAATGATATGTGTAAGACTCGAAATTGAGAATGAATAATCGGCGTTTATGTTGATCAGTGAGAAGAAACGGTAAAAAAAATGATGGTGCTAGTTGGAAGAGTAAAGTAGAGAGTATACAAATTTCTCATACAACCTGTTTTAAGGTGATGTTAAACCCTGTGTTACTGGTAAATACGGGGAACCACTTTTTTCATTTATTTTTCAATTTTAAGAAAATATCTCTATGATAAGTTGTTCTTTTTGATTGGAATAACAACTTTCCATAGAGATATTTACTCAAAATTGAAAATGAAATGAGAAAAGTGGATCCTCGTATTTGTCGGTGACAGGTGGCTTTAGCATCACCTTAACGGAGATAAATAGTCCACACTCGATGTGATGATCCCCCGGAAGACTCAATATGCAACCAGGACAAAGGACGAACGAAATGTCAAATCAAAAAGCCGTGAAAACACAACTATTTAATAGAGAAAATAACTCTGGACTTTTCCAGACTTCTGAAAATTCGAGCCACAAGTATTCACGCACTAGTTTCACCAAATTTTCCGAATCTTCGAAACACAGATGAAATGATTTTTTAAGATGAAATAGATTTAAAATAACAGACTCCAAATTGGAAATAATAGAAAATAGAATGAATTAGAAAAGAAAAACCCTTGACAGATTCCGCCATCTAACTCCTGCTTGAACACCAAGATAAAGCAAAGAAGCGACAAAAGAGAGAGAGAGCGGCTAGAGAGATTGCGACTGTTTGCGTCGGAGTCAGATCACGGATTCGAATACAATAGGTGTAATAACTGCCTATGCAGATTATACAACTATAATCTACAGTGCCAATACGTGAGAGGAACTATCGAAAATAGTAAAGGAAGATTTGAAAAATATATTTGTTTGGTTTGCTGAAATTCACTTTTCAGTAAATTATAATAAAACAATCTTCACTCCATTTGGATTCTATAAAGATAGTTTTGCATCATATGATACAATTGATATTCGCTCCGTGCAAGTCAGGTTGCGACATCTGGTTCGGCATTAATGTTGGAATATTTATACTATGTTTTATGGGGAATTTGTATAAAATTGAAATAACAACCAAATAACGGTTATTTTCTGTATTTTCTTTACATTATAAAAAGAAGACACTATTACTTTGTTTAATATTCATATAAACATTTTCTTCGCATGTCTTTTCAGGTTAGTCAATCTATATATAGGGTTGTCACTATTTACTCATGTAAAATTTCCCTAACTTTTCCAGGTTTTCTAGGTATAAAATCTTAATTTTTCCATCCTTTTTTCGAGAGATTCAACGTTAAAAAATGATAAAATTAGCAACTTTAATCAAAATAATTTATTTGTATTAGTTATGACCAGGTGTGGCGATATTTTCATCATCACTAAATTGAAAAAACAAGTCGCGATCAAAAAATCGCCACACCAGCTCATAACTAATAAGCCGTAACATACTTTGCAGTTTTACGTTTATGCCATGGCATAGAAGTAAAACTCAGCTACCACGAGGGCATTATCTTTTAATTTAGAAAATATCTTATTAAAAAGTCGAGAACTGTAAACCCAACTAAACAAACGAAGCCGTACTTGCTTTCTATTCTAGCGTATACAACAATTTCTTTGTATTAAAAATAAATCTTTAAATAATAAGCGATAAAATTTACTCTCCGAGAGATACCGTTTTCTTTTTAAAAATAAATCTTTAAGGCAGGTTTGCGGTGGATTTTTTTTTTATTTCATTATTCGATAGCATTACTATCTAGAAATAGTTTAAAACTCATACAATTAGTTCCTACAGCCGGGAACAGGCAGAAAAGAGGCAGCACCTACCGCGTTTGAGCGCGCGCGCTCGGCTGCTCCTGCAGCGGCCGGCGTTGCGCTGCCGCTGCCCCCCTCTCCATCTTTAATCCTAGTCCTGCTCCTATCTCCCTTCGTAAATAGCAGTTTTGGCGGCCATTTACCTAATTCAGTGCTCGCTCAGTCATCCCAAGCGTCGCGTCGTTGTGAAATTGAACCGTTGTGAAAAAGTAGTATTTTTACTATGTGTGATCGAAAGGGCAGCAGAGAGAACGAAAATAAGCCAGGCCGATCAAGAAAACGCTCGTTTCACGGGAATCGGCATACTTCTGATGCTGATTCAAGTTTAACTAGTACTTCTGCAAAAAAAATTCATAATGGTGATCCTGATTTTCAAGTTGCAGTCGATGCAACTATGCTATACTGTATAGTCTCTTATAGTGTATTCTTGGCCTTACAGAACATTGTGATTTGTAAAACATGCAAAAGTGAAGTGCGTTTTTCGAAATTGAATCAGAAAGGTTTAGGCTTTGATTTAAATGTGGCGTGTAAATGTGAAAATGACGTTCGCATTCCATCGTGTCCAAAAATTAGCTCTGGTTACGAAATAAACAGAAGATTTGCTTTCGTAATGAGGCTTCTTGGCATAGGTATTTAGGGTCTGAATCATTTTTGTGGATTGATGGATTTGTGTACTGGATTTAGTGAAAATGGATATTATGATATTGTTAATCACATTCACATAGCAGCCAAATCAGTAGCAATATTAGCTTTTAAAAAAGCTGTAAATGAGGAGAAAAAAGTAAACGCGGCAGCTGGTAAGATTGAAAATCGGCTCACAGTCTCCGGAGATGGTTCATGGCCAAAAAGAGGTTTTTCGTCGTTACTTGGCTTAGTCAGTTTGATAGGCAAATATACAAATAAAGTTTTAGATCTCGAAGGGAAGTCAAAGTTTTGCAGAGCGTGTGAAACCTACGATGGTGACCATAATACTCCTGAATTTGAAGCTTGGTTTGAAGATCATGAACAATATTGTACAGCTAATCATGAAGGTAGTTCTGGAATGATGGAATCGAATGGAGTTCTGGACATGTTCAAAAGATCCATTGAACTTTATAAAGCTATTTATGAATATTATATAGGTGACAGTGACACCAAAACCTTCAAAAATGTAATCGATGAAAAACCTTATGGAGACAAAGTAATTGTAAAGAAGAAAGAATGCGTGTTACACGTGAAAAAAAGGATGTTTCGGAGAGCCAAAGAGATTAAGAAGCAGTTAACTCAGTTAAAAAAAGCTAAAAAAACTATAGAAGAAGCTGCCTTGAAAAAATAGACATCCAAAAAAAAAGCCGATACTCCGAAAACTTTGACTTTAACTGGTAAAGTTATGTCCGAATTATCCGCTTTTTATGGCATTGCTGTTCTGAATCATCCTGACTCACCCGAAGAAATGAAAAAAGCTATTTGGGCCACATTCTACCATAGAACCTCGACCGACGACAATCCACAGCACCAATACTGCCCAGACGATTCTTGGTGTAAGTATCGTTTAGCAGCAGCACAGAATAAACTGAGTACTTTTAAGCATCCCCCCGCTTTTGACAACGATACTCAAGCAGTACTTAAACCAATTTATGAAGACCTCACTAGTGAAGATTTATTAGAAAGATGCACTGGCGCAAACACTCAGAACAATAATGAAAGTTTTAATTCTTGTGTTTGGGCCATGGCTCCAAAACACACTTTTTGTGGGAAAAAATCGTTGAAATAGCAGCTTATACAGCAGCATGCACTTTTAATGAAGGCTTCAGTACAGTATTAAAAATAATGAGTGTTATGGGCGTAACAATAGGCAGTGAGGCTCAAAAATACGCTGAGAAAGTCAATGCAACGCGCGTGCGGAAAGCCGAACGGGTTGCTTCTCAGGCTTCAAAAGAAAGCAGGGTGGCCCGCAGAAACGCTAGAATACGAGAAAATGATGCTTACGAGGAAGCTGAAGGAGTTATATATGAAGCTGGCATCGCTGATTGAGTAAAAGACCCTTTTTTTCTCAAATTTTCATAAAAAAAAAAAACTTTGAACGCGTTTTTCTCGAAACAACGCTTTTCAACTCTATCGACACGATTTAAAAAGAACTACTACACCGATTCAGTTGAAATTTGAACAGCTTACTTCTGACATATGTTCTTTTTGTATGATCTAGAATTATAACGATCAATAAATTTTTCAAAAAGTTATAAACAATTTATGTTGAAAAAAAAGAGCCAAAAAATTCAAAAGTCCGCCATTTTGGTTTTTTCCGGTAAAAATGAAATATCCTAGACTATGCAACAGCCAAAACTATAAGTTTTAAGAATCTTTTTAGTTTTTTGATTTCAGATGATCCGTTGGTGAGATATCGTGTCGACAGTCAAATAAAAGAACAATTTTAAGACGGCCATTTTGTCAAGAAAAATTCGTAAAAAAAAAAATTTTTTTTTATATCTTCAAAATGTGTATTTTAATATGTAAAAAGTTTGAACAATAAAGATTATTTTTTGTATCAAATAAAAATTATTGAATAAATAGGGCAAATCCACCGCAAACCTGCCTTAAAGTGGCTATTCCTACATAAATATGTACCTTAAGTATCAAAATTTATATAATAATTTGGTCCCATATATAATATAAGAAATTATATAATATAAAAGAGGTACACTTGTAAGTACGAAAAAAAATGTTTTCAACAGAATTCCCCTTTTTCAAAAGTGTTTATTTTTATTGTCAACTAGAAAAATATTCAACAAAAAGCTGCAGAATTTTTTTTATTTCTTATTATTTGATTTTAATTTTGTAGATCTCATTTTGTTCCTTGAACGAATTCAGGCGGACTTATCGATATGAAAATTCAAGGAAATCGATAAATCTGTAAAGTTACAACCAATTGTTTATAAAACACATGCACGAACTTATAAACAATTGTCTCTAACTTTGCAGCTTTATCGATTTCATTCAATTTTAATATCGGTAGGTCCCCCTGAAATCATTCAAGGAACAAAATGAGATCTTCCACAGTAAAATCGAATAAGTAATAAAATAGTCTGTAGAGTTTGGCTGAATATTTCTCTAGTTGTCGATAATCACTTGTAAAATATCGAAATTTGTCTAAAAAAAATTTTTTTTCGTTACTCGAAGTATTTTTCTTTTATATTATATCATGTCTTATATTATAATATCAGAACAAATGATTATATATATTTTTATACTTAATATACATATTTATGCAGGAGCCATCTTAAGGACGTTCACCGGATAATTAAATTTCTTTAAAATCTGTTGAAACTTTTATCATATGTTAATTTAGGTGTGTTTTATACGTGGTTGAAATTTCTACCCTCCTTACGGTATCCAAAATCGAAAAATTTAGCTTAAAAGTTTCAGTTTTTAACATGGGAGCCCTATCTTGAGCTCTCACAAAATGGACATTTTTATTTATTGTATACCAGGTTTTCTTTACATCATTTCGAAAAACTAGTATGTAATGTGAAATAAGCGTAGTAGTGATACATAAAAAGCTGAGCATAGCAAGCGGTACTTTTTTTTAAAGATATAGCTATCTAAAGTTGTGCTCCAATGTTATTAGTATATCTATATCGTGATGCAGCACATGTAAAAATTAATGCCGTACATCGGTTTTCGGTGCATTTTCATAAGTTTTATATTCTTTACTAATATATTAATACTTTACATTATAAACTGAAGAGTTTTCAATATAAATATTGCCATTTAATAATGATTCTTTCGAAAATTAACTTTCTAACCTTACTGTCAAACGGTGAACGTCCTCAAATAAAAAATTCAGAAACTCAGGTAACTGTCTGAATTACTGACATCCTGTCCTTTTTCGCTAACAGTCCAGTATTTTTTATATGAAATTGAAATAAATATTTCATATGTGAATTAAATAATTTATTTAATTGAATTAAATTTAATTAAAAATTATTATTTAATTCACATATAAATTGTATTTTTAACTTTGTGCGGAAAAATATCGGGGTGTCAGGGAAAACGGACAGGATACCAGTAATTGGGACTCTGACATATCGAAGTACAGCCAATTTTCCGTTGATATAATAACATAATGCAATATAATGCGGTCCGAGTAAACTCTATCATTGTTTACAGATTTTTCCAATCGTCAGTCGCACTTATTTCTGCAAAAAAGCTGGTACAGGTGATCCTAGGTAACACAACGATCAAAATGAAAAATCAACAAATTTCTTGATTAGTATCACTGTAATTATTGTCCGAACCAAAACATCCACCTAAATAAAAAAAATTGAGATGATGTCACGCGTTTACAGATTTAGAAAAATGACTAACATAAAGGCATTATTTCGATACTTCTTTTAACGGAATCATTTGCACCAGCGAATCATCTATTTTTTGAGGAAGTGACTTAGACCTTCTCTTATACTATTTAAATATAATTGTTAAAATCAAAATAAAAAATTATATAGCATGACTTATAAATATTAAAAAGAAAATTAATTGAATCATCCATTCGACGCATCACAGTAGAATAGGAGCGATATAAATTTACATCTATTTTACTTTCTTTCCAGAAACTAAAAAAAAATCCCTGCCTTTTCCATACGAAATCAAATTCCCTCACTTTTCCTGGTTTTCCAGATTTCCAGAAAGCGTGGAAACCCTGATATATGCCGATATTAATAGATATACTTTACGTTCCAACATTTTTGTCAATTTTCGACTCCCAGGCGCCTCGATCGTTTCTTGTATCTCCTCCAACTAAATGCACAGAGCGAATAATATTTAATAATAACTATACAAAAGAAGGCATAGCGCGTTTCTTACACATAAGAATTATACACGTAATTATTGTACATAATTTAGCATTGGTCAAATTATATATAGATATATTTGACCAATGTGCTAAATTGTGCACAATAATTACGTGTTCAATTCTTATGTGTAAGAAACACACTATGCCCAAAAGAAGTTCAAATACACAGGATTGAAATTATATAGTTCTTAGTAATACTTATAGATAGCAATCTAAAGTGGAAAAAAACAATTGGGTTAAAAATCATTTGTATCTAACAACATATTTGAATAGATCGTGGTATATTGTCTTTGTAAACTTTTGGAATTTAATCTATATCTTGAAAATTGAAAGAGATATGTCCCTTCAAATCTTTTGTTGACGTCATAAAGAAACTTTAGAACACTATAACTTTCTGAAATAAAGTTCAATTTCATAAATTCAAAATGCATTATACATCGGCTTACGATTTCTACTAAATAAATTCATGCCGACAGAAAAAGAAACTTTTTTACAACCCAATTGAATACACTAACTGGAAAGCTACAACGGATTATCTACTTAATAAAAAAATTAAAGCCAATATTGGAACCAATCAAAGTGCGGTATTATGGTATCATAGCATGGAGCGGAACTTTCAACAATGTGATGTCAGTACAAACACTGCAAATAAAGTATTAAAAATAATTCATAATACAGATCAGTTATGTAAGGTAAAGTACCCAATACCCGGACAAAGCGAAAAATGGGACCAGTACCAGGACATTGATACAAAATTAATATTATTATCAGTAAAAGTATTTTAATTGTAATAGTAAATATTGATTTGCATTGCTTAGGGTCTTGGCTATACTAATATACCGAAATATAAATAAGTAAATTCATGTTTTTACTAATTTTTAATCGAAATCTCAGTGATCTCTCTTGGCGTTAAAAAAGATAATAGTTTATTTTTTGTGCAGGAAAATTGATTTTACCAATAAATAAGTGAATACTTAACGAAATCCATAGTATTTCCGGTAATTATAATAATTATTTACATAAATATTACATGTCCGTATATACCTGCCAGTTTTCAAATATGTACCGTATACCCGGACGAGATGGCGCGCTTTTCCGAGTTTACATGCCTCTGACTCGTACGGGAAGCAATACTCGGACGCTCATTCAGAAAGTGGAGTTTTTAATCATTTTCGACCTTCTCAGAGAAAAAAGGTTAATAACATGTGGATTGAAGCAAAGTGCGGTGTTTCTTATTTCCAAAAAGCTTTCAATAATCTATTTATCTGAGATTATTTTTTTTACAACAGGTCGTTTTGATAACCTGCAATTCTAACCTCAAAATTGTAATTCTATGGTAAGCTTTTTATATTTTATTTAACATGTAATATTAATAGATTTTCATAAACAATCTGATCAACTTCAATCTAAGAATACTTTTGGTAACTTAACTGATCATTATCTAAAAAAAATTGTATAAATATTCTTACTTAAATACTGTTTAATGCATAAATGTGTTTCTTTTCTAGTTGGAAATGACAAGGGCTCTGTATCTGAAAAATTCGAGAAGGTATTTTCTTTACCTAATTTTACTGTGAAGAAAAAAAAGAAAACCAAAGTACAAGACTCTGTAGCAGTCGTGGAGGACTTGCTCGAAATTTTACAAAAAAAAAAGGAAGATGAGAAGAAATTAAAAGAGATTCAAACTTTACAAAATAAAGAAGAGAGAAAGAGAACAAAATTAATTAAAGAAAAAGAACAGGAAGTTCTTAAAAGTGTTAAAGAGAACAAAAAAAAATTACAGGGAGAGAAAAGAGCTTTTAATGCAGAGTTAAAAGAACTTAAAAAGACTATTAGAAATGAAAAGAATAAAGAAAATATTAAACAATTGCAGGAAATAGTAAAAGAATTAACTAAAAAACTCGAAGAAATAGATAAGCTATTGCTTTCCGAAGAACTTCAAGCAATATCGAAAAAAATGAAAATAAAAGAAGAAAAAATGTAAATAAAAATATAATTTATCTAATTATTTATATGTCAAATATTATATTAATAAACTGCATGTTATTTATTATTTATTGGCTATTTTATTCGATTAAATTATGATTTATATAATTTGTTTAATTAATTATAAATAAAACGTTTATATGTGTTTGGGTATTGGTCCCGTCTTGTCCGAGTACACCAGTCAACCCGAAATGCCTGTCCGGGTACTACAGCCAAATATGCTTTAAAAAAAACAGTATTATGCCAGTTCCGTAAGGTTTATTGAACTTTTTTTAACTTTAAACAGTGTAAAAAAGCCTCGTCTTAGTGATAAAAAAAGTATAATTATAAAAAACGAAGTTTTTCCATCGAAAACTTCATTTGAAATCGTTATACCACAAAAAGTGTCCGGGTATTGGGTACTTTACCTTAGTACGAATCTACTATATGAAGAAACAGGCTTCTTAAGAGCGTATGAGTGAAAAGTAGTTTTAAACTTTAAGGGGGTATCGCTATATAGATGGGCAAAAATAAACTGAAACTTTGCGAATTTTTTTTGAAAAAACTATACAAGATTTTTATTTGAAAATTTTTTGGTTTATTATTCAAACATAAATATGAATTTCTTATTTTTTTTATTACATTATTTTGTTTATGCTAGTGATAAAAAAATGATGAACAATGAACTTTTTTTTTCTTCCTACAATTTTGTGTGCAGACTTGTCGTCGTCGTATTTCTCTGACACATAAAAAAAAAAGTTTTTTGTTATTATTAGGTCTAAATCTCGTCGACTAACCTAAATTAAAAGTATAACAAAATTCCATAGCAAAATGATGGACCTTTGAAAAAAAACTGTAATTTTTTTTTATTATTATTGCAAAATTTTGGTTAAATAAATTTTTATTTCAAAAATAAGTAGGTTCATCGACTAGATTATGAAATTACCTTCAAATTGGCGTTTTTTTTGTGATAAGTTGAAAACTCGCCGAGAAACTGTGCACACAAAATTGTAGGAAGAAAAAAAAAGTTCATGGTTCATCATTTTTTTATCACTAGCATAAACAAAATAATGTAATAAAAAAAATAAGAAATGAATATTTAATGTTTGAATAATAAACCAAAAAATTTTCAAATAAAAATCTTGTATAGTTTTCTCAAAAAAAATTCGCAAAGTTTCAGTTTATTTTTGCCCATCTATATAGGGATACTCCCTTAAGACCCAAATCTATTTTGTAATTGTTAATAAAAATTATTTGAGTCCACAGACAAAATTTCAGTATAGGTTGCCTGGCATTTCGAAAAGATATATCATTCTAAAGTTTCCCCGTTTAGCCCGTTTAATATGCAGAAAACACATTTTTGGCCATTTGAAATGAAAAATTCACGCATTTGTAGAAAACTTTGGTAGAATATTAAAGAATCAAATTAATCCCTTAGCTTTCAAAGTTTATGTACATACAATAAAAAAATAGGGTTGCCAGAAGTTTTAGAGAGATATTTATAGAATAACGCAAAAAAAGTACTCAAAACAGAGAAACACCTTGGAGATTAGAGTCAAATTAATGTTTATATTGAACTTTTCAAGAAATAAGATAAATATGCATTTGATATAAATATGAATATTCAAAGTTTTTTAAATGTTTAATTTATTAACAGGATACATTGTCATAAAC
Source organism: Gastracanthus pulcherrimus (assembly GCA_949152435.1). Lineage (NCBI taxonomy): Eukaryota > Metazoa > Arthropoda > Insecta > Hymenoptera > Pteromalidae > Gastracanthus > Gastracanthus pulcherrimus. Next base: position 127,159,365 of record OX424574.1, read on the forward strand.
TTCTCTATTGAATAACTTTTCTTCATAAGTTATTGTTTTGACGAGTATGTCGCTCGGACCTCCTTAAATGTGAGAAACCTCTACATCTCTGCGGTTATAATTGAGAGTACAAAGATGCAAAACAATAACACACTAAATTGCAAAATTAATACAAGAAAAACCACCAAGAAAAGTCTTACAATACCACAAATGACTTCTCCTACTGGACAAATATCATTTGATATATCACCGATATATTAAACAATTGATCATCGAGTAGTACGTCGCCGTATAAAGGTTAGTTTCAAACGTGCATAAAAAATATTACTATAGATGAACTTAAAATTAAACTTTGATGCAGCATTAAACATAGACACAATTAAAAGACACGAAGATGAACTTATATTTTTATACGGACTGTGAATAAATCATCTCAATTTTAAGTATTAAACGAAAATGTATTGTTGCACCAATATAATAAAAAGTGAATGATTTAATACCTTTTAACAAATCATTTTCTTGGTTCAATAAAATGCAAGCAAATAAATAATTAAGTAATTATAATGCGCGCTTCTATTTCGCCATATCCCAGTCAATCGTTTATTAATAGTTAATAAATTTTATTAACAATAACAATTCCTTACTCTCAGTGTGCGTTATTTTATGAGCTAAAAGTTTTTTACAGCATATGTACACGATTAGTAATGTATATATGCGCTGACAGGATAAAATTTAATTTGCTTAAGTTATCCCAGACACGATCGAAAAGCGTAATACGGAACACAGAATGAAATCCGACGGCGGCAACAACCAACTTTCAAATGCAATTTTACGTTGATACGTTGTAAAAAAAATTTAGCTCTCATAAATTACCGCATTCTTTAGAAAATTGCAGTTCAAAGTTGATCGTTGCCGCTACCCGCTGGATTCTGTGCAGTGCGAATATTACACCTTTCGAACGTATTTGGCATACGTTTAGCAAGTAAATTTCATCCTGTCCGCATATGTATACATTAATAGTCATATATATATATATGTATATAATATATATATATATATATATATAATATATAATTTAAATAAGAAGTCATATTTAGGCTGGTGCATTGGATGTGATCTTTTTTGTGTCATCAAGACCGTTCGATTAATCAATACAAATGGAAACATTCAGTATGTTTCCTTTACCTTTTTTACTTTTGATGATGGTATCGTAGAGCGAGCTGCTTTGCACACGTAACAATTACACTCATCAGAAGTTCTAGTTTTTTTATTTTTAGGCAAAATTACATCTTTATAGTTTGGCATACTCTGTAAAGGTTTTTTTTTAATAATTTTTTTCTCGTTCACAAAGTGCAAGACGACAAGAGACGGAAATACTTAATGGAATGTTCGAATTAGATAGATCAAAATCTTCATTTATGTATTTTTGAATCAGTCCTTCATGAGACTTAGTTATTAAAAAATCTTGTAATCTTTTCCCTTTAAAACTTATTTTTCTACCACATGGCGCACAAATTTTCATTCTATTCTCCTCATGATTACACTTATGATCCATTTTAGAATGAATGGATTCATAATTCTTTACTGGAAGAGAAGATGCCATATTTATCCGTTAGCCTGCCACTCAAACGTGATCTCTTTTTTTTTTTTTTTTTAAATGGCATTTCGAACTCGAAAGTTCATCGCCTCATCTACGCAAGCCTTCCACGTTTCCCTATTTTGTGCCAACCCCATCCATTTCGCGCCTTCCCGCCCAATTTCAGTTACGTCTGATTTTACGTTATCCTCCCATCTGCGTCTAGGTCTACCAAGAGGTCGCGTTGCTTTCGGTTTTCCTTTCATTATGCGCGCTGCTGTACGATCATCGCCCATTCTTGCCACCGTGCCCTGCCCATCTTAGTCTCCGTGATTTTATTATTCTGTTAATATTTGCTGACGCGTACAAATTATGTAGCTCGTCATTGTGCAGTTTCCTCCACTCCCCAGTTTCCTCATCTTTCTTTGGCCCGTATATTTTCCGCAGAACCTTATTTTCAAATACCCTAAAACGATTTTCTTCCGCTTTAGTGAGCGCCCAGGTTTCGCACCCATACAAGATTACCGGCATTATTATAGTCCTATATATCCTTATTTTGACATTTTTCGACAGTAGCTTTGACTTAAGTAATCTGTTCACAGCGTAGAAGCAGGCATTACCCGAATGAAGTCTCTTATTAATCTCGGCTTTAATTTCGTTTCGATCATTTATAGTTGTACCTAAATATCTGAATTCGCTAACCTTTTCAAAAGTGAAATTTCCGACTCTGAGATCCCCCTCTGCTTCGCGAATGCCCAGTTTCTCCATGATCATATATTTCGTTTTCGATTCGCTCACTTCTCACCCCGTGTTTTTAGCCGCATTTATAAGGATTTCCGCATTTCTCGCCACCGTTTCACCATTATTTCCCACTATATCCAAGTCATCCGCATAGCCTAAAATTTGCGTTGTTCCGTTGAGTGTTGCGCCTAGCTCGCTAGCCTGCATTTTTCTAACAACGTGCTCTAGCGTCAGGTTAAAGAGTACCGTTGAAAGCCCGTCACCTTGCTTCAAACCGTCGCGTATTATGAACGATTCGGATACATTACCGCCTACTCGGACCTTTCCAGTGCTTCCGTTGAGACATATTTGAATTAATTTTACGAGTTTTTTTGGTACGCCAAGGAGCACTAGGATTTCATACATTTTGCTTCGTTTGACAGAGTCATACGCTTTCTTAAAGTCCACAAATAGCTGGTGTATAGTTTCGCAATATTCCCACTTTTTCTCTAATAATTGTCTTATGGTAAACATTTGATCGCTCGTTGACCTGTTGCGCCGGAATCCACACTGATAATCTCCTATTATATCTTCCGCGAATGGTGTGAGTCTGGTCTGTATTACGTTTGACAGAACTTTGTAGCAGGTAGCTAAAAGTGAGATTCCCCGGTAGTTATTGCAGTCTGTTTTATCTCCCGTTTTAAAGATCGGTATGATGATGGATTCTTTCCAATTTTCTGGTATTGTTTCATTTCTCCAAATAGCACATACTAGATAAAAAATTTTAGATGTAAGCGCGGTGCCTCCATATTTAAGTAGTTCAGCTGGTATAGAATCGTTTCCTGCGGCCTTATTGTTTTTTAGCTTTTTGATCGCGTTCAGCAGTGTGGATTTCGTCTCCCATTTCCTCGGAGTTGTCATGCATGTTTAATAACTTATCGAAATAATCTTTCCATAATTTCAATAGTTCATTTTCGCTTGTCACGAGGTTCCCGTCCTTATCTTTCATTAACTGCGATCTACTCTGAAAACCCTTCCTAATAGCGTTTATTCCTTTGTACATCTCGCGCGGGTTATTTTCCCTACTATTAGTTTCTATTTTTCTAATTTCATTTTTCTGATACTCGCGCTTCTTGTTTCTGTAAATCACACGTACTTGCTTTCTTATTTCATGGTATTCTTCTACGGCCCTACCGCTTTCATTGTGTACATTATCTAATTTAGCCTTCTTGCGCCTTTCAAACCAGAGTTCGCACTCTTCGTCAAATCATGGTTTGCTCTTCGGCCTTTTTTTCTTACCCAGTACTTTGTTCGCGGCCCCTTTTATAGTTTTTTCGATAGCCCCCCACAACCTGTTCGGATCGTCATCTACTCCCGTATGTTCATCCGCTTCCTCGAGCGCCTGAAATCGGTTGCTAACTTCTACTTGGTACTTGATTCGCTCTATCCCGCTTCGTAGTTTTCCAATATCAAAGGTTTCTACTTTGTTCGCTCGCTTACTATTTTGACCGGCTACTAATCTGGCTCTTAATTTGGCCACTACTAGATAATGATCTGAGTCGCAATCCGCCCCCCTATAGGTCCTTACGTCGAGTACATTCGTGTGGCGCCTCTTATCAATAAGAAAATGATCGATTTGATTGTGCGTGGCCCCATCCGGCGATGTCCACGTTGCCTTGTGTATATCCTTGTGCTTGAAGCACGTGGTCTTGACTATAAGATCTTTTGCGGCTGCGAAATTTATGACCATAATACCGTTATCATTGCTGGTTTCGTGCAGACTTTCTTTGCCTATGGTGGGCCTAAACATTTCCTCTCTCCCTATTTTAGCATTGAAATCCCCCACTACTATTTTGGTGTCGTAAGACGCGAATTGGTCGATTAATTGCTCTAAAGTTTCATAATAAAGATTTTTGACTTCTTCCTCTTTGTCCTCCGTGGGACAGTGGACGTTAATAACCACGTAATTATACCACGCTCCTTCGATGATGATATACGAGAGTCGGTCATTCACGAAATTCCAACTTTTAACGGAATGTATGATGCTTTTGTTAACAAGAAATCCGGTGCCTAGAGAATGCCCGCTCGCGCCCCCATATAAAAAGGTGAAGTTACCGGATCCTAGCATCGCGTTATCTTTCCATCGGGTTTCTTGTATTGCTACCAAATCTAAATTGTACCTCTCAGTTTCATTTATGATTTCCCGGAACGCGCCTGCTCTGTGTAGACTGCGTACATTCCAGGTTCCCACCCTCAAGTTTCTTTTCGTTTTGGTTTGGTTTTGTTTTCTTTGAGCCATGATAGTAAGTTAAACCCGCGCGTTTTGGATCCTGTTCCGATCGCAGGTGAGTCCATCCGTCTAGGGGTGATAACCCTCATACCTCCCTAGAACTAAGCATGAGAGCTTTCTGACTTTGGCGAGGACATAGTCAACTCGTCGTCAGACACACTCGGTTTCATTCTCATATCCTAACGCCCCCCTGCAAGGCAGCGCGCCTTCGCTGGCTTCGTTGCCATGTAAGACCAGGTGGCGAATCATTCTACACATCCCCTCTCAGGGCAGTTGTCATCGCTCCCGCATCCTCCACGACAGCAGGATTTTTGGCCCATTTTTTGTTTGAAATGTGTGGTAAAAGAGATAGATTACAGAGTAAGGTAGAAGAAGAAAGTAAGATAGGAGATTTTGTATAGTGTTTGTAGTTGTTGCGGTGCTTGCGTAGTGTTTCTAGATGAATGCGTTCGCCAGTGCGGGCTCATCACACCCACGCCTGGGCCTATCGGCTGTCCGCGACTGCTTATTCGCTTTATTCGCAGCTAACCTCTTTCTCAGGGGTCGTTCCTCTATCCACAACCTGAGGACGCGCTGTGTAGTGGTGATAGGCACCCACCCGTCCGCTCTGGACGACTACGCCCAGGACCCGCTTAGGGTAACGGCGTTGCAACAGCAAACGTGATCTCTAACACGGAAAATATCAAAACTATCCAAAACGCAACCAACAAGCATCCAAAATCTGATCGTCTTATATGACAAAATCATCTCTATTATCATGGAACAAAGCACGCAGCCACCTAGCGGTGAGAATCGAAGTTATAAATTTTTATATGGAAATTTAGTGTAACTTAAAAATTTATAATTTATGTAATATAAATTTATAACACGATAAAGTTTGGATTTAGCTATATATATGTGTGTGTGTGTGTGTGTGTGTGTGCGCGTGCGTGCGTGCGTGCGTGCGTGCGTGCGTGCGTGCGTGCGTGTGTGTGTGTATGTATATGTGTATGTATATGTATACACACACACACATATATATATATATATTAACTGAGATGCCTATATTAGACCGTAGGTAAAGTATAGAATCGCAATACCATAATTCGAAAGTAAGAAAGATTTCAAAGCTAAAAATAAGTGAAAGTAACATCTTTGACTATACTTCTTACTTATTATGATGCGATTCTGGGTGTGCAGCTGCCTTCCCATGGTAAGTTCCGGGCTTTTTTATTTGACTACCTAATAAGCGAAGAACTGCACAATGATTTAGTTAACATCAATGACAAAATCATTCTTTTTATTGAATTTTTCATAATTATTTAGCTAATTTTATATTTTTTGCAGGACCTACAAATTAAGGTTTGACCAAAATGACGATAAAATCGGGTTGCGTACATCGCAAATCCGTTCGAATCGAAATCCGATCGGCTCCTGTTTTCGAGATATAATATACCTATATATATATATATATATATATATATATATATATATATATATATATATATATATATATATATATATATATATATATATATATAATATAGGTGTATATATATATATATATATATATATATATATATATATATATATATATATATATATATATATATATATATATATATATATATATATATATATATATATATATATATATATATATATATATATATATATATATATATAATATAGGTGTGTATATATATATATATATATATATATATATATATATATATATAGAGAGAGAGAGGTGTGTGTGTGTATATATATATAGGTATATACCCAGCTACTGATTAAGAAGCATCTGTCACAACTTTCATAAATAGCTCAACCGCATGCACATATAAAGGAAATTTCGGGAAATCAATGTATGGCAGTTTTTTGGCAGTCGCAAATGTGTCAAAATCAACTTGACTCGATTCAGGGTCATTGGTGGTTCTGTGACAAGTATATTTTGCGAATTTACGAGTTCAGTATAACTGTGTGCCCCAAATTTCATAGTTGGTAGGAAAATTTTCTGATACCTTTTCCTTTATATTTTCTGGCTTGAATTTTTTGAATGCCCTTTTTTCCCGCTGTTATCTCGGGATGTTCATTCGATCTATACAAAAGAGATCCAGGACATTTGCCGTTATCTCGCTGGTTCACCACAGCTAACCGGATACTCTAACTACACATTTGTACACAAAACCCTTCCAACAACCTGATTATTGTGGCAAAATGTATTATTTAAGTTTATGCGCTATTATGGTTTATATAAAAATGCATCCGACTTGCGAAGGAGTAAAGCATTTTTATGAAAGTACAAGGCGTTTAAATTATTTTTCAATATAATTGAGAAATGCAGTAGATAAGACACTGGCTAATAACAATAATTCTTCTGCTAATTCTTTGCATTGGGAAAACGTCACACTTTTAATGATTGGTGACTCTTTGCCTAACATTAAAAGGCAAGGCATTTAAATAATTGAAGAAGCCAAGAAATATAAAGGAAACGGTATCAAGAAACTTTTCCTATCAATTATCAATTTTGTGGCACATAGTTATACAGATCTCGTATATTGGCAAAATATTTTTTTCACAGAACCATCAATGACCATGAGTCTGAGTGAAGTTGATATTTACACATTTGCGACGGCCGAGAATCTGCCACGCATCGATTTTCCGAAATTTTCTTTCCATACGCGTGCGGTTGAGATATTTGGCAAAGTTGTGACAGATACTTCTCAATCAGTAGCTGGGCATAACAACAGAAATGGCTATATTATATTATATTATATTATACTATTCGCTACGTGCATAAACTGAAGCGACATTTAGAATTCGGAACTTCTGATGGACTTTTCTGCAGTTACTCAACATATATATATAGTAGCACATTTAAGTTCGTCAACGCCGCCGTTTCTGGCCACCCGGGCACTGCGATCATTTAGAAGATATAGAATTATAATGCTATAATTCAAAAAAAAGATTTCAAAGCTAAAAAGTAAGTGAAAGTAACATCTTTGATTATTCTTCTTACTTATTATGATGCAATTCATGCTCCTACATTTGGCAGGGTGATTGGGTAAGAGCGGGGTGAAAGTCGGTATACAGCTACCTTCCTGTGTTGAGTTCTGTTTTTTTTTACTATATAACAAGCGGAGAGTTGCAAAATGATTTAGTTAATATCAATGACAAAATTATTCATTTTATTGAATTTTTCATAATTATTTAACAAATTTTACGTTTTGTGCAGGACCTACAAATGATACACCCGTAAAGTACGTTTCCACAAAATTCTACATAGAAGAAACTTGAGGAAATGGAATTTTTTGCATTTTACGTGATTATTATCAAACTATACGTGTTCAGCGGAATCCAAATATGAAATCCTCCAGCACCAGGGTTCCGAGAGGTTATTTATGTGATAGAAAAATTGCATTTTCGACCCAGCTTAATATCCAATAATATTCATGTATATATGCCGTGAACAAATTTTCAGGACTAATAAAATGGCGTACGTTTGATACACTTTTGAACTTGACTGGCAACATTTTACCAACATGTTAATGGTCTGGCAATGTCACGTACACATTTCTAACATCATGTAGTATACAAAAAAACATTTTGAGCTCTAATAGCATGTCGTTCTTTACCCCTTAATTTTAATACCTTTGGACTTACGCCCACGTTAAACGCAACTCAACCAATTAGCCAGACACCGACTTCTGTGATTGGCAATACAACTACTATCGTTTAAGGTAAGAATTGTGACTAATAAAATGACGTTAAAATTTCTGTAGCAAGCTCTCCGTCTATTACAACATGCTATGTGTGTACATATCATGTATTTTAAGTTTTTATTGATTAACTACAAAGTATTAGGATTCCCCGCAAAAGAATCCGGTAGACGGCAGTAGGTACCGCGAGCGAAAAAATGGCGTCCACTCGGACGTACGCGGATCTATGTGTGCTGTCTATGTGGGTATCTGTGTGTCTCTATACTTTTTATTTACTGGAAGACTAATAAATAAAGTGATTATTTCCAAAAGAATGTCTATCTAATTTACCGTAAGGGCGATATTCGAACGACATAGTGTCCGACTATAAAACTTAAAATAAAACTGAAATATTTTGCGAATTACTCTCTAAATTTTTTGGATTGAAATTTTTGCTCTAAGTGTACAGGGTTCCACGCCAAAAGAGTGATTTCTCACTCTAAAAGAGTGAATTTGGTCACTCCAGTCTAATAAGTGAACTTTACCACTCTAAATTAGAGAGTGACTAAGGATTCACTCTAACTTTTACACAAGGTTGGAGTGAAATTTATATTATAAAACCTATAAATTATTAAAGTTTCGAATTACGACTTTTTACTTTTAAAACATTATTTGCACTATGAATCTTCAATTATATTTTCAAGAAATTTCATTATTCATTGTACAAAAAGATGGGTTAAAAGATATACAATTATGTGGTTAATTAATTTATCTAGAGGTGAAAGGTAACTTTTATTTAAAATCTCTTAAAAATTTAACCAGATATAGTTTTTACAAATTCACAGGGAATATTGAACCACTTAAAAAAATTGAATTTATTACAGGAATCTGTATTATCGACTTTTTTATTTTTAACAATTATTCGTGATTTTACAAATTTTGTAAATAAAAATGACTATGTCCTGCAAATTTGTATATTGTTTTAGCAATGTTTGGCTTTGATAGTTTCAAAAGATTCCGGTATTATTTCTAACCAGAAAGCAGTTTTAAATATTTTCCATGATAAGCAATGCGTATGGCGACACACATCCTCTTAACATATTTTCACCCTTTTTTTAAGAAAATTAATGATACCTATTGAAAAATCAACTGAACATTTCTGGTAAAGGCATATAATATCGATTTTTATAAATAAGCCGGTATTGTAGGAATCGTAAATATATGTCCAAGCTGGTTTCATATGATTGTTTTGCTTTCGAGAAAATTTTGACAAACTTAGTATTTAAAGGTAAATCTCCACGTAATTGGCCCTCATAGCGTGTTAAAGTTTTCTCGAAAACGAAACAATTATATGAACCCAGCTTGGGCATGTATTTAGATTACTATAAAACGAAGCGGGGACAACTATTATTTTTTCAAAAAAATGATTTCTCTTAAAATTATGAATGAAAACTCAATTAGACAAGGACAGATATATCCGGTGTCTCCTTAAATTTAAAATGTTAGTATTTAGAACATCTTAAACTTATCTTAAAAATGCATAAATTGAGAAAATGTAGTAAAAAAAATATTAGACTCTTCGGCCAAATATTTAAGTTACAATAATAATACTGAATTTCATTTAAAATATAATTTTTGTATCATTTTATTAACAATAACTATTTGTTAGCTCTAAGTTATTATGTCTTAAACTGATTTTAGTATTAAACAAAATTTCATCTACGAATTCGAATACATAGGAGAAATCAGTGCACATCAAGTCAGACGGTGGTCTAGCGCTAGAGTGGCAGCCCAAAAACCTAAAGGATCCGGGTTCAAATCCAACCAACAATTTTTCTGAAATTTTTTTAATTTATTTCTTAATTGTATCCTTTCCTGTAAACTGTATCCACTCATCAAAAAATTTCTAAAACGTAAAACAACGAAGTGAGTAATTATTATAAGTGAATAATTATTTTTTCTTTACGCGTATTCTTTCACTCTACATAGAGTGAAAAAGTCACTTTTACAAAAGAATGAATTATTCACTCTTTCCAAAAGTGAAGATTCACTCCAAAATAAGTGACTGTATTTTCATGATCGCTTAGAGTGAGAATTCACTCCAACAGAGTGAAAATCCACTCCATACAATTTAGAGAGTAAAATTATTTAAACATTGAAAAAACTATTGTAAATTAACACTTTCGCTGCTACACATACCAAAAATGGCTCATGAATTCTTTTATATTATGGACTTTGAGAAATCAAAAGTACCGATTTATATTGAAATTGGATCCATCGTAATTGTAATAAGAACTAATTACAATTACAATAAAAAATTATGGTAAAAGTGCCGTAACACTGATGGAAAGAAAATGCTTATACATTGTCAGCGGTGAAAGTGTTAATGAAGTAGTTACGAGTATATACTATCATGTATAACATTTATAATAAGTCGAGCGAATAAACAAATAAATCACAATAAATTATTTTAATGTAATTTATGGACAACTAACATATTGAGAATTATGAAGGAGGTTGTATGCGAAGATACATGTCATAAAAAAACAAACATTTTACTACAATTTAATCTCACATAATGATATGAAAGTCAATATATTATCAAATAAGGGGTTTTTGTCAAACTAATAAAATTTGTTTTATTGAAATTCCATTATTGTAAAATTAGATATCGTCAAATTTAGATTTTAAAAAAGAAAAAGTTGACCAAACAGTGAAGACTTTTTTATTTGTTATTCGATTTTAATTTTAAAGGTCTCATTTTGTTCCTTGATAGATTTCATTGGGAATTACTCCAATAATTTTTTAGTCTGACAAACACTTCTTATTTTATAATATATTGACTTTCATATCATTATGTGAGATTAAGTTGTAGTAAAAAATATGGAATATCGCCTTTAAAATAAATCAGAGGTTCAGAGCGATCTGGGAGAGTCAATATTGATACATCTTTTCCGGAATTTTTCTATTTCGCTCTTTTTAAGCGTGCTCTTTCAAACAGCGATTTCTTGTTTAATCTCAATAAGAGCACTCCCACAGAGAGCAATTCTCTTGGCTCTCAGTACATAATCGTTCTCTGTAAGAATCATTCTTTGAAAGAGTGATATTCATGACTCCCTCCGTCATATCGTTATTGCCGAGAGTTATCCTCTCAAGAGTTTTTCTCAATCACTGTTAAGGAGATGTCGGAGCTATTCTGATTGGTAGATATTAGACCTAATCTCCAAAACTTGCATCACAAAAATAAAAATGTGCAGGCATTTGTAGTACAAAAATGTCGCTATCCACTATTTTTTACATAATAATAAATGATTATCAAGGAGAGGGCCTGCGTACCTCAGTTGGTTAAGAGGAGGCCGTATCTACTGTCCTTGTCTAATTACATTTTTGCTATTTATTCAAATAGTAGTTTGTTAATTGAAGAACTAAGAGAATACTTTGAAATGCGAAAATTGAGGTTAGGTTTTCCGTTTCAAACAATTCTCCGAAAGTAAATAATGTTAGGTACTCTTTAGGTCTCAAAATATTCCTTATTTTAAGAAGTATTGGGGACGACTCTTAGTTTTTCAATTAACAAACTACTATTTGAGAAATTAGCAAAAATGTGATTAGACAAGGACAGTAGATACGGCTTCCTCCTAAGGTGCTCGCCTTAGCTAGCGGAGATACGCTCGTCTGAGCGGCCTGGGTTCGATTCCCAGTGGGAGTAGATCGCGGATTTTTTCTCTCTGTTTCCTGCCGGAAGGGAACGCAGACTGCGCACTGCTTCTGGCGGAGGTTTTTCCTACGGGCTTTTCCTCCGTCACAGGTTATCGGCATAGGTAGAAATCTGCCATGTCGGTAACTTGAGCGAATGCGGGATCGGTATGGGGAAGGTGGGGTGTTAGGATCAAATACCTCCACACATAGGTGGTGGAGATATCCTGTAAAAACCCGAAAGGGTATACAGGTTGGAAAGAGAAAGATTTAAAATGATTATCAAGGTCGCTATGTACGATCTTTTATGAAATCTCGACATATAACGAAAAATACCACGCAAGGTGAAGCCGTCGATGAAGTTAAGAAACAGTAAGATGGCCATCATTTGGACCGTTTGCTATTGGTCAATTGTAATAATATTTCATAATAAAAAACTTTTGAAGCTATTAATAAATAAAAACACTGTTGTCTACTGTTTTTTACACAATAACAAATCATTATCACCCTCAATTTTGATGTTACTATGTAAATTTTAGACGTATAACGAAATATATGCCGCGAGGTGGAGGTCACAATGGTAAAGTTCGCTCCGACCTCCCCTTAAAAACAGCGTGTTCATAGACAACTGAAAAAGATGCATCTCGCGGGAAAAGTTGGAAAAAATGTATTCCGCAGAAATGGTTGGAGAACACGTATTTACACACACACACACACAAACACACACACGCGCGCACGCAAGCACACATATCTCTGATTTTCATAAAAAGAACAACAGTGTTATTATGTTTAATGAGACCTGGTTATTAAAAATACGCCCTAAAAGTGCTTAGGCCCTCCTAAACATGGGGTACCATTCGGAGCACACCATCTGTTTATGGATGCCTAGACACCCTAGTAGCCTGATTTTTAAAATTACGTCCTAAAAGTGTTTAGGCCCTCCTAAACACTTGTACGGTTAAGTTTGTAGGAAATCAATCTAATTTTATACGTGTATTGTACGTATAATATAAGTGTACTTACACCCGTGCAAAGTGTGTTAACATCCCTAGCCTAAACACTTATAGGGCGTTTTTGTAAAAACCAGGCTACTAGAGTGTTTAGGTCCTATTAAAGAAGTACAATAAAAGTGGGGGCACTTTTAGACCGCGCACTGATCGCAAGTGAGACGGGGGCACTGTTAGGAAAACTCTCGGGTGCTTTCACCTGATTGGAGAGAGCGGTTAGGTTAGGTCGGACGCTACCGCGTGATTGACGGAGGTAGGCGAAGCAGCAAGGTTGTTTCAATAAACAGTGCCCCATCCGCTCGGTCCCATCGTTTATCAGTGCCCTCACTTTTACTGAACACTGTTGTGTTACTTGCTCCGCCATTTTTTTTTTGAAATTCTGATTTTGATTCGTAATCAGTCACCCCAAATATCCCTGTATACCAATTTGTATCAATCGGGCCGAGCAAGATCGATATTCGTGAAGCGCCAAAGAATCGTGCTCGGCATGATTCTCTGCTGTCCAAGAATAGTTTCGCTCTCAGTCGGAGTGATTTTCGATCGACCCTCAAATGAATCCTGTCCAGCATGATTCTCTTTCCCGAAAAATAGCTCTTGCTTCGAGCAAGAGCGATTAAGAGGCTATACAACTGTGACACTTTCAAAAAAATTCATTTTTTTTGCCGCTTTCGATAGTTTATACTTTCAAGAATATCCTATTAAAATTTCGAGGCCGTATCTCAAATATTTTTCGAATGCCAGCCTTCTAAAGAGCAACCGCTCGCAGGTCAGAATCGCTCTACCTGCCTGGAGGCGGAGCTCGGAGCTAATGTGTTTGCGCTATTGTTAGTGTGGACAGCTCAGAGAAAAGCGTCTCGGCAGGCATTATTTGAGGAAGAGGAGGGTCCATTGTATGGACCAGGTATAGCAGATTTGCATCTTTTATGGTAAATATCATTTTATCATGGAGAAATCTATAGTTAAAACTTTAAACGTGTTTTTCTCAAAATGGTATTTTTCAAATTTACTGCCATTCTAATTCAAAGAACCATTATCCGATTGACTTGAAATTTTAACTGAATGTTCTCAGATATATTTGTTCTACAATGATGTAGAACATTTTTGATTGGATAAAAACTATCAATTTGGCATCGGAGAAACGACCATTTTTTTAGGCAAAAAAATGGTGTTTTTTTCAAAACTCTGCCATTTTGTTAGATTTTAATATTTTTCAAAAATCCTGCGTCATTGTACGGAGAATACCTTCTATTTTAACGTCACTTTTGTTTTTTTTTCTATTTCAGCCACTCTAGCGACCGGAATCATGTCAGCAGTTGAGGAACTTATTTTGGCATCTCTGAAGACAGCGCATAAGTCGCTCGCATTTCAGTATTTTGTACAAAAAAATTATATTATACAGTTCATTCATAGGCAAATATATTCTCAAAGTTTCAAAACATTCGATGGAATACTTTTCTTTAAAAAAATTCCCAAAAATTACCTTAATTTTGAGCGTTTACACTGGTATAGCCCCTTAACGTCAGGTGAATCAGAATATCAGATTCTCTGTTATCCAAGAATAGTTTCGATCTCAGTCGGAGTGATTTTCGATTGAATTTACAATGAATCCTGCCGGGCACGATTCTCTTCGCAGAAAAATAGCTCTAGCTCTGAGGAAGAGCGATATTCATCAAGCGCAAGAGAATCGTACCGGGTATGAGTGACGGTTATCCAAGAATAGTTTCGCTCTCAATCGGAACGTTTTTCGATCGACATAACAATGAATCCTGTCAGGCACGATTCTCTTATCCTAATAAATAAATAAGAAAAATAGTTCTTGCTCCGAGCAAAAGCGATATTCACCAGACTCAAGAGAACCGTGCCCGGCATGGAATCCAAAAAAGCTATTTTTTAAGGATGCAATTTTAAATTTTTGTAGAAAATTATTCATATTGAACGGACTTTCCATATGAATAATATCTATATAGTACATTACGCAACTAGTGCGTGAATCGCCTCGCGCACGTGTTGCGTACCTATACTATTTTTTAACACACCGTGAGAGAAACACGGTTATTTTCTGAAACTGAACAAACAAGATGACGAGCCGACTTTATCATCCGAACGGAGCGAGACGAGTCAATTTGTCACCCGAGCACAGCATGGGTGACAAAACAGTCGAGTGAATGGAAAAAAGTTAAATATCAAACATCTACAACTACATTATTAACAATTATAATAAATGAGAAGTCTCGGTCATGATATGTATATAATAAACATTGACGGCAAGTCGGTGAAACAAATACGAATCATTCTGACGGAACGAGCGCAAAATGTCAAGCACGTTTCGCACACGCTTGGCGAATGTTTCACACACGATGAAAAAATCGACTGTTTCGCACACAGAAAGCAAGCACGAGAAATCGTGTTTCGCGCACGGTGTGTTAAAAAGATATTCTTAAGACTCGAATCTTTATTACAAAATTAAATTTCTACGTATTAAAAAGATTTTTTCTCACCGCCGGGCCGAAAGTACCACATTCCCTCCCGGTGGCCAAAACGGGAATGTGGTATTTTCGGCCTGGCGGTGAGAAAAATAGTATACGCACCATGGGAAGTAAAATGGCGACTCCATAGCACGTGTTTGCCACCCTCGCCTTCGGCTCGGGTAGCATATTACACGTGCTATGGACACGCCAATTCTTTACCTCCCTAGGCGCGTAATATACTATTTTTTAATTTAAATTAAATTATGTACAATTTTGTTTATAAGTAGAAGAAAAATCATTATTTTTTTCTGATGCTACCAAAGTCAAAGAGTCAAGAAAAAGACACTTTCCATAAAATATTTTAATTTTTCGACTGATTTTTATATTATTGGCAATATGACTCCGGCAATCAACATGGCGGCTCGTTGTAGGAAAATAGTACACAGATAGAGGCTTATTGCCGTTTTTATAGTAATTTTTTAAAAATTAACAAAAGTTTCAGACAAATTTTATTTTTTACATACTCAGTGTGAATTTACATATTTTTTTAATATAAATTTAAAAAAATAATTTTTTTATAAGCAATTTTTTAAATTAAAAATTAGTTTTTTTGAGTGTAATTAAATATAATTTATCAAAGTAATAAATAAAACATGGCCAAAGTTTTGAAATAAATACATTTTATGCATTTTTTTACGATTTTTCCTAAACTGAACCGCCATTGTCATATTACCAATTAAGTGGCAGTCGAAAAATTCAAATCTTAATATCTCCATATTTCAAAAAGTGGACTTAGATTGTTCTTGCCTTTTCACTACAGATTTAAATAAGAAAAAAAAGATTGATAAAAAAGAATTATTATAAAAAAAGATACTTAATTCTTGTGATGCAAATATTTTCAATTTAATTATTTTTGAGTGTTAAGCTTTAATAATTAAAATCGTCCTAAATAAAATAAAAAAAGAAATTGTTTTAGTTTTTAAAGATCATGTCACACATAGAAACTCTAAAAAATAATCGTGGGAATGTATTTTTTTTCATTTTCTTATTTATTTAGAAAATATGTGCAATTAAAGTCTATTAGAATAGACATCATATTAATTTTAAATCTTTAAATCTTTTTGAATTTTTTGTTTAAGATGCTATTTTCTCCGAATCATGTACCTTGGTAGCATATCATTTAAAAAAGAAAACAAAAAATTTTTTTTTCCTGATCTTAAAATTTGTATGAATAAATAAAATTGTAATTTCTTTAGACATTTTAATCAATAAGAAAAATATTGTCAAAAAATAACTCTTTTTGGAGCTATACAGTGGAATGATCAATTAAATTGCTACTTTAGACTTCATAAAAATTAATATACATAATACCCTTTTTTTCTCATGTTTCAAAATTTTCAAAATAGGTACTTGTTTTCTTAAGCGAATTAAAGTTTGTACAAATACTTAACAAGAATATCCAACTAAAAAATGTATAATTTACCTATTACTATTAAGCGTAATTTCCCCGGACGTTGGGATTTGCTGGGTCTGATTTTGCGTTTGCTGCTGTTGCCTGGCAAGACTGGCAAGCTTGTTGAGGCCTGGCAGCAAATTGGACGGCGGATGCTTCTGTGGTAGAAGTATCGTCGATTGGTTGTTTACGATGTGAGTACTGTTTGGCAAACTCTTTGAGTTATGCATGTGAGTAACAGGACCATTTTGGTGACCGTTATCAAAGTTTGTTATAGTGCCACTACTACTACTAGTGGTCATTCCTGTTGTACCAAACACTTTGACTACCCCAGTGCCACTACTCCTGTTATTAGTTGGACTAGTCAGTGACTTGGACAGTATAGAAGCAGCATTGCTATTATTTGGCAATTGTCTGTGCTGTTTAGTTTGATAATTTGACTGAGCCTCAATATTGACACTTGTGCACTGTATGGACACTGATGTATTGGAGGTCTTTGATTGGTTGCTTGTACACAATGTTGAAGAAGCAGTAGAACAAGTTGACGTATTTACACTATTAGCACTACCACTGCACTGTGGTCGAATTTGTGGAGCAAACAAATTTTCGACCTCTGGCAAAACTAGAAAATGCGAGCATCCTAGTTCGTCTGTCCGCCAATCACTATTGACCGATGGCCCTGCACTACTACTCGCTGCAAGTGCCAAATCGAAGTCCGACATAGCATCGACAGAAAAGTAATCCGATATATTGAATTCGGATGTGAAGGGTGGCTCATCATCCAAACGATCTGGTTCTATGTCAACACAAATAGATGTTGCCTCTGGTGGGAAAGGAAATGGAAGCGGTTCTGGCCTTGTACTTGCTGGTTCCATTTCAGAATCACTGTCACTGCTTTCCTCGCTTGGACTGTGTTCCGACGTTGGCGGTGTCTTTGGTCGAAAGTGTAGCCTAAAATAAGTTAACATTTCCATGAAGTATATAAAATTAAAAGAACCTTTGCTGATTTAATAAATTAAAGTATATCGTACCAATCTTTCTTCATTGCAGTTGTTGTTGTTGTTGTTGTTGCAGTAGACGTGGGATCTGTTTGGGTTGTTGTTTCACGTTTCGGTTCGTGTATCGTGAAATCTAAGGAAGACCAAACATCATCCATATCGTTTGAATAACGATCGAGTACAACTCTGAAAAATAATTATTTTTTATCCATTAAAAGCAAAGAATGAAGTCAATTTTTTTAATGAAATTTGTCACATAACGTCCATACCTGCCACCTCGGCCCATTCTGCGACGTGCAAGACCAATACACCTTGGTGTAGGTTTACTAATACTAGTAAGAGCAAACCTATACTTTTTATCAGCTAAACCTCCTTCATCTCTATCATACCAAGGCCAGTTTCCAAACCCACCTGATACAGGCTGCATACGTGAAAATTGACGTGGTTAATAAATTTAATTAAAAAGTTGAAATTAAGGAAGATTTGCTTAAAAGATATTGGTATATTGAAAAAGATAAAATTGAAAAGTCCTTACAGGTAAATAACTATTGTTTCTATTTCGTCGAAAAGCGAATTGGCTCTCATCAGCCGTGTCTTCGTCATCACGGTCTGAGGGAAGAGAGGGCTGCGAGTGAGATGGAAGAGGACTATCTTCATCCGAACTAGCCAGCGGGTCCAGCCCGCTCCCGAGAGCCACGCGATTGGCTCGACTTCCACTGCTTCCAGAGCCACTGCGTACACCACCGTCTTCCAGTCCTCCGCTTCTGACATCTGTTTTGTGCTTCCTTTTCTTGTACTGCCGTTTCTCCTTCCTTGGAACAACATCGTCCTGGTTGCATGAAAAATTGTTTTTTAATGTCTGATCCGCCTGGTATACATAGAGTTGACTGGCTGAGAAAAAGCTTACTTTTCCACAAACTTTATTTGTCCAGTTCTGATGAACTCCAAATTGATTTGTGAACAGTGGAGCAAATGCAGGCCTTGATGCTTTGAGTGCAGATACTTCAGAAAGTATCTGCCCATTGAAGTCTTGCGCTTGATACCTAGTATAGAAAAAAAAAAAAAAAACATTTTTATTTCCATAATTACAATGATATCTGCATTACAAACACAAAATGGGCACAAAATTGAAAAGCACCATTCCTAATTAAAAGTAATAAAGTATTAATTATCTTTCACAATATTTATGTATATACATTGAATTATTAAAAATAGAGAAAAGCATCTAACCTTTTCTCATAAACTTCAATAGTGAGATGCAAGTGCTCTCGTTTTGTTTTTTCTCGCCTCTTAACCATTTCCAGTAGTGTGACAGCTCTACTGAGATCCCTACGTAGTTTAAGCATTTTTTCGTAACTTGTTTCATCATTTTTACGATTTTTGCGTGTCTGCATCTTTTCTGTTCTTCGCCTAAATGCCAAGTAAGGATTATTGGCAGCAGAACCAAGTCGATGTTCAGTTTTCACCGTTAAAAGAAGTGGATGTTGCTGAAAAATGACAAAAATTATCTCATTAGCACATCACAAACTCAAATTATGTTTTTAATTTATGATATAAATTGTTTGAAATTATCTAGTCAATCATAACCTCAATCCTTAGCATTGTACAAATATATGAAGAAAGAAGCATCTTAGTATTTTTGATTTCCTTTTTTTGTAAGACAATAATTTAAATTTTTCGAGACTATATGTTATGTATCTAGGTGAGTTGTTAATTTGTAATCGTATTGTATATTTTGTAATTTATTGTTGACACATTTTGTAAAATTTATTTGTAATTTTGTAGCTATGAAAAGGGGAAGAAGGGAGTAAAAAAGCTCCCTAAACATCGCTAATGTAGCAAGTAAAGAGGTTATAGTTCTATGAGATCAATCGAGTCGTCATTAAATAAAAATAATTTAAATTGTTCACATTGTTTTTACATTGTTAGGAATCCATTTAAGTATAAAAAAATGAATCTTTTGACATGTTACTGGATAATGGAACTTGTGATTTAAATGGTTTAAATAAGTAACTTTAGTTTATCGAAAAATTATGTTAAAATAAAGTATATTTGCGGGTGAGAAAATAATGACAAAGTAAAAAAAGTGTACGTGATGTTCACAGTGGGCATTCTTGTCAGTTGTTTATAAGTATTTGTGGTGACTGTTTTTGATGAGTATTTTTTGTATGCAGCAAGATCTGTGTTTAAGCAATTGCATATATCTGCTAGGATGGTTTAATCTTCACTTTATATAGCATTTGTTCTACACTGATTTATTATATATAAATAGTTATTTGTAAGAGATAATTGTAGGAAGGAACAATTTCATCTTACCGTTTTAAGACGCTTGTTTAACCAGTAGTCAAAAACTGCAATAATTAGATCATCATCTTCTTTTAAAAGTGCTTTTGCTTCATTAAGCGTCACAACAGTTTGTCCAGAGCTCTTTTCCAGTCGATCCATCATTTCTTCAAACTGCAATGGTGTTAAATCCATTTTCCGATTCTGTGCTCCAACCCACTTTTCATCTTCCGAGTCCATATCGTAGTCTGGGATATCTTGCTCCATTGCAAAGGCTATATAAGGATAGTTGAATTAGCGTTGGATTTGAATGTTTTTGGAGTAAGGTAGGTAAGACTTACGCTGCATGTGTATGAGTTGTCGGGGCAACTTGTAATCTGCAGGATATATTTTGTCGTAAGCATGGACATCTGTGAGGTTGGTGACTTCTGGGGTGGGAATAATCAATCCTGTACATATTGCCCTCTGAAGATGATGTTCCTATGTAAATGGAAGAGATATGGGTAAACGTAGGATGTAAATGTAGCAGTGCCACCTGGCGAATGTTTACGGGAGGCGGGAGAGGGAGAGAGAGAGAGAGAGAGAGAGAGAGAGAGAGAGAGAGAGAGAGAGAGAGAGAGAGAGGGCGGAGGGGAGCTGGCAATTTGGCTAAGATGGCGGAGGTGAAAAACATGCTTTTGGCGTTAGGTGTTGGTGGTCTGACTCACGCATTCCTCCTCCTTCTGCATGCCGCTGGGCATCTGGGGCACGGCCCGGTTGATGGCCGAGTAGTCCGGGAGGTCCGGCAGCTCCTCGGCCATGAAGATGGGCATGGGTTTGGAGGCGTCGAGGGCTCGCGCCCTGAACGAGAGCTTGCTCATGGCGGGCGGCTCGCGTGTTGACAGTGGGCGGCAGCGATCGCTGCTCGGCGGGCTCAAGGCTTGGCTCGTGGCCGCGGGGGGCAGCGGCTCCGGTCGAGGCGGCGCCCTCGCCCTCGCACTCGCACTCGCACTCCCTCGCGCTGCAGGTCCCTCGAGTCCGCGCGCTCTACTCGCTCTAGCGACTGCTTTAGCGGCTGGCCCAGGCGGCCGGATCACCCGCGGATCAGCCGGCTCAGGGCCTCATCCTCTGCCGGCCATCGCGCTCCGCAACACGATCACTGGCTAGCCTGCGGCCTGCGGCCTAAGCCCAACCTGCACTCGGACGATTCACAAAAGCGAAAGCGTGTTTGCGAGACACGGGCCCTGCGCAAAGCCATCATGGCCGACGCGACAGCCATTTACACGTTCGGCCATGTCCCATAGGCCATAGGGGTATATTGGTATATACTACCTAGCTGCCTCGCACTGCACCTCTCGCTCACTCTCGCTTAGACGCTCACTCTCTATTCTATTCTATTCTATTCTATTTGTGGTTAGTGGCGCCAGAGGTCTGTACGGCCATTCGCTCGCTCTCTCGCTCTCTCGCTCTGCCAGCAGCGGCCCAGCGGCTGCGCAATGCGCACTCTACAAACTCAAAGTCAACACTGTCAACGGCTCACTTCAGACTTCACTGTTCATAATTCATACTTTCATAGTGTTCACTCGAGCAGCTTCGGCTGCTCCGAGCTCGGCTTCTGCAGCGACGCTCCGCGGACACTTTTACAACAACGCTTTAGCCACTTCGCCTTGTTGCCTTGTAACTTGTACAATCACAATGTATACTGCTAACTGCTTATTGATAATTTCCTAGTCGTAGCCGCTACGGCTACACTCTACAGGCTACAGCGCCCCTCGCGCTTGGATAGCGCATAACCTACACTTTTATATATTATTTACACGCTCATACAGCCATACCCACGGCGGTCTTATATACCGAGGATATACGCCGCGTTTATAAGATCGTGATTCGCGGTCATACCGCTCTGTGCGTCGCGACTAACTTCGCTGAGGCGCCGCGCCGCATCGCTGCTCGCAGCAGTAGCACTCGATAGCTCTTTTTTCGCTTCTGTGGCTGGCTCCGGAGTCCGGGCTCCCTCGCTCGAGACTGGAATTCATATAAGTAGTCGTCACTCAATAACTCACCCGCTCACCTGTTGCTGAACTGTCGGAACAGTGCCAGTACTGCCAGTCAGCCAGTCTGGCCGGTCTGCATACTGCAGCGCGAGATATACTTGTAATTTACCTAGCTGTGACCCCTCTAATGGCCTTTTCACCGAGGCGGACATTTACTTTTCAAATTTGCCGCCTTCATTATTACAACGCGCATTAACGTCTTTCCAATTGTCTTTCCAATCAGGCTTGCCAGACTGTGCGATTTATCGCCAAATGTGCGATTTTTAAGCTACTTGGGCGACAAAATTTTTAGATTGGCGACATGCAATTTTTTGGCGATTTTTGCCATAGACGGTGCGATTTTGGGCGATATCTGTCAGACAGTAAAAAGGTTGTTTTTTCTCTTGAGTTTTAGCGGCTTCACGCGATTCGCAATATGTACATGTTCTGAGCGTATTCTGACAGTCACAAGTCGACGCAAGTCGGTACTGGCCCCGTGCAGCATATCGAGCGCAGCCCGACTTGTGACTGTCTCGGTGACAGATTACCCTCAGAAAATATAGAGGTACTATAGTCTATTCTATAGTAACCTTTATATTCCATATTGAGGATTAGGATGTGTTTTTATTCAAAATAAAACATGTTGCCAAAAATTTGTTTATGTGCAGACAAATATGAATCTGAGACTGAAGAATCAAAAAATAAGTCTCAAATAGTCGAAGAAATAGAAGTAGAAAACCTTTTATCAGAATTAGATTGTCCATATATGGGACCTGCGGCGGCTCAGTCGCTAGAGTGTCGAATTCCCACGCCTGTGACCCGGGTTCGAATCCTAGTCTCTGCCCATTGATACAAGCACCACTGTAAAAATTATATGTGCTTTGTTTACAAACACACCGCAGACCCCCGTCGTCGATTAGCACCACATGGAAGCACAAACATGGCGACGTTAAATAAAAAAAAAAAACTAGATTGTCCATGTATTAGCATAAGTGAATGTTTATTTTAAACATTCATTTATACACACTCTCATAAAACTGTTACTTATTTGTAATAAATAAATTTATGTAATAAACCGATTTGTAAATTAATTATATTGGTTCCTAAAACAATCATTTATTAATTAGATTTGTTCATTTAATTTTATGCTGTGCGATTTTTTGTGCGATTTTGATAGGTTGAATTGGCGGTTTCTGGCGATTTTTCTCTCGATAGGTGGCGACATAGGCTTCTCAGCGTCTGGCAACCCTGTTTCCAATTGTCTTTCCAATTGTCTTTCCAATTGTCTTTCCAATTGTCTTTCCAATTGTCTTTCCAATTGATTTATACTTGATCAACGTAGTTTTTCGCTAAAAAGGCGTGGATCGTGCATCTGCCCTCTTTCCTGCTTCTCCTTCTCCCTTTCTCTCTTTCTCTGTCTCTTCCTTTTCCTCTTCACGTTCATGCTCATCCCTCCTCCTGCAGGTACACTTCTCTGAATTGCGTCTCTCAAACATTCGCTATCACGATACGCTCGGTGGCAGTATTCTCCGCAATCTCGCGCTTATCGCTACACCTTCGAGCCGCTCTTCCTAACGTTACTTTTTCCGACGTCACGCCAGGTAATTCCTAAATTACATTCACATTATTGTTTGCTTACTGCTGATCCTTCTTATACATTTCTATATTTCGCAAACACGTGCACCTGCTCGTTGTATCCTTCTCTGACGACAACTTCGCTCAGCCAATCATTTAGCAAATTAATCTGCGACAGGTATAACCTGCAGGTTACTTCAAAAAACGTGATTTTTTTCAATAAATTTTATTCATAGTACAAAACATGTTGAGTAATCAATTTTTTTTACATATGAAAGCACATATATTAAATTACTTGAAAAAATCTTTTTTTTTTGTTTAAAATGGCGGTTTTGAAAATGGCTGCTGAAACTCGTCAGATTAGTAGATGGATGACATCATTTCTTGGAAACGAATTATCTGAAAGCAAAAAACAAAACGGTTTCATGTTCTGTATCGAATTGGCTATGGCCTCAAACAGAATGCAACATTTTCAATGAAAAAAAACAAAATGGCGGACTTTTGAAAAAATTCAAGTCCGCCATTTTGTTTTTTTCATTGAAAATGCTTCATGTGTTTTACACGTAGGTAAGAGTATATATAGACATGGTAAAGAAGCCAAAAAAAACCATGCAAAAATAAAGAGAGCTCTGAAAGCGCAAGAAAAAAGAGAGGCACTAGAAAGAGGTGAAGAAGTACCCAAAAAGAAGAAGGCTAAAAAATGCGAACAACCTGTCGTAAAATCTTTAAAATTTACTGAAGCGCAACTGTCGCTCTTATCTAGCTATTTAAAAAAAGCTGTGCTTACTCACCCCGATTCTGTGCCAGACATGAAGAATGCAATTCTGGCCTCATTTTATCACAAGTGTTCCACCGATGCTAAGCCACAACACCAGTATTGTCCAGCCGGAGCAGATTCATGGTGCGCTTATCAAAAGGCAGTAGCTACAAAACAGAATTACAACCATCCTCCAGCTTTCGATCAGGAAATTCAAGATCTTTTACAGCCAATTTATGAAGAACTAACCGACGAAAAGTTGCTCGAGAGATGTTTAGGGGCTAACACGCAAAACAATAACGAAAGTTACAACTCGTGTGTCTGGAACATAGCCCCTAAACATAAGTTTGTTGGGAAAAAAACGCTTGAAATTGCTGCTCTCAGTGCTGCTTGCATTTTTAATGAAGGGCTTTTACCCATATTAAAAGTAATGGAAGTTATGGGTGTCAGAATCGGCCCGGAAGCAAGGCACTTTGCTGATAGGGTCAACAATAGGCGTGTTGATCGAGCTGAGCTAGAAGCTACTGAAGCGTCTACGGAACACAGAACTGCTTTAAGAAATGCAAGAATTCTTCAGAATGATGCTTACGAAGACCAGAAAGGAGTTGTGCATGAAGCTGGAATGGATATGTGAGTAAAATTCAATTTTTTTTCGATTTTTCACGTATAAAAACTTTAAACTGATTTTTCTCCGAACCACGTTTTTTCGCATGGATGACACTCTCATTTCAAAACTATTGCACTTATCGACATGAACCAAACGGCATTTTACTCTTTAGATGTCTGGCTATATCATTATTATTTAAAAAAGTTATAAACAATTAAAAGTGAAAAAAAAGGGTAAAAAAATTCAAACGTCCGCCATTTTATTTTTTTTTCATTGAAAATGTTTCATTCTGCTTGAGGCCATAGCCAATTCGATACAGAACATGAAACCGTTTTGCTTTTTGCTTTCAGATAATTCGTTTCCAAGAAATGATGTCATCCATCTACTAATCAGACGAGTTTCAGCAGCCATTTTCAAAACCGCCATTTTGAACAAAAAAAAAGATTTTTTCAAGTAATTTAATATATGTGCTTTCATATGTAAAAAAAATTGATTACTCAACATGTTTTGTACTATGAATAAAATTTATTGAAAAAAATCACGTTTTTTGGAGTAACCTGGCCTTAAAATGTTTATAGAACGAAAAAACGCGGGAATAATTTTAAATTTAATTACTTACACCTTATAAATAAACTGCCTATTTTACTCAATTAAATCATTATACAGCTAATTATTATTAAATTCTACAGTTTTTCATGAATTACATATAAAAATTATATATATATATATATATATATTTATTAACATAGATATATTGTTTGTGACGTTGCCAGATCAACTATTCAGCGAAAAGACCTAGACCCGCGACGGATAGCAAGCTCTGAAATGTGGAGCATCTCCCGATAAAGACAATGATGTGCGAAACAGCATAATGGCTATTATATAAAACGCTGAACGTCCCTTCAGAAAATGCAATCATTTATCGAGTAATTTCGTACATTATATCGTTATACATTATATAGTTATTGACATTCTATAATTGTTATTTATTGAAGAAACGGCTATAATATTTGTTACTTATCTAAGATCCAAAGTTAAGCAGGCACAGACGGCCTTGATTGATTGGTGATTTTAAAGAATTGTTATTGTTACTTTGCAAAAAGAATAGTTACTAATGAATTACATCAAAGAAATTCAAACATTCAAGTGACTTGAAATTATTTATTTATAGGTATGTTTAAATTACATGTCATGAAACTATATACATAAGTCGATAGTTATCAAATTGGCGTTCAATAAAGAATAGTTCAAGTCGCTTGAATGTTTGAAAAATTTTCTCAGTGAAATATATGAGAATAATTTTGTAAATAACAATTAAATCACTAATATTTCGAGACCGGCTTCGACTGGTTAATTTTGGATTTTAGATAAGTAAAAAATATTGAAGCCATTTTTCTATTCATTCAATAAATAACAATTATAGAATGTTAATACCTCCGATAATTTTGCATTTAATTTTGATTTTACAGGTAAACCTGTTGGCTAAAACAAGAAACTACTCGAAGAATGGCTATCTTTTGTGGAAGAAACGTTCGGAGTCGTTGAAGGAGGTGTCAAACCTTTCAAATTTCCCGCCGAAATTCATAATCTCAAATTCTTTAACAATTGATTACAATTAATAAATAAACTAAATTATGAAAAACCAAGACATCATTGCCCTCCATAATACAATTATCTACCACTGTGCGAAGTTTCAAACAAAAACTTCAAAACCTCTACGAATGCCATTCGAACGAAATTTATATTAGTCTATCAGTCTAGACTCTAGACTCGAACCTTCAAATTTCGTTCGAAAGCCATTCGTAGAGGTTTTAAAGTTTTTGTTTGATACTTCGCACAGTGATAGATAATTGTATTACGGAGGGCAATGACCTCGTAGTTTTTCATAATTATACTTATCCTTTTAATTAAAGCCAATATTTTATAATTCTCGGGTCGGTAAGGTAGGAAGGATAAAAATTGACTTTGACACCCCCTTAACGATTTTTATATTATATCAACATATTTCTACTTAGAATAAAATATTATTATTATTATTATTATGTTTGTACAGGTACAGATACTCTTTTACATCTTTCTAAGGCAGAAATATTAGTAGCAGATCCAGATTTACTGATTCCGTACATTGAGAAACTACCAATAAGAAAATGGGTGCATTTAACATGGACAGGATTAGGTCTTTTGTTAAATATAAAAAATAAGAATATTTCATATTGTAATAATTCACAAATAGTTAATTTTGAACGCGATCAAAGAAGGCAATACAAGAATCAAGCAAATTGCCTATGGATTGAAGATAGAAAAATTTCAAATCATAGACGTTTGAGTGACTTAACAATTGGTATTTTAGGTTTAGGAGAAATTCGTAACTTTAATAAGTTTTTACAATTAGAATAATTGTATTTTAATGCATGCAATAAACCTTTATAAGTAATATTTAATATGTCTTAGTTGCAAAAGTCTTAAAAACGTTTTAAGCAGTAGTCTGGGGAATATCAAGATCTATACTTTCAAAAAAGAATGAGCATATAGACAAACACATAACAGAATTTCTGTCAAAAATCTTAAAAAATTGCGATTACATAATTAATGGTAATGTTTTAAAGGATTGCATTGACAAAAAGTCAGTGTTTATCAATATTGGCCGAGGTTCAATTGTACAAGAAACAGATTTAATAAATGTGCTTGAGAAAAGCTGGATTTCGGGAGCAATATTAGATGTTTTTGAAGAAGAACCTCTTGTCAAAACCAGTAAATTATGGAAATTTCCTCAGGTTTTTAATGACTTGATAAATTTAAACTTTAATATTAGTATAATATAAGAAATTTAAGTAGGATAGATTGAACAGTTGCAATAACTCTGAAGTGGCACCGTCTTTTGGATTGCTACTACATTTACTTTTATATGTATTACGAAGTAATTTAAGCTTTACGTCCCTAGTAAAAGTTTTGAATTGAAACCGATTGAAAAATTCCAATCCATTACAATCTGGTTTTTTAATCCATTTCTATCCATTCTGATCATTTATTTATCCGTTTTACTCCGGAATATATATTTTTCCAATTATGTTGGATTGAATTGAACTATAATAAAATATTTCCATCCAGTTATTGAACCCGTTCAGTCCATTTCATCCGTTTGCTTCTAACATGTTAACAACGTTAATAACAAAATTAATGAAGCATATTTTTGGCGATTATTAGATTAGTTTTATTTAGATAGAAGATATAAAATTCATGAAATTAGCTTCTTTCAAATCCATTAGCAATTATATATGACGGATGCTGCGTTATGGACAAATCTTCTTTTACATGAAAGTGCAGACTCCCGTGGTGGTCCCATAATTATTTCAAAATTCTACTGGGCCAGTATTATCCAGTACTGGCAAAAACCGTTTATATTCATCGATGATTCCAGTGTGCCTTACTTATTGGTTTAAATATGTTCACCAATTACTCAGGAACGGTTACACAGAGTTCGAATTTTTTTTATACATTCGATAGAGAGACATCCCGTGGTAGTCCTATGGGATTTTGGTCTGTACTGACCCAACATAATACCAGTACATAGGAAAAAACATATTTTTGTCAATAATTTTTCTACAATTTTTACACAAATTGCCTACTTAGGAATGGCTGTACCGCTTTTGACACACAAACATACACACACGCACACATCACCCACGCACACAAGCACACACACTTACACCAGCTGCTTACATACCATATCCACACACGCATATATATATAATTGAAAACACTAAATAAAGTTAAATAAAAATTTCTAAAAAAATAGAACTAACTTCAAAAAGAAACACTCTAAAACGTTAAAAATAATAGTTACTGTAATAAAGAGATACGTATAAAGAAATTCAGAAAATAATACTCTTACGATCAAATGCTTATTATCTTCACAGAATAAAACATTTTGGTCATTTTAATTCAAAATACAACTATTTAAAGTCGGCGCCAAAACCAGCAATTACGATCAATCACAATATTTTATGATTGAATATAATTTATCATGGCATGTATTAGCATTTATGTAGTAAAAATTTAGTAATTTGCTAAAAATTTTGGCGCCGATTCCAAATAGTTGTATTTTGAATTTAAATGACTAAAATGTTGACTTTTTATTCAATGAAGATAATAAACATTTTATCGTAAGCATATTATTTTCTGAATCTCTTTATTACAGTAACTATTATTTTTAACTTTTTAGAGCGCTTCTTTTTTAAGTCAGTCCTAGTTTTAAAAATTTTTTTATTTGCTTTATTATCGAGATTACAGTAGACTGAATTTTTAGCTTTTTGTTTCAATTTTATTTTCCTTTTTGTAAAATTTCATTTCATCTTGTTTAAACGAAGTTATGGTGCAAACAGTAAATATATGTCTCGTTATACTACAACGTATTTAAAAAATTGCTATTTTCGAGATAAAAAGTAAATTGCAGATTTTTATTATTACATAGCATTTAACCCGAAAAGTAATACATGGTAGTATTCTTTGGATAGTCAAAGAGTAATGCTATATTGATTTTTTAATAATAATGCTCTCGTAAAAATACTGGAATCCATTACATCTTATTGTCTCATTAAACCCTAGTCTACCCTATATTTTTACAGGTTACCATTTCTCCTCATGTATCTGGTATTTCAAGAGCTGAAGACGTAGCAAAAGTTTTTGCAAAAAACTATAGAAAATATCTGAAAGGAGATCAAGATCATACATGATTTTATACAAATATATTTTATTTATATATTAAATAAATTTTTTCAAATAAAAGTCGAAATTTTCTGAATTACCTGTTCATTTCTATCTTTATTTTATAAAGTTAATTTAAAATTTTATAAAAAAAAAATTTTGTGCTCAAACATAAATTTCATTTTACATTGTTTTAATATATTTTTATTAAAACATTAAGCAATATTTTTTGGTCATTTAAATACGTACAAATGTGTTAAAACTTTTAGACGTTTTTGTGAAAAAATAAAAAATTAACTTTTTATGTTAAACCTAAATAATAAATATTTAGGAAATGCTTAAAAATGAATGAACATTTAATAAATATAATTTATTTCTTTTCTTGTACTATACTGGCTTGTTCTATAGATGATTCTTGGATTGCAGAAGCATTTGGTTTAAGACCTCTTATGCTAAGGTCATAAACTACTTCTTCAATTTTCTTTACATCATACTTTAAGGCATCAAAGCGTTTTCTCAATGAATCATTTTTTAAATTTAGTAGACGAAATCCTGCATTTAATTCATTAACAAAATGTGCGATTTCCATTGGTCGATGATAATCGCCATTAGTCACACTATTTACAGCAAAACGACTCTGAAAACAATAAATTTTAAGTGTCTTGAAAAAATAAAATGTTTTACTTTTTATTTACCAATTCAGAGGAAAGTTGTAATAAGCCCATTAAAAAATCTTCTAGGTCCAAATGAAATCCATCTTTCCTTTTATGTTTTACTTAAAGAACATAGTAAGAAAATTTAAACTCAGTTACATATACAAATTAAATTTGAGAAACTTACTTCCTAAAATATCTGCTACAGTTTCTTTGGTCACCAGAATTTTAATTTCAAGATATATTACAAGAGAAGCAAGGAAGCATAATCTTTGAGTAACTGATTTCCATTGATCATGGTAACGATAATACTGATCTTGTGGTACAATAGCTGACAGTTTATGATAGTGTTTACAAACTTCTTCAAATAGTTCTCGTGCTTTTGAACAATATTGTGCTACAACTGCGAAAGATTGAAATACAATAAATAAAAATATTAAATAAAATTGACAAGAGAAACAACTTACTTATATTTTCCTCTGTATGTGCATTATGAATATTTTGTAAGGTCATTACAATGTCCCTAGAAATTTTTTCAATTTCCTTTACATTATTACGAATTTCCTGAAAATGTAATTTTAATTTTTTTCAAAATTTGTATAGAAGACTGTTTAAAATATACACTTCTATTTGTCGTTATAATTTAATTAATAAATCCAGTGTAAAATCCGATGAGTATGATATGTACAAATAAATACGTAGTACAATTATAATTTTCTTAAATTAATAAGTACTGAGAATCGTTATTCGAATATTATAGTTTTTAAAAAGATTTTATAAAGTTAAAATTACACTTATGATGTTAAATCAACGTTATGATCGATAATGACGCTTAACCTCAAAACTGTACAATGGTTATGTTAGACAATAAAAATTTCACACCTCACGAAGCTCTTGTTCATTATTCAAATGATCCTGGAAAGAATTGAAAACCTCTGCTATACCGTCACTCATATTGTTATTGTTATATTTAATATAAAAAAGATATTTTTTACGCTATAACGCACTATAAAAACACCGGTCAATTTTTGTATAGCAAAGTGCTGAACAGCGTCGTCACTCGTCAGTGCCAGCGATGTCAAAAGTGTGATAGGGGAAGGTGGGGCACGATGGGTTTGGCGGGTGGATTGGGCATTCAAATGTTCACTAAATACTTTACTTTTTCCCTCTGCAAATCCTAAATGAAAAAAATTAATACAAATCGTATGAGAATTATTAGAAATTGAGGACTTCAAAACGTTGTTTTTTCCATAATTCTAATCTATTTCTCAAGAACAAATAAATCATATGAGCTTCGAAAGGGAATTACTTTTACAGTTTAAATCGTAAATTTTTAATAGTATTAAAAATACTCTAAAATGGGGCACGACTGGCACCACTAGCGGGGCACGATTGGCATACGTGAGTCGTCAATTTATTTCCGCCGAGTTTAACAGCTGATTTTCTTAACCTTACTTTTGCGCCCTTAACATTTCGGAGTCGGAGTCTTAGATGTTGGTGAAAAAGTCAGTGTTAATGAAATGGTCTGGTTTTTAGTTTTGATCCTCAATCCTATAAAATGCAAATTTAATAGTAACGTCCAATATTTTTTTTAAATAAATTTTTCATTAATTCACCGTGCCAATCGTGCCCCACCTCCATGCCAATCGTGCCCCACGGGTGGGGAAAATGGGCAGTTTTAGCGGTATTGTACTTTGCATTATAAAAAACAATGCAATATATATTTTATAATAAAAAATAATGTATCTAAATCTTGAGATATTCTACTTTAAGAAGCACTTTTAATAATTTGTATTGTTACAAAATAGAAAGTACAGGATTCTTTTGAAGTTAGGGTGCCCGTACTGCCCCACCTTCCCCTAATTATCACGCTACTTTTTCACGGGTTAAAAGATCGAGAGTTGGTAGCTCTGAGTCGGCGCCACGGCTCCAGCTTCTCGCCGCAGCGCACGTGCGCGGTATTGTCAAGTTTTTTTATTGATGTAGGGAAGCAAAACATTAACCTTTCTGCTTATTTACGTAAGTTTGGGCCATTATTATTTTTGGATTTTTTATTAAAAATTAATATTAATCAATAAATTACAAGAATTATATATATGGGAGACTGGGGTATAACGGAGCACTAAAATGAAATGTGTTCTAAACTACGTAAAAACTGTAGTTCAATAAAAAAAAATTTCTTTCTGTTCTTTGCTATGCAAGGAACATTTTCCTACGTTTCTGCTGAAATTCATATAATATAACAGTACTTGATAACTATTACCCGAATACATCGAAAATCATGATGTTCAAAATCATTGGAGTATAATGGAGCGGTCAATTGGGGTATAATGCAACGGTACGTTATTATTATCAGGACGGTACATAGAGCACATTACTAATTTTTAAAATTATTGTTATAATTATAACTTACAGAAATTACTACCTAAATTAATTATACTAATACTTATTACACAAAGAAAACAGAAACAATAACATAAAAATTTTCGCGTTTTAATAAAAAGTAATTTTTACAAAATTTACTGTTTTTCACTGTCTCAAACTCTGTTCATTTTTTAAAATTCATTCTACATCATAACGGTTGATGGGAAAGGGTAAATTAACTCGCATAATCGCTACGAGTAAACTAACACGCGATAAAATTGATTACGCCGTTTCTGAATCAAATTTATCTCAACTGCTCCGTGATACCTCAATCTCCCCTAATAAGTACTTGATCTATATTATAGCTCTTTAGTATAATCAATTTAATAAAATAAGAAATCAAAAAATTAAGATTGTCCGAAAATCATATCTATTTGAGTATTGGTAGTTTTTCCTTAACTCTTTAAGACCCAAATTGTTTGTCCAATCGAACAAATTATTTTTTTTAATTTACTTATCTTTAATTATCTATAACAAGTAAAAGTACGTGTAAAATCGACTCTTTAAACTTAAAAAAAACTGTGTGCCAAACGTTTAAGCTAAAAATACTAATTGGTTATATTACTATTAAATTCAATGTAATCAAACATCTAATGTGGTAAAATATTAACTCAGCTGATTTTGATATGTCCGTTACTTATTAAATAAATAAAATAAAATATTAGTTCGATTTTTAAAACAAAAACTGTAGCTCCATACGCATTGCTTTGGCGATCGTTGTCATTGTTTTCAAATAACTCGTCGTTATTCTGGTACTTACGTCAAGTTTATACATTTTTTATGTATCTGAGGGTGCTAAGGACTTCTTCTAGGTCAGATTTAATTAATTATGCTGACGGAATGTCATCTATGCCAGCACTGATGATTTCGAGAAAGGTTTGAGTTCTATGTGATTTTAAAATCAAACTGGGCCTTAAAAGGTTAAAGGGGTCCGAAAGTCAATGAAAAATTCGAATTCCCCGCCTACATTTTTACTGACTGGGAAGCAGAGATTCAGGGTCATTAAAAAAACTCTGAAAGACTCTCTCTCGGAGCGATTCTTTCTTGAAATTTGAGAAAAGCTCCGAGAGCACATTTTTTGTGTCAATCGAGAGTAGCTCTGGCTCGGAGTCGGTATTTATATCCAGGAAAGAGAATAGCTCTTGCAAGGAATCGGGATTTTTCTCAAAGAAAAGAAAGAATAGCTCTTGCTAGAAGTTGAACGTTTTCTCCAGGAAGAAGAATTGCGAGACTTCAAATTCGATATTATGTGGCAAACATTTGTAGAGCCTGTTTTATACAAATCAGGCTACAATAGTGTTTAGCTCCCTAAACATATGGTATCATCCGGATGGTACCCAATATTTTAAGGGGACTTATTTTATATAAATCAAGCTATCATATAGTATTTAGGTCCCCTTAAACACGTGGTATCATGTGGATCATACCCAATGCTTAGGGACCCTATAAAACGTATTCGATTAAAACGTATTATTTTCACTCCTTTTAGCAGAATTTTCTATTACTTCCTATTAAAACAGATTAATTTTAATCCATTCTAATCGGTTTTAATAGGAAATTCTGCTCCAAGGAGTGGAAGTGGTCCGTTTTAATCGGATATTTTTATCAAGAGAGGCCTAAACATCTTTTGGCTTAAGTTGTGTTTGCTCAGCGGGCAAACAAAATAGTATATTGTGTACCAAGGGTGAAAAGTAGACTTTCTTAGCCACATATAGTTTGCAGAATGAGTCGAAGCGAGCAAGCACCAGCCGAAGATGAGCACGTATTGCGAGCCGAAGACGAGTATTGCAATCACACAAGGGCAAAAAAGCCTCTTCATTCACGGTACATACATACCGTACTTTATGACACATATGTCTTGATTTCGCGTTTTTTTTTCTGCCTCTAAAGCGGACCCATATGTGGCTGTTCTTCGACTCGGCGTAAACACACGCCCGTTAGACTGGAATATCAGGCTGTTATAGGGTTTACTTTCGAAAATCAGCCTACTAAAGTGTTTGAGCCTTCCTACAAATATGGTATCATCCGGATGGCACCCCATGTTTAGGGGGCTTAAATACTCTTAGAGCTTATTATCGAAAATCAGTTTACTAAAGTGTTTTGGCTCCACTAAACATGTGGTATTATTTGTACATACTTATTTGAAGAGCGGGCGTGACAGTGTGTGAAAAGTTTTCACTGAGAGCGAGCGAAGAGTTTTTCTATTTGCCGGTCAGCAAACAGTCGTCTCGTGCTCTCTTTCTGCATAAAAAAACGCAAAAATCGTGCATGTGTCTAAGAAAAATGTACTCTTAACCCGCTTAAACACGCGAAAACTTTAGGTCTGTTATATAGGTATATTATCGAAATCTTAATAAACAATCTCTCTTTTAGAGCGCTCTTCTCAGTGTGCTCTTTCTCATACTTATTCATCAAAAACTCTTGAGAGGATTGCATTTTGCAAGAGCGACTGTTTCAAGCTCTCTATTAGAACCCTCTTTCTCTGTGTGATTCTTAAAAATTTTTATAAGGATCGCTCCTTGCAAAAGCGATTGTAAAAAACTATTATTGGGAGCTCTTTTTCGGGGTCTTTCTTCAAAACTGTTGTGAGAATCGCTCTTTTCAGGAATTATTCGAAATCATTTTTACAGAGAGTGTTCTTAGTGAAAGTTTTGAGAAATTCCTCTTTTATAGAGCGCTCTTTCGGAGAGCTACATAAATAAAAAAATTTTCTACAAGGGGGGTCGATGACTCAAGAGATAACCCCGTACCTCTTAATACAAGGGTCGCTCAAGGGGCGCAGGATCGAATCCCCGTCAGTCAGAATTTTTCAGGGATATTTTGAGAAAATGTTTTTCGGGATATTTCGGTAGCGGAAATCGAGCATGCAACCCCCTATCTGGTTACGGGCAGAAATTCCCGTATATATGACTTTTATTTTTCTTATACATATATGTATAAAATAAATAAAAGAGTCATAATGGTGAGTTAATGCATGAATATGTCACTTTATGAGTGAGTCACAATATAAGTTTTCAAGCATATGAGTACAAGAGTGAATATGTGAGTGAGTGAGTATGCTAGTTAGTGCAAGCGAGAATCAGTGTCTGTAGTGAGTCCATGAATAAGTGATCAAATGAGTTAATGCTTAAATGAATGAATGGCTGAGTTCAAGCGTGAGTAATTAAGTGAGTACGAGAGTGAGTAAATGTATGAGTCAGTCCAAACGAGATTGAGTACCTTGGTGAGTGCGTGAAAGAGTGGACAAGTGAGTGAGTGCTTGATGAATGAACAACTGACTCAGGGAATGAGCGAGTAATTAAATGAGTAAGTAAGTGAGTGAGTGAGTGTAAGTCAGTGTACGTTAATGTGTGTATGAGTATGTCACTGTGTGAGTAAGAGATTCAGTGAGTTAATGCATCAATAAGTCAGTTTATGAGTAAGTCAGTATTTAGGCTCTCAGTCATGGGAGTACAAGAGTGAGTAATTAAGCAAGTGAGTAATTCAGTAAGATAGTGCGTGAGTTAGTGCAAGCGACAGTCAGTGTCTGAATTAGTACGTGAATAAGTGATGAATGGAGTTAGTGCTTGAATGAATGAATAAATGACTGGTGCATGCGTGAGTAATTAAGTGAGTACTAGAGCGAGTGAATGCGTGAGTATGTTCAAGCGAGAGTTAGTAACTGAATGAGCGCGTAAAACAGTGGATAGGTAAGTGAGTACTTGTACGAATGAACAAGTGACTGAGTATATGAGTAAGTTATTAATTGAGTAAGTATGTGAGTAAGTGAGTGAGCCAGTGAGTGTGTTAATCACTGTAAGTTAATGAGTGCATGAGTGAGTCACTGTGTGAGTAAGAGATTGGGTGAGTTATGCATGAATATGTCAGCTTATGAGTTGGTCAGAATATTTAGTTCAAGAACGAGTGTGGTAGTTAGTAAGTCTGTGTATGAATGAGTGGAAAGTAAATGAGCGAGTAAGAGAATGAGTTACTAAATGCACAAATGAGTAAGGGAGTGAGAGACTTAGTAAGGTGACTCGAAAAGTGAGAGAAAAGAGTCGAGTATCGCGTGAGGACGATAGCGAGTGTGTTAGTAAGTACATGTGTAAATTAGTGAGTAAGCGAGTGCACAGTGAGTGAGCAAGTGCTTGATAGAATGAGAGAGTTAGAAAGAGAGATTTAGAAGCGAGAGAGTTAGTAAGAGAAATTTAGAGGTGAGAGTGTTAGTAAGAGAGATTTAGAAGTTAGAGAGAAGTAAGAGATTTACAAGTGAGAGAGTTGGGGAGGGCATGACTGAGTTCAAGAGTAATTGGGTAAGTAAGCAAGTAAATGCGAGAACGTGTAAGTGAGTGCGTAAGTGCACGAGTTCATGAGTTAGTGAGTTACTTATACATTTCGTAATTTTTTTGTAATCTTCTGTAATTTTTTATCTGCGTTAACACATTATTACAAGTTACAAAAAAGTTAGTAAAAATTATGAAAATTTACAGAGTTACAAAAAGTTGTAAAAAGTTACAATATACATTATATTATATATTAAAAAAAATGTTATATCATCATTTATAAAAATTAATTATTGTAGTCTATATATGATGCTTTTAAGCATAATTTGTTGCCGAAAACAAAAAAAGAAAAAAATTATATTCGGTGGGATTTGAACCCGTAATCTTCTAATTACGAGTCCTTTACTTCAGCACTGAGACACAGTGACTTATGATATCTTACAGTAAAGTAAAATATTCGTAGTATTAGTACTGTAATAACGTACCTAAGTGGTATAAACGCTGTAATCGCGCAGAAAGGTATTATTTCATAAATTTAAATGTTCTCACTGTAATAGACAATTTTAAGGATATTCAAATTCCGACACGGGTCCTACATTATCGACGGTACATTTTCTATTTTTAAAAAAGATTTTTTTGGAAAAAATCGTAGAACCTGTTTTTATGAATAAACAGTAATAATTTTTTTACAGTTCGATTATAGTACGAGTAATTTGCGATGGATACACAAACGTTGTATTAATAATATTAATGGAGGAATTAGAAAAAATTTTTGGTAATTGTTTATGAATAACAAACGAACCAGATAATCCCATTAATTTTCTAAAAAAAATATAATCGAATATAACTATAAAATATAAATATATAACTTAATATTGTATTCTGTAATTTTAGTAACTCTTTACAACCTTTTTCAACTCTTTATAAATCTTTGAAACCTTTTATAACCTGTCGTAATTTCTTTGTAACTTTTCGTAACTGTTCAAATTCAAACAAATAGTGACAAAGAGTTACAAAGACTTACAAAAAATTGTAGAGAGTTACGAAAATAATTTGAATCAGGGATAAACCTAATAAACTCCATCAAAAGTATAAATATTATAAACACCATAAACCCATAAACCTCATAAGATTCATAAAAATATCATAAACCCCATTAAAGCAATAAAACCCATCTAAAACCTAAACTCGATGAAACCCATAAGAATCATAAAATCCCATAAACACTATAAAAAATGTAAACCCCATAATCCCTATAAATCCTATAAACTCCATAAACCTCATTAACCTTGTAAATCCCATAAACATCGTAAACCTCATAAACGTTATAAACCCCATAAACATCGTAAACCCTATAATTTCCATAAACCACATAAACCCCATAAATATAATAAAACCCATAAAATACGTACCCCATAAACCCTATAATCCCCATAAAATCCGTAAACGTCGTAAATCCTATAAACCCCATAAACTACATAAGCTCCACAAGCCATATAAAACCCATAAATATCGTAAGCTCCATACTCTCTAAATTTGAACCAGTGAAAATTCACTAATTCATAGTGAATAATCACTTATTGAAACAGTGAAAAGTATGTCACCGCAAAAAAGTAAATATTCACTAGTTGAAAAGGTGAAAAAGATTCACTATAAGAATGAGTGAAATTTCACTGTCGAAATAGTGAAATTTCATTGTTCAAAATATTGAACAATTAAAACATTTAAATATATTGCACATATTTACTAACTATTTACGGGTATTAAATATTAATTAATTTAGTATTACTATATCATTTATTATTAAACTTAGTAAGAAATTAAAAATGTAATGAAAATCTGCTTCGATGGGGAATTGAATCCTTGTCCTCTGAGTTGACAGGCGATCATCTTAGCTACTAGCCTAATGGGATACCTACATAAGAAAATTCTGAAACTTATATGTAAGCTGCTTTCGATTTTCTCTTACAAATTTCTCTCAGCCTGATAAGAAATTAATAATTGAATATAGTTGTTATTGTAATATAAACAATTTTAAATGTTAAATGTCTAAAACGACTGAACGAGATAATTACACAAATATCGGCAAAGCAGGTCTGGCTAATATTGCCATTATTCACTGGTTCAATAGTGAAAGTAAATATTCACTAATTAGATAGTGAATGTTCACTAGTAAACCAGTGAATTTACCTTTTTTCACTAATTCAACTAGTGAGTTTCAGTATTAACTACTAAATCAGTGAATATGCACTATGTTGTCAGTGAAATATGTACTCATTAACAAAATTAGAGAAATTTTCACTATTACAAATTTAGAGAGTAAACTCCAAGAAAACCATAAACATCGTTAATCCCATAAACTTATAAACCTCATAAAACTCATAAGAATCATAAAACCCATAAATATCGTAAACCCCATGAAATCCATAATAGGGTACTTGCCCGTATTAGTGTGCCATGAAGCAATTTTTTGCATTTAATAATTGATTGCTGAACGTATATAGTTTTAATCTTTGCTATTGAAGTTTACATAGGTACTCTAACGTTCCGTGTTTAAGATGGAATTTGTTTTAATTGAATATATTAAGCATTCATACAGATATATCAGAAATAAAAAAAAAGGTTTTGGTCCATATTAGTGTGCTACTTCAATGGGCTATAACGTATTACTGTGCCCAATCTGTCCGTATTAGTGTGCGTGTCCACAATTATGTGCCCCCCATTAGTGTGCCTGCTAAAAAAATTATGCCCCCGATTAGTGTGTGTT
The DNA here is from genome assembly GCA_949152435.1 of Gastracanthus pulcherrimus. Classification (NCBI taxonomy): domain Eukaryota; kingdom Metazoa; phylum Arthropoda; class Insecta; order Hymenoptera; family Pteromalidae; genus Gastracanthus; species Gastracanthus pulcherrimus. The sequence goes on from OX424574.1 coordinate 127,199,276, forward strand.
CGGGTTATTTAAGCTTTTGGGGGGCGTTTGAATTGCGCGCCGTAGCTCGCCGACCGCCGCGTATTACAATCGGCCGAGTAGTTGCGAGAGCGGAAGTTCTCGCGCGCCTTATGCACGTGTGCGGTAGTTCCGTTTACTCTCCCGCGGAGACCGGTCGACTTTTTCTGGCGTGATTCCAGGCAGTGCATCGGACCCGATACGGGATTTTTGAATATATTGTACGAGAAGCTCGGCACGTACGTCCTTATCAGGACGGTCTACTTCTCCCTTCATTAATTGTCTGCGTCGGGTGTGTGTGTGCGTAAATCGAGTCGTGTGTGTGTGTGTATTCGGTGTGAAGGACGATTGGGAAGGTCCGGCCACGTGCGAGCTCCCTCGACGTGCCGACTTCCACCCGGCGATCACCTACGCGACAGGGCCAGAGGGTCTGCCCGTGGTCCAGGTGCGGTTCCCTCGAGACGTCGAGGCGCCCTGCGACCAAGGAGGTGCATCCCAACCACGTGCAGCCAGGACATTACGTCGCGCTGTCCACGTTTCTCCCGTCTAGTATTTAAGGTAAGAGAGCTCTCTTGCGCGCGTTAATGGTACCTCACAGCGTTAGGGTAATTGCGATTGTCACCTTCTCTCTCCCTTCTTTTTTGTTCCTATCTTAGAATCTCTTTTTGTTATGTATAATTTCCTCTTTATTAAATAAATTATTCGCTTGCCCCGGCTTTTCTCTCTGCCTCGTGGGAGTTTTTACGCCGAGGCAAGTTGTCTTCTTTTCCCGCGAAAAATTGTGTATTTATTTATCTACCCAGCCTTCCCTGACTCATTCATTCATATATATATATATATATATATATATATATATATATATATATATATCTAATTCTTTTTAATTATTAGCATTTTCTTCAGTGTGCTCATGAAATCTCATTTTAATTATTTTTATTATTACTGCTAAATATTAATTAATGGAATCTATTTTTTGTTTAAGTATAAGATAACTTAAAATAAGCTTAATTAAGTAATTTTATTATTATTTTTTATTTATATATTATTTTGAAATATTATAATAAATAATTGTAATTATATAGTTTATAATTAATAATTAATAAATATAAATAAAATTTCAAAATATTTGAAATTAATAAATGTGATAGACACAGAGATATTATGAACAAAACTAAGTATTTGACACATAATTCATAATCTATAAATTATCTAAATTCATACAAACTAATACAATGATAATGATTTATTCTGCACTATTCCATAACAACAGCTTTGGAAAAAATAAAGCTTGCGAAAACTTATTCTCCCTTCTACAAGCAGAAGTGAGGTTATTCCGTCGATCATGAAAGGGCGCATAAATACGAACAAACTTCGAAAATCTCGCGGTATTACGGTATTCATTAATAAATTAATAAATTGAGTCTAAAATGCTTATTTCACATTTTTTAATATTAAATTGAATTATTTTATGATACAATAAATATTTTGTTTATCATAAATCACGTCCGAATAATTAAATTAAGTTTTGAAAAGTCAAGCAATCCTTAGCATTTTAGACAAGGAAACAAAGTAAAACCACCAAATCATGATTCATATGTTTAAAAAAATTATAACTCTATGAAAAACATTTTAAACTTTCATGTAACTCTTGTAAACTTTAACTTAATACTTTATCTTAGTTTTAAAAATAGTTTTACTGATTCATTTATGATTTAATCGTTGCAAATTACATTTAAAAAAAAGGCACACTAATATGGACAGGCTCATAAATATGAACAAGTATCCTACTCATAAAAACGGAAACCCCGAGTGAACCCATAAACTACTACAACCCCATAAAAACTATAATCATCGTAATCCCCATAATCTCGCTCCTAATCGAGATTCTCACCTTACCGAGAATCTCGCTTCTACCAAGAATCTTATTGTTGGCTGGGAATCTTGTCCGACACGAAGTCTTGGTCTCGGGACGAGATTTTCCTATCTCCAATCGAGACGAGAATATCGCGCTTGTCTCGATATTCTCACACACCCATACTACCCGCCTAACCAGACAGCTACCTTTATCTATTCACCCACGCACACCTAGATACATACATTAAAAATCTATTCACCCACACCACACGTACCAACTCACACATCCGTCCACCTACGCACCCATCTACCAACACAAAATACACTTAAAATATAAAATGCGGACGCACGGACACTTGAGTGCTTCAGTATCAAATATTGTTTGATTAATATGATTAAAAGCATGAATTTCTAATCTGATTTATCTTTATTATATATTATTTGTATATGTTATTTATTGTAATAAAAGAATTGAACCGATGGTTTAGCGAATGTATCACAGAATCGAACCTTGGACGTTTGGTAAAAGTAAGTAGCGCCGAGTGCAATTGGTAATTAAATGTGAGCATAAAGCGTATAGTGATTTACATCCATTAAATGAATTTCTTTAAAACATCTTTAAACTTTTATTATATGTCAATTTTGGTGTGCTTTATACGTGGTTAAAATTAAGATCCTTCTTAAGATATCAAATATTAAAAAAATCAACTTCAAAGTTTCTTCAGCTCTCACACAAAGAATATTTGTATTTATTGTAATCCAAGTTTTATTTAAATCGTTCTGAAAAACCAGTATGTAATGTAAAATAAGCATTGAAGTAATATAACTAAAAAAATAGAAGTATATCTATATCGTAGTACAGTATATGCAAAAGTTAATTCATCATTTTTATATTTTTTATTAATACATATATTAATCCTTTATATTATAAAATGAAGGGTTTAAAATATAAATATTGTCATTTAATGATGATTTTTCGAAAATTAGCTTTTTAACCTTACTGTTAACCAGTGAAAGTCCTTAAAGAAGGAGAAATAATAGTCCTACCTTATTCGTTGAGAAATCTATTCAAAAATTAATTGTGGGAAAATAGAATTATTTATCTTCAACTGATGATAAAACTCTCTGCTTACATGAATATTTGTATTTTTATAATCCGGATATGATATATTTTTGTACTGAACGACGAAGATATATAAAGTTGATTTACAACTCAGTCGCAATCTGGTACTCACTATAAACAGGCCCTAAATGGGTCGGTATGTTGGAACCCAGTAAACAAGAGATATCTGCAGATGTCATTGGGTATATATACGATATCTTTTAGATATAGAGAGTTTGTGTTTATTGTGGGTTGGCGGATAAACTATTAATAAAAAATATAGAACTCCCTAATTTCGTTGAATACGAAAACTTTACCCTTGTTATTGTGAATTCTACCAATTTTATAGCACATTCGACAAGAAAATATGACAATTTTTACCTTTCATTCTTATTACGAGTATGCTTATATTGTACCTTCAACCATCCTTATTTAGTGAAGATAATATCAATATCTACTATATTTTATTGTACACGCAAACAGATTTTTTTATCAACGTCTACCATATTTTTATAGCAGTAACCAAATATCGCAATATCATTTTTCGCCAAAGATTGTAGATAAGTTCTTACTTGCGATTTTAAATTGAATTAGACAACTAAACAATAGTTAAAAAAATTTATTTGACATCTGTTAATCTCAATATCTACCAAGTATGGGAAATACTATCCGGATGGTACTTTAGAATTTGGTACTTTTGAATCACAAAAAGTTGTTTTTAGTTATTTTAATATTTGTTTCAACTGCCTGTGTAAGAACTTGCGTAAGAACTTATGGAATAAAGTACGTGGTTCTTACGTTAATCTTTACGTAAGTTCTTACTTAAGTTCTTACGGAATAAAGTACGTGGTTCTTACGTTAATCTTTACGTAAGTTCTCACGTCAGTCTTTACGTAAGTTCTCACGTCAGTCTTTACGTAAGTTCTTCCGTAAGTTCTTATGCGAGGCTTTACGAAAGTTCTTACATAGGTAGTTGAAATAAATTTTAAAATAACTAAAAATAATTTTTTAAGACTCAGAAATACCTAATTCCGAATTTTCATCCGAATGGTACTTCTCATAGTAAATATCTTAATAGATGTCAAATACATTTGTTTAATTATTGTTGAGTAGACTAATTCAATTAAAAAACGCAAGCAGGAACTTACGTAAGAACTTACATCTTCATTCCTTATTCGTACTAAAGCTGCAACATTCGAGATTGGATATACTGATTTCTTTTATTCAAATTTGTATTCTTGTTCAGGAACAGAATCATTAGGCTTATGACAAAGACTTCTTTACCCCGACGACCAATCTGATTACCGCAGCGCACGGTGAGCTTGAAGGTCGGATAGGTTTGATGAAAATGAGTCAAAAATCGGTTTGGACAGGCTGCTTCAGAATCAAAAGTAAATTTAAAATTTGTGAAATTTGAAATCCTAGCTGATCCCTTTCGCGTTTTATCAGCATTTTTGTATTTCAACCGCTCAAAACGCAGGAACGCGTATTCGTCGATTTTTCCTTTGAGGACTTTTCGTATAATTTATTGATGTTTTTGTTATATAGAAAGCATAATTGTTTTGATCAAAAGATTTTCCAGATGTATGTAGTCACTAATAATTGAATTTTTTGTATTACAAAATGCTGTTATAAACAACAGTAGAGAAAAAAAGCTGTTTTAGATTTTTATGATTTTTTGAAGTCTTTGAATTTTTACTGACGTTTTCTAAAACTAATAAACTTATTTCTTCATTACTTCTCATATTTCACCACTAGGTGGCTACTCACTTTTTGTTCCCATGTACAAAGTGATACAGTCTAACTTATAACTAAACCTCCTGTCAGGAGGCTAGTTGTTTTAATATCATTTCATGAAATTCATCATTAATTGAAAATAAATTGTAAAAAAATTTATTTCAAAATGAGTCATGGAAATAAATCTTCTCACGAGGATAATCGAAAAAAGTGTGTGGTCCTTGTGGAAAAAAAATTAAACTTGGAAAGAAAAAAATTGAACAATTTCTTATAAATGAAAAGACCGAAAAACTGATACAAAAATTTGTGTCTGAAGATTTTGATTTAATGGATGAAAAATATCCTTTAAGTATTTGTACAACCTGCTGTCTAACTCTACTTGATGCGGAAAAGAATCAATTTCAAAGGCCATTACAAAAAATGCCTAAGTATGCAGAATTGAAATTACCCAAAGAGACTCGTACAAATGTAAATTCATGCAACTGTTATATATGTGTAACTGGTAGATTTAAGGGCCATGTTAAAGTTGAAAGGGGCAAAGGACACAAAAGAGATTTAAAAAATAATGTAACCGATGATTCATTAAAACTTGTCGGAGCAGATAAACTTTCTGTTTCACTTACAGAGACCAAGGAAACTAAAAATACACTACAGATGTGTAGTAAATGTTTTCAAGAAATTGGAAAAGGCATAAAACATGTTTGTAAAATAAGTAATGAAAATGTATTAAAAATTATAGATCAACTTCCTGAAAGAAATAAAGAACAAATTGTTACTACTATTTTGAAAAGAAAGGTTGAATCCATTATTCCTACAACTAAAAGTAAGTCACCTCCTAACATTACTTTGAATTTATCTACTGGTGGAACTAAATCAAAAATTGTTTTGAATCCTAGTATTGAAAGGAATATCTCATTCGACGAAGAGAGTTTGGATAGCTTCCGAACAAATATAGGACTTTCAAGTAACCAAATGAAAAGAATAACAAATTTCATAAGATGTAAAGTAGAAAGGAAATCTATTCCAGCGTATTACACAACACTTACATCAGAAAACTCAAAAATCTTGATTGATATATATAAACATGCTGTGCATTACTTTGATTGTGATAATAGCTCAAGTAGATAAAGAGAAAAACTTCCCAGACCTGTCGTTTATGCAGACGCTGAGGAACTCCTCGATGCAGTTATTGAACATCGGAAAATACAAGGAAATGTTATCATCAAAGTTTTGGCGGATGGAGGCCAAGGCTCTTTTAAAATAAGTTTGACAATTCTCCCTGAAAATTATTCTCCTACTTCAGAAAGTACATGTTCAAATGATATTGATAGCAATGAAAATGATCGGTCAATTTACGATCAGCCGAAGGAATTGAATTACAAAAGAAAACGTTATTCTGAGGGTGGAGTTGTTAGTAAAAGAGGTAAGCTTACTAGTATAAATAGATTGATAGTCTTATGCGTAGTTCCACAAATAAAGGAGTCGTATGATAATGTAAAGTTCTTGTTTGAACTTACGAAAATGAATAATATCCCGTTTAAATTTGTTTCAGACTTTAAACTTTTGCTAATTGTAAATGGTCAACAAACTGCATCGGCAATGTTCCCGTGTCCTTACTGTTTTATTACATTAGACTATTTGAAAAAAAATCCTTACTTAAAGTACTCAAGTAATGACGCTAGTTCAATTGACCATACGGAAAATGGGAATCAAGATATACTAAAAAACTACGGAGATTTGAGAGCTACGAGGGTAGTTCAATAAGTCTTTAGAATAAAGTATAAAAACAATTTTTTTTGGGTAATTTTTTTTTTATTTTTCAACATAATCTCCTTGGAGCTCTATACACTTGGTCAATCGCTTTTTAAGTTTTTTTAATCCTTCAGAAAAGTGCGTTTTCGGAAGTTCCTCAAAATAAGCACTTACAGAGGCAATGACGTCTTCGTTGTCCGTAAATCTCTGTCCACCGAGCCATTTTTTCAAGTTTGGAAATAAGAAAAAGTCACTGGGGGCTAAATCTGGTGAATACGGTGGGTGTTCGACCAATTCGAATTTTAGTTCTTCAATTTTAGCCATTGAAACGAAGCATGTGTGAACTCGGGCGTTGTCGTGATGAAAGAGAATTTTTTTTCTCGCCAAATGTGGTCGTTTTTTTTTTAATTTCTTCTTTCAGCTGCTCTAATAATGATGCATAATACTCACCAGTAATTGTTTTACCCTTTTCCAAGTAGTCAATAAGTATAATTCCACGTGCATCCCAAAAAACTGTAGCCATAACCTTACCAGCTGACTTTACGGTCTTTGCCTTCTTTGGAGCTGGTTCGCCTGTGGAAATCCACTGTTTGGATTGTTCCTTTGTCTCAGGAGTGTAATGGTGTATCCATGTTTCATCCACAGTCACAAATCGACGAAAAAATTCCTCAGGATTCCGACTTATGCGCGCCAAAAGAGCCTCAGAGGCGACCACTCTATTGCGTTTATTCTCAGCTGAGAGCAAACGCGGCACCCATCTTGCCGATAGCTTTTTCATGCCTAATTTTTCATGTAGAAATGAAACAACTGCACCTATAGATATCCTTGTGGCCTCAGCTAACTCACGCACTTTTAATCTTCTATCCTTCAACACCATATCGTGGATTTTATTGATGATTTCGGGAGTAGTTGCTTCTACGGGCCTTCCTGAACGTGGTTCGTCACTTATTGATGTACGACCACGCTTAAATTCATTTACCCAGTTATAAACCGTTGCTAAGGCAGGGGCAGATGTGCCATGAACTGAGTCCAATTCATTTTTTATCTCATATGGAGTTAAACCCTTTAAATGAAAATGTTTAATTACCGCTCTGAACTCGTTTTTTTTCATTTTTCTTAACAAGCAATTTTTTTTTTTCAATTGGTTATAAAAACACGTAAACTCAGAAGATGTGGACTGTGACTGCACCATATATCTAGTCGGGAGTGGTGCTGACTGAAAACAGATGATTTGGAGCGATTCGCGCGCCATCTGTTGGTCATTCTAAAGACTTATTGAACTACCCTCGTAATTACAACAAATTTCTTCTTAATGGTGGTGATAAAAAACTTAGTAGAGAATCTCGAAGTACTATCAATCTTCCTCTATTTGATGAAGATGATGACGTCTGCGTTTTACAAAAGTGCATCGTTCCCGAACTGCATGTTTTACAAGGGTTGGTTAACCATTTATTTTGGAATGGTTTAGTTCCTCTATTAGGCAATGAAAAGGCGTTGCTTTGGCCTCAAAAGCTAAATCTCATTTCTAAACATTATCACGGAGATGCTTTTGAAGGCAATGCTTGTAGAAAATTGCTCAAGGAAGCTGATCAACTCAATGACGTACAAATTTATGAAAAGGTAGGTTACTATAAGATTGCCTTTACATTGTTGCTTACAAAGCGACGAACAAAGTTGTGAATTGTTGTTTTACTTCTGGAAAAATTGAAGGCTCAGTAGATTTATATATATCAGAATTAGGAAACGCGTTAGCTAGTATTGAGAATATTTCAGAAACGTTGAAAATTCGTGTGATTCTTGCCCACATAAAAGATAGTTTGAAGTTTATTGAAAACGGTTACGGTTTAGGATTTTGGTCCAAGCAAAGTGGAGAATCCGTTCATCGCGAATTTTTAAAGTTTTAGTAGCGCTATAAAGTTACTAATGTTTGTCATGCATCTTATGCACCAAGATTACACAAAGCAGTAGCTGAATTTTCTTCTCTGCATCTTTAAATTTAGTCTATGTTGCAATTTTGTTCATTATTTAAATGAATTATACGTCTATATCTTAAAACAAAAAGTAAAAAATCAATAAAAAAAATAATAAAACTAAAAAATAAAAAAAATTAAAAAAGAAAAAATACAAAAAAAAAAGAAAATGGGGTCATACTACCACTACGTCCTCGTTGTTGGCCCTGGGGTGAAAGCTAAAAGTGGTTAAGTATTTAATTTTCTATCATTTGAGAAAAACTTTTGATTGAAATTATTGCTTTCTAAATAACAAAAACATATTACCAAATGTTATTTCGAAAAATCCTCAAAGGAAAAATCGACGAATACGCGTTCCTGCGTTTTGAGCGGTTGAAATACAAAAATGCTGATAAAACGCGAAAGGGATCAGCTAGGATTTAAAATTTGTAAAATTTTAAATCTACTTTTGATTCTGAAACAGCCTGTCCAAACCGATTTTTGACTCATTTTCATCAAACCTATCCGACCTTCAAGCTCACCGTGAGCGAAAACAGATCATTCTTATAATCATTTGCTTTCGCAGTGTACAAAGTGTAAAATGCCATTTTGCGAGCAAACTAAGCTGCTTATTTTTTAAAGTTTTATAATCGAGTAAAAAAATTAATTAATTTTAATTTAAGACATATTCTTTGTCTTTTAACAGGGTAATACATCTTATTTTGGTGTAAATTGATTAACAATCAATCCTCAAAAACGTTGAATCTGAAAACAAACAATACATTTTTACATAAATTCCTAAAAAATATTGTTCATGTATACTATATATATATATATATATATATATATATATATATATATATATATATATATATATATATATATATATTTACAAGTATAGTTGTAAAAAGTAGAATTCTTACATGATCAGTTTTTATATTCAAATTTGCAATATAATACATGTAACAAATTAGTAGTATCGATATCACAATTTAATTAAATAGTTAAACTGTATTCAATAAATTACCTGGCTATTTACGTAGCCGTAGGCTGTAAGCTGTTCACTTTTCTTTTACTTTCTTCTCCTTCTGGATCCTTTAACAATTAAAATATTTAACTTTGAGCTTTTTACTTTGTATTCGTTGGCATTTTGCGTCAAACATCTAGCACATCTTGTAATTAATGTTTCGTCAGTTAGTCGTTCATATAGAGGGAGAACTTTTTCAAAGCATAGATCATTCAATGACGTCCTTACATTATTTATGTGAGGGCCTGGCTGCTTGTACTTTGCTAGTGCAGATTGGTAGTAACACCAAGACGTAGAACCTTTAGGACATTTCGAATGTTGAGGATTCTCGTCAGAAAAGATTATGTGGTATATGGAAGCATAGATTCCATCTTTTATCGCCTGTTTTTATTATGAGGAATTTATATGATTTCTGATACGTTCACACACATTAGAATCATAATGTTCATATACAATATAATTGAGTTTTTTTACCTGAACGTCGCATTTATTTCTGTATATAGCTTTCTTATAGTAGTTGGCAAGCTTTCTAATGGTCGTTTCCTTCAACTGACCGTGCCATCTCCCTCCCAAAGTGACTACGTGATTTCTCTTCTTTTACAATTGTTGTAAGACCATTGTATAATGTATATGAATTAGGTACATGATAATTGTTCATAAATGTTATATAATATGTTCATTACATAATTTCCGTATTCTTTACCATTCAGTAAATATAAATTATTATTATGTCGTTGTTGTTATTGTTGTTGTTGTTGTTGTTGTTGTTGTTGTTGTTATTGTTGTTGTTGTTGTTGTTGTTGTTGTTGTTTTTGTTATTATTTGTATTCGTGTGGATTAAAATTTATAATTATAGATGTATTTCCAAATAATTTGTTACACTATTCTTTTTTTCCATACTCTATTACCTATTTAGTTTCCAAATCTCTATAAATTTTGCATAAATTATAGAAAAATGAATTTCACCCTTTTCCTACGTTGTTGATGCATTCTTATTTTGTAAGCGGATATTTAGAGCCATAAATATTTAGACTAGAGAGGTGGTTGAACGTCTTAACATCTCCGTCCGAAAGCATCATCGACAACCGGAAACCATAATCCATTAAGCGTTTCCATATAATCTCAGCTGCCGACGTTTCCATAGCTCCAGAGGATTCTGAGAGATTTATTGGGCAAATTTTCGCATGCCTTTGGAACCAAAAGAACAAAGGAGAATCTTCACCCAAATCTTTTATGGCCTGGGCACACGCATGACAGAGTTTTGATACTACTTTAAAATCAATAACAAATCCTGATAACAAATCAATAACACTCCCAAAACCATGTTTTGACTTGTAACCTCGAGTGGGCCAAGAACCATCATAGCTTACACCGGCATTTACACATACAATTTCGGATTATCTTCCTTTTCATGATCTTTAACAATCTCGTCTCGATTTTCAGGAACTTTTTTATCCGGATGTGTCAAATTTTCCATCTCTGTATAATTACACTCACTGTTTTTTTCGGAATCTTTGTCGGTTATATGTTGTCTTTCCTCAGCCCTTTCGATCCCAGTCTATTCACCTTCCAGATCTAGTTTTTCATAGGCTTATTTTATAATAATTCGGCACTCGTCTAAAATTATTTGAGTCGATTTCTCGACGCTACTCTCGAGTAATTTCGAATATCCATCGAACGCTGTTTCCGAAAATGGCTGCATACCCATGATCATGGAGAATTGTTCGATACTGGCATAGCCCTTGCCAATATAACTAAACGCGGTGCTCGAACGTAAATTTACGTCGAATCCTGGTCTTGTCGATCTACCCTTTTCAACTCGTTTAGATGTATAGACTTCGGATTTCTGAGTTTGCAAGCCTCTCATCTCGCAATGATCGCAATTTAGAACGATTTTATGTGTGAAACCATGTCGCTCATCAGATAATGCAAATCTTAGAGCAGGCTCTCCGTAATCGGCACATTTTGCATTTGTCAATAATGGCGGTAACGCTGCGAAATCTAATAAGATATATCTATATTCATGTTTACATTCTATACTGTCAGAGCTCTTTTCAGACAGCAGATCGAATTTCTTGCGGATACGCATCGTCTTTTCCACTGAGGTGTTTGAAATGTCTTCGCCATTTCCTACATCCTTCGGTATATCTGTCACCTTGTTCCCTTCTTGTTCTCGTCCATGTGATTCGCATCCCTCGACTTCTTCTGCCTTCCATCTTTTGGCGACAAGGTCACGAAAAAATTTGTTTTTTTTTGGAGGAGCCATTCACGATTTTTCAACTCTTTTTTCCACGAATAACCTAAACGACTGTTCACGAAATCGCGAAAGCTTCATTAAATCAATATACTCCTCGAATGTTTTTCTTATTCATTTAATTTACTTTGAAATGCAATTTTTTCGCGTTTGAAATATTCACATAGTATTACATAATGAAGTTATGATGATGAGGGATGATGATGATAGTCATTACAATGATAATAATAATAATAGATATATTATTATTATTATTAGCATTGCTTTCATCATTATAATATTTTATAAAATTCGAAACCGTGCACGGATCGACCGATAATTCGTTTGACAAATATAAAATTTGTCGATTCTTATTGCTTATACATTGGGTTTCTTTACAAATAAACCTATATAATGACAGTAATCATTCAATAATAATTTACACAATGCATATTATAGGTTGCATGTCATTATTCCTATTACAAGTAGCATTTTCTATGTTTTGAAGGCAACATCGTTTACGTCGTATTCGAATATTCTCTCTAGAATAAAGTTGTACCTGCTATGACGTCCCAAAACCGGTGTTCTGGAGACGATGGAGCGCAAGCCGAGAGCGGAACATTTGAATATAATATCAGAATTATATAGTTAATAAAAGACATTGTAAACACGACGAACATCTCCTCTCTGCATTTTCGGGCTTGAGACCGGCGTGTATAATCACGGCTACATTACGGTGTCGAACGAATATGATCACGACGCGATGAAGTTCGAATTGATTCTGTTCTGTGCGAATCGTACTGGATACTCAAAGGCTAGGTTAGCGGGTGGATTAGAGAGGGGGTAACACCTGGTCGCAGCCCGAAAGAGCGGGGACCAAAGGAGGGAGATGTAAGAGGGACTGATGCCTCTTTTCTAGTTATAAGTCGGAATATAAGAGACAGCTCATTAGCATCTGTTATTTCCGATTGTCCAGGAATTAAGGCAGATACTGTCGCGCGTCATCGGTTTATTACAGGTGGTAATAAGCGATGCGCACTGGGAAAAAGGGAGGAACCATTATGAAGTTAAATCTGGGAATGCTTGCCAGTTTATTGATGTTTCGAATGACCATGGTGTTAGATAGAACCAGGGCCGAATTAGCCATTGTTGCGCCCCTACGGCAGCCGCTACCTGGCGCCCCTGGCCGGAGGCGGTCAGTATGTACAAGCAAAAAACAAACGTTGTCAGAACGTCAGACATCCCGTAATTAACCACTTTACAATTCACGAAGGCTACATTTTTTACGATTCAAGATACGGAAAGGTTTTCTGAATGTTTCGATCCTATTCGGATGTTGCCGAAAATGTAATTTATATTTTGGTACACTTGATCATTTACATAACATAAGTGTAAGTTATATTATAATATATATATATATATATATATAGTGATCACTCATTATTTATGCTATGTTGAAATCGTCCGATCCTTTCCGCTTTTTCCGGAATTGCAAGTATTCAAAAAACTATTCCACAAGTAGAAAAATATCACTATAACAATAAAGAGACGTAATCAAAGTGACTAATCTATACAACTTTTATTCTATTTATACATATAAATGCCCTAGTAGAAAATTAGCTAGAATAGCTGGTTAGCTTAGTAATTATTAACCAGATTAATAAGCTATTAATAAGTCAAATTATTGCTAATATCTGGCTAGAATCTGATTAAGACTATGCTTTAAGCAAGAACGTATATTGTTTGCAAATCTAACCTATTTATATTTTGTTTTGAAAAGTTATTAGTTTTCAAAAATATACATTATTATACTTTATTGAATGTTCAATATAGTATGCCGCCAAAATAAATATTTTTATCAACAAATAACAACTTACGAGATTATAGAAATATGTATATGCAATACTAAAAGTATTTGATAACTAATAATTTCCTTTCCTAAAATTAGTCAATCATAACTTAGTCAACAAAAATTTTGTGATTGATGTCGAAAATAAAATATTGTAATAAAACTTCATTGTAAAACTACAAATATTTGTTTACCAATTCTCCAAATTTCGTCATAACTTAAATTATTCTGTTTTTATGTTATTTTTAAAATAACAATAATTATATGACTACATGCATTCTATTATTTATAACATAACCCTAATGAAAAAAGGGTTTTTAAATTTCGTTAAAATTTTTTAATGTCCAATCATTTTTAATTAACTTCTATAACTCCAATGAACATCGACATTTCAATTATCAAACTATGAATTAACGTAAATAATATTGAATCAACTTTAATGAATTTTTATAATTAATTGACATTAAAAATTTTTAATGTTCAATTTCAGTAAAGACCTTTATAAATTTTAATAAACTGTAATGCACTTGCATAAATTTATTAAAAACAAATAAATGAATGAATTTTAATTGTTTTTTTCTGAATAATATCCAATGAATTCCTATGTATCAACTTATTTGCAACTAAATAAATTTTAATCGTCAAAATTGTTATTAACGATAAATGAACTTCAATAACATTGAATCAACTTTTATGATGTTTTGTAATTAATTAATATTAATTATTTTTAATGAACGGTTTTGGTATACTTTTTATGAATTTTAATGTAGTTTTATACACATACTTACAGTTTAAAAAACCATTAATTGAATGAATTTTAATGATTTTTTTCTGAATAACGTCCAATGAATTCTTATATCTTTAAATTATTTGAGACTATACTAACGTTAATGAGCAAAAATGTTATTAACGGTCAACGAACTTCAACATTGAATCAACTTTTATGATGTTTTGTAATTAATTAATTTTAATTATTTTGAATGAGCAGTTTTGGTATACTTTTTTATGAACTTTAATGAAGTTTTATACACGTACTTACACGAAGAGAAATCGTTTAGTAAATATTACGAAACGTGTAGTAAATTTCACTAAAAAGTATAGTAATTTAGTCATAGACTACCAAAAATGGCCTTTTTACTACACTTTTGATAATTTTTACAATACTTTTGTTAATTTTTACAAAACAGGAATAAAATATTGTCTAACTTCATAGGAAAAATTACAATAAAGTTTAGTAAAAAATTGAGGTTATGAATATTATAGCAATTATAGATATTTTTACCAGAAAGTATAGTAATTTTTATTGAAATATATCACATTTCATGCTATAAAATGCAAATGTACTCGATTCGCGCTTATGCGCATGCGCGAACGCGAGCAGCGCCGCCAGGGAGACGCTTTCTATATCTCCCTGAGCACCACAACGCGCAACAACAATAGTGAGCCCACCAGATTCAGGAAACGTAACCTAAATTTGTACCCGTGAACGTGAATATTGAACGTGAATATTGAACGTGAAATTGAGCGTGATCTCAAAGCAGACTTCGGCGAAGCGAATTCTCTTGGACTCAAAAGATGATGTAAGTATATATAAAATGTAAAATTTTCCTTCGTATGTTCGTATATCATGTTTGTTGAGTCTAAAAATGCGTAGAGTTCTATCTACTCCTTCGAAATTCTACTTCTAGTAAACTAAATATTAATCGAACTGTAGCTGCTAGGCCTCAAATGATACAAAATTATAGGTTTATCAATAAAATATGTGATTATCCATCATATTTATTCGATAAACAGAAAGAGATTTTGATTAATTCTATAGGAAATTTTAATAAATTTACCACGATGTTACCTAACCCTATGAAAAATACAGTAACGACTACTAAGTGGATTGATGTTAATGAAAATAATTTTTTCAAACAAATTTTCGTTTTATAAGACAATAAAATATATAAAATTTATTGATTTCAATTTGGAAATTTTACAATACAGTATAGTAAAATTTACGAATCTAGAAATTTTACAATACTGCATGGTAAAATCCTGAAAACTTACAGTCTGTGGCTAAATTACTATACTTTAGAGTAAAATTTCCAATATTATTTAGTAAAATTTACCAGACGATTTCTCTCCGTGTACAGTTTAAAAAACAATTAAATGAATGAATTTTAATTATTTTTTTCTGAATAACGTCCAATTCCTATGTCATTTTTCTAAATTACTCGAAGTACACACTATAATAATAAAATTGTAAACCCTAAACCCTAAACCCAAGTACCCCAAGCAGAGCATTTTGCGATAAAAAGTTTTCATAATAAAATCGTAAACCCTAAACCCTAAACGCTAAACTCTAAACCTAACGACCTCAAGCTGAACATTTTGCAATTAAAAAATTTTGATATTAAATAATGGGCAATCGGCAGTAAACAGATTTATATAATAGAGTTATTAACCTTAAACCCAAACTGAGTAATTTGCAATAAAAAATTTTCATAATAAAATCATAAACCTAAACCTTAAACTCATTTATTCCTAACGGAGCATTTTACAATTAAAAAAATTTATTTAATAATTAAACCATACGTTTAAACCCAAATTCCTAAACACAACTAGCCCGACAGAGCCTTTTGGAAGTAAATAATTTTAATAATAAAACCATAAGCCCTAAACTCTAAACCCAAATTTTTAACCTTAACCTTAAACCCTAAACGCAATTAACCCAAGCTGAGACATTTACAAAAAAATAATTTTAATAAGAAAATCGTAAGCCATGAACTCTAAACCTAAACTGATCAATGCGTAGTAAATAAATTTAAAAAATAGAACTTTTAACCTTAAACCCTAAACCTAATTAACCCAAGCCGAGAAATTTGCAATTAAATCATTTTGCAATAAAAACAGAATAATAAAATCGTAAGCCTTAAACTCTAAACCCAAATAATCCAAGCTGAGCAATCTGCCGTGAACAAATTTAAATAATATAATTGTTAACTTTAAACTCAAAATTGAGTGAATTTCACTTCACGAAAAAGCGTCAAATATACCTGTATATTACATATTATTATTTATTATTTTTATGTATTTACATATTTAACTTTTTAGTATTGTAAATTGGTCAGCTTGGGTTATTTGGGTTTAGGGTTTAAAGTCTGTGTACAAAATTTTATTACTTAAATTTGTTTATTGCAAATTGCCCAGCTTGGGTTATTTGCGTTTTGAGTTAAGGTGTTAGGTTTTGTTATCATAATTATTTATTTTTAAAATACTCAGCTCGGGGTAGTTGGGTTTACGGTTTAGAGTTTAGAATTTTTTGTGTATTATTTAAATTTTTGAATTGTAAAATACTCCGCTTGGGGAAGGTGGGTTTAGAATTTAGGGTTTATGTTTTAATTATTCAAATTTTTTAATCACAAAATGCTCAGCTCGGTGTAGTTGGGTTTAGGGTTTACGATTATATTATGAAAATTTTGTATTACTCAGCTTGGGTTAATTGGATTTAGAGTTTAAGGTTTAAAGTTAACAATTATATTATATAAATTTGTTTACTGCCAATTGCCCAGTTTGAATTATTTGGGTTTAGGGTTTAGTACTTACGATATTATTATTAGAATGTTTTTATTGCAAAATGCTCTGCTCGGGGTAGTTGAGTTTAGGGTTTACGGATTTACTATGAAAATTGTTTAATTACACATTATTCAGCTTGGGATACTTGGGTTTAGGGTTTTGGGTTTAATGTTAACATTTCTATTATTTAAATCTGTGTACTGCAAATGGCTCAGTTTAGGATTTTTGGGTTTTATGTTTAGAGCTTAGGTTTTACTATTAAAATTATTTATTTGTAAAATGTTCTGTTCGGGGTAGTTGGGTTTCGGGTTTAAAGTTTAGAATTTTTTTGTTTAATATTTAAATTTTTTAATTGCACAATGCCCCGCTAAGGGAAATTGGTGTTAGGGTTTAGGATTTAGGGTTTATGGTTTAATTATTAAAACTTTTTAATTGCAAAATGCTCAACTTGGGGTTGTTGGGTTTATAGTTTAACGTTAACAATTCTATTATATACATTTATTCACTTCCAATTGCCAGCTTGGTTTATTTGGGTTTTGAGTTTATAAGTGCTTACGATTTTATTATTAAGGGATCAGTCTACGATCTCAGCAATAATTTTCAATAATTTTTTTTTCATAGAAAAATTTATTTAAAATATTCAAACTTTTTACGCATAAAAGAAGAGGTTTCACACTTTTAAAATATATTTTTTATTTTTGTTTTGTATGTAAAATCTGGCTGGTCCGGCTGTCTGAAGTTGACCCTACTACAATCTGGTTGACGTGATATCTCCACTTTGAAGAGCCTGGAAGCAAAAAAGTGAACGGATTATTAAAAAATAAGCTTTTCGCTATAGCCGGTAGCTCAATAAACAAAATTTGATGAAAAATAACCAAATGGCAATTGCAAAAAAGGTCGAAAATTTCAAATGTCCGCCATTTCGTTATTTTTTATCAAATTTTGTTTATTGAGCTACCGGCTATAGCGAAAAGCTTATTTTTTAATAACCCGTTCACTTTTTTGCTTCCAGGCTCTTCAAAGTGGAGATATCACGTCAACCAGATTGTAGTAGGGTCAACTTCAGACAGCCGGACCAGCCAGATTTTACATACAAAACAAAAATAAAAAATATATTTTAAAAGTGTGAAACCTCTTCTTTTATGCGTAAAAAGTTTGAATATTTTAAATAAAATTTTCTATGAAAAAAAATTATTGAAAATTATTGCTGAGATCGTAGACTGATCCCTTAATACTACATTTCGACACGGGTTCGCTCGAGCGAAGCAAGACCTTTTGTATTTTTTTAGTCCTGGTATCTTGCGCTCCCCTAGGGCCAGTACCCTACGACATGGCATAGTTGGCGTAGGCCATAATATGGCACTGGATAGAACCATTTTAAATCAACGATCTACACGCGATTTACATATTTATACTTTCGCGCCTTTATCTCTAGGAACACAAATGTAACATGCCGTATTACGTCATACCTTGCTTCTTATGCCAAAAGAATATTTACTGTAAGGAAATATATTTTTTGTTTAATAGTTTGACCTCTTTCATTAATTAAATTTATGTAACATGTTCAAAAATAATACCTTATTACCTATTTTTTATCTTTAATATATAAATCCTTTCTGCTTAAATATAACATTAATATATCAAATGATCGCATTTTAATTTTTCGTTAAATAGTTAATTTATTACAGAATTCTCTTACATTATAGTTAATGAAACATACGTACATATTTGAAATCTAAAACATACAAAATACGTAACTAAAAAGTACCTTTATCTGTACAATTTTTTGCTTTCGAGAGACCTCAAATCGGTTTGTCAGTCATGGATATTATATGTCTTTTATACGATAAAGGTAGGTATGCCCTGTGCAATTCCCGATGATTTTCTTTTTCTCTCTCTGGGTCCAGAGTTTTAGAGCACTCACACAATTAAAAATAACATTAAATTTAATGCATTTTTAATGTACATTTGTACATTAAATTTAATGTACTTGTAACAAACAGGAGATTTCTGGATAAGTGCATGAAATTGAATGTGATTCTACATGAAATTGAATGTACTTGTAATAAAAAGGAGATTTCTGTATATGTGCATGACATTTAATGTGATTCTACATTAAATTTAATGTACGTAAATGTATATTAATGTTCATCTACATGAAATTTAATGTACGTAAATGTATATTAATGTTCATCTACATGAAATTTAATACAATACAACATTAAATATTTAATTTCCAAATTAAATAAATGTAAAATTATTATAATCAATATCAGTAAACTCTACTATCCCTAAGCCCTAAAACCAACTACCCCAAGCTAAGAAATTTAAGCAATAAAATTTTAATTACTAAACCGTAAACCCAATCATCCCAAGCAGTACATTTTGCAGTTAATAATTAGTTAACAATAAAGCCCTAAATCCTACTTCCCCTTTCCCCCCAGCTAAGCAATATGTAATAATAAAAATTTAAGTAATACAAATTTAATCCCTAAACCCTCACTTATAAAAAAAACCTGCAGGAAATCCTAAAGTAATTCTTGCAGGTAATTCTGCAGGAATCTCTGCAGGAGACCTGGAGGATTCCCTGCTGGATTTCCTGCATGGTTTTCGTACTGTTTCCTGCAGGTATTTTTCTAGAATGGGAAATTGTTTATATCCTATAATCTAAAATTGTTGAAAACAATAATCATACAGATGATAACCAAAACTCAGGGATTAAGCTTCTTATCGTTTATTTATCAAATTGTTAAACAAACAAATTATTTTTAATTTTGGATTTAAGAAGCTTAATTCCGGAGTTTTTGTGTTATCATCTGGATGGTATCCAGGATTAAGCTTTTTAACGTTTATTTATCAAATTGTTAAACAAACAAATTATTTTTAATTTTGGATTTAAGAAGCTTAATTCGAACTAAATCCAACTACCGTATTACCCCCAGCTAAGCAATATGCAAAAATAAAAATTTAGTCCTTAAACCGTAAACCCTAAAACCGAAAATTAAGAATATTTTTTAAAATCATTGATCGGAGCCAAAACACTAATTAATAATTATTTTAAAAGATATCTTAAATTTTCCTTTAAGATTTTCCTTGCATGTATTTATAAACTCTTAATAATTGTTTCACGTTAATTATTAATGAGTAAATATTTGTCTGTGTGCCGATTAGAATCTTATCATTGTAACATTTAAAAGCGAACTTTAGAATCTTCATAACATGAAATTTATTATTACATAAAAATTAAACAGGTAATTAAAAAATAAATATATAAAAAAGAATACGTGTATCAAAAAAGTTACTCATTTCGGTTTTAGTAAATGTTAAAAGAAGTCAAATAACCCTCAGATCAAAAAATTTCGTTTGTTGAGTCATCTACAATCGTGAACGTCGCAAAGCTCCTCCAATAACTAATGTATTGACAATGGCAATAAATCATGACGCGTAGGATTAAGATATTGAGGTTATACATGGCTTAAATTAAAGGTATTAGCAAATATATACAGTAAGGAGGTGGAAAGCCTGAGGCTGAAAATAGGTTTTTAAAATTCATTAAAATACATAGAGCTGATATTCAATAAATTTGAAAGACCGTTTGTTGCGTTGCAAGTATGCGCATGTATCTCGGGAGGGGAGGTTGACACGTGATCGGAGTGCCAAGCATTATAATTCTTCGACGTGAAGGACGACGTGAGAACGGGTCGCGTATTTCCGCCAGCAGCTCCGACTGAACGATGCTTTTTTTGTTCTATTACGTAGCCGCCAGCGAGTGTCGAGAAGCTTTGCTGGTTTTTCTCTTGTCTTTTGGTGGCGATACGCTAGTCACCTGCGCTCAGGTATGTCAACATACTCGAAAAACCCAACTTGAAAATACATGTACACGACATCAATGTCCTTTTTCACTTAATTTGTGAATGAACAAATGTGAACATCGTGCGTCCTTGGCTAAAGGGCAGGACATCGCATGTCCTCAGCCGGAGAATTCACGTGAATTTTTTAGTCAATCTAACCGTCAAAACTTGGCCTCATGCACCTTAACCCATCAGCGGAACATAATTCGTCCTCGGCTGTAACATCAATTTATCGTTAGGACGTCGTTCGTCCTCCAGTAAAAGAAAAACACAATTTAACCCGTATATAATTTTTTATGAAACCATTTCAATTTCTCCTTAACAGAGTTATTTATATTTTAACTTTTAAATTTATACATTAAAGTAAATGTGAAAAAATAAAATAAACATTTTTAATAAATTTACATATGTATTTATATTTATGTATATTTATTATTCTTATTTATTAAAATAAATTCCTTATTATAAGTATAATAAACTTATAAGTATAATTTAAAATACACATTGAAATATTAAATATTATGAAATAATCAATGAAGTATAAAATAAAAGACTATATTCATTATTTTTTACCCTATTTTTTGTAATGAATGTTTTATTTTTTTATAGCACACTAACCTCAAAATGCCAACTTTATTGTCGATTTTGAGGTTGTTGTGCTATAAAATATCGTATGAGACTGTTGTGGGAGGTGTTTTTCTACCTTGCTCGATTTTCTCACTCGCTTCGCTCGTGCGAAAACCCTCGAGCAAGGTAGAAAACCATCTCCCAACAACAGTGTCATAATATACTATTGGAGTAATTAATTGTATTGATTTGAAAACCTGAAGATATGTGAAAATAAAGTAGGTAGGAAAAATTAATAATAATACATGATTAATGTCTTATTGAACTATGCAGGTTTGCTTAAAGGGAAGAAGAGAAAGCTTGTGATCACTAAACACCGTGCATGATCATACTTCTACCTATTAAAGATAATTAAAAAACATAGAGGTTATTAGAAACTATTTAAAACAATTAAAAGTCATATGATATAGTTAAAAATTTTCAATAAACTTTAGTTCGTTTTTAATCATGAAATTCAATAATATTTAATTAAATGTAATGACCTTTAATTAATTTTATCACAGATGTAAAACTAATGAAAATCAATAGTCAAAAGTATAATCAAGAACGGTCTTTAAAATGCATAAGCAATTGTTTTTAATTATTTTCTATTAACTTTTTATAACTTTGAATGACTTTGAAATTTTATTCTTTATAGCTTTCAATAAACTTTAGTTGGTTTTTAATAATTAAATTCAATGACAATAAAATTAATAACATTTTTGTTGATTAAGATTTATTTAGTCGAAAATAATTTAAAGACATAGGAATTCATTGGACGTAATTCAGAAAAAAACAATTAAAATTCATTCATTTAATTATTTTTTAAACTGTAAGTACGTGTAGGGGAGAACGGGGTATTGCCGGTCACCTAAGCAAACGTACTTGTTATTTCCACTTCCAATTTGTTTTTATTAACTTTAAATAATTATTCTGTTTGTTCAAACCATTTACTTTAAATATTTCGTATTGATTTAATATAAAAATGTTAGATATCAAAGCTATAAGACGAAAGAAAAAAAAGGATTTTGACTGAATTTACTTCACATCAAAGGGTAATACCGGTCAGCCTCAGTACAATTCCGGTCACTATTAAAAAGTTACTTTTGTAGGTAAAAAATTTCTTTAGATTAGTTATATGGACCTTCGTATGATCAGTCGTGTTATTATTCGCACTTACATAGAGAAACAGGTAACACATAACCACTGTTCAATCAAAAACACTTAAGCAAATTTGCCCTACCTGAGAGCGCAGTGCAACATTTTCTTAGCCGCACTTTCGGGAGCGTCATATAAATAACATTGTTACCGGTATTACCCCAATTCTGCTTAGTAATTTAAATTCAAATCACAAAAAAAGCAATAGGATTATACTCTTTTTTCTTCACTACTTCGTATTCTTAGATTGTTCAAATTAATAAAGTTGAAAAAAATAACTGCATAAAGTAACAAATAATATGCATAAAAGCTTATTTTATAGATCAGATTTCTTATAAGAAATGTAGACCTGAACTTTGATTGTGTATAATTCCTTAATAACACTGAATAGAAGGTTGTTTGGACATTAGATTAATTGCATTTTATGTTGCGTTTGTAATACTATTCGAATTATTACCTAAAAATGTTTAGATTATTCAATATAAGGGTTCTCCCCTATAAAATTTCATTAAACCCTAGTGGAAATGAAAATTGTGCCAAAGTGTGCCACAGTGTGCCCAATTGTGTCAAACTGTGCCAAACTATGCCAAGTCATGCTAAACCTATGCCATTTCGGACGTTTCGCACAGTTTGGCACAGTTTGGCATAGTTCGGCACACTTAGGCATAGTGTCGCACATTGTGGCACTTTGTGGCATAGTCACAAATTTTGAAAGAAAATACTTTGTCTACCATTTTTTTAAGATTGGCATGGCTTAGCAAGAATCTACACAGTCTGACACAGACTAGCACAGTACAATACATATTGGCATAAGGCGACATAGTTTTACACAGTTTGGTATGATTAGGCATAATAGAATTGTTAAGAAAATATTTGTATGTCGTAAGCAAATACAAAAATTTTGCAAATTCGCATGTGTAAATTTCATTAATTTAATTAATTGATGGATATTTCTGTGTGCATTAAATTGAATGTGTATGAGGGGGTTTAATAATTATTATCAAAAATTTGTTACTATAATAATTGGATACAAGAATCTCTCTCTCTCTCTCTCTCTCTCTCTCTCTCTCTCTCTCTCTCTCTCTCTCTCTCTCTCCCTCTCTCTGCCTCTCTCTCCCTCTCTGTCCCTCTCTCTCTCTATCTCTCTCTATCTCTCTGTCTCTCTCTCTCTGTCTCTCTCTCTCTCTCTCTGTCTCTCTCTCTCTCTCTGTCTGTCTCTCTCTCTCTCTCTCTCTCTCTGTCTCTCTCTCTCTCTCTCTCTCTCTCTCCTCTCTCTCTCCTCTCTCTCACTCTCTCCTCTCTCTCTCTCCTCTCTCTCCATCCTCTCTCTCTCTCTCATATATATCTGTAAACTGTATCCATGTTTGATGTATACGGAAAAACCTTTGGTCGTGTGGCGGCACCGACTGGTGTGGCGGCTGCATTTAGCACACGGGCAGCGGCGCCACTTGAGGTTAGTTCGTCTGCGTTCCCTAAGTGAGCGCGCCGCATGTTTGTTTTGGTCGTGCTGCGCGCCCGCGATGCGGGCGTCGGGTTTACGAGCACGTAGGTCGCAGACCAAAATGCCAGATTATGTGCATTACACCAGGTTGGAAGCTACTATTAAAGGATATGCCAGATTATGCCCAGATATGCGAAGTGTTTCAAAAAACGAACGCGCCATCGCAAACGTTATTGTTTGACTTGAAAAGATATTGTAAGGATGTGCCAGATTACGCCCAGATATGCGCAGTGTTTCCAAAAACGAACACGCCATTGCAAACGTTATTGTTTGACTTGAAAAGATATAGTAAATTGTCATTAACTGTGTAAACTCCATAGTGTAAACGTATAATATAATAATATAAAAAACGTTAATGGTATTAATCACAGCAAAACTATATAGACAATTATTGTTACTATTGTAAAAGGTATTTTAGAGCGACACACTAATTAATTTAATATATGTATCACGTATTGTAATAACATTATAACTATTATTATGTAATTTTTTTTAATAATAAAATTTATACCTGACTATTTGTAGAAATATGGCTGTGTTAATAATTATATACAAATAATTGATTAAAAAATATACACAAATGCGCATAATTACACCATATCATGACATAACATGCTAAACTATGCCATTTTATGCCAAGCTATGCTATTTTATGCCAAGCTATGCCGTAACATGTCAAGCAATGCCAGAAAATGCCAGATTATGTGCATTACGCCAGGTTGGAAGCTACAATTAAAGAATGTGCCAGATTATGCCCAGATATGCCATATTATGTCACATCGTGCCAAATTGTGCCATTTTCTGACAGACTGTGCCATCTTGTGTCAAAGTGTACTAGCTTTTCTGTAAATAATTCAGAAAAGTAATTTTGTTTAAATTTATAATGTGCCAAGTTATGCCAAATTATGCCATACTGTGCCGAATTGTGTCAATCTGTACCAAACTGTGCCAAACTGTGCCAAACTGTGCCAAACTGTGCCAAACTGTGCCAAACTGTGCGAAATATCCGAAATAGCACAGCTCTAGCATAGTATAGCACAATTTGACACAATTTAGCACAATTTGGCACAGTTGTGCATGATTTAGCACGATTTGGCACAACAAATTTTTTCCACCAGGGAAGTTCATAAAAAGTATACCAAAACTATTAATTAATTACATATATATATTAATTAATTACAAACCATCTTAAAAGTTGATTCAATGTTATTGAAGTTCATTTATCGTTAATAATATTTTTGACGATTCAAATTTATTTAGTTGCAAATAATTTTAATACATAGGAATTCATTGAATATTATTCAGAAAAAAACAATTAAAATTCATTCATTTAATTGTTTTTAATAAATTTATGCAAGTGCATTAGAGTTTATTAAAATTTATAAAGGTCTATACTGAAATTGAACATTCAAAATTTTTAATGTCAATTAATAGGCAAGAGACATGGTATAAAAATAACAGCTGATCCTTTATTCTATAATAAATAGATATGTATTGATTCATTAGACATCATTTTTAAATCGATTAGATGTCTCTTGAGTTTGTAAATATTAATTAAAAGTTTATAAATTTTCAAAGTATTTGAATATCGAACTATCCTGCGATTGACTAATAAGATTTAAGATGGCCGTGCACCATGGGTCAACATAACCAACAATATCGACGCGGGAATATTTGATTTTGTGAGCTTGTAAACAAATATAGTTTTGGTATTTAAATTGAAAAGTTAGGTTATGGGGTTTCATAATGGCGTTTGTCTAATACAGAATTTTGATTTTTTGAAAAATTCTTACGCAGTAAATATAGACTTAAAATGTTGATCTTTATATTTTTGTGCATAGTTTTAACTAAAGATTATTTAAAAAATAAAATAAAAAATCATGTCTTCCCTATTATAAAAATTCATTAAAGTTGATTCAATAATATATCAAAGACTACCCTGCTGAAAATAGGTTTCATTCATTAAAATTCATCAAAAAAAAATTCATTAAAATTTTTTAAAGTCCAATCATTTTTAATTAACTTCTATAACTCCAATGAACATCAACATTTCAATTATCAAACCATGAATTAATTTTAATAATATTGAATTAACTTTAATGAATTTTTATAATTAATTGACATTAAAAATTTTGAATGTTCAATTTCAGTATAGACCTTTATAAATTTTAATAAACTCTAATGCACTTGCATAAATTTATTAAAAACAATTAAATGAATGAATTTTAATTGTTTTTTTCTGAATAATATCCAATGAATTTCTATGTATTTAAATTATTTGCAATTAAATAAAGTTTAATCGTCAAAAATTTTATTAACGATAAATGAACTTCAATAACATTGAATCAACTTTTATGATGTTTTGCAATTAATTAATATTAATTATTTTTAATGAGAAGTTTTGGTATACTTTTTATGAACTTTAATGAAGTTTTATTCATGTACTTACAGTTTAAGAAACAATTAAATGAATGAATTTTAATTGTTTTTTTCTGAATAACGTCCAATGAATTCCTATATCTATAAATTATTTTCGACTAAACAAATTTTAAAGCAACAATGTTATTAACGATCAATGAACTTCAATAACATTGAATCAACTTTTATGATGTTTTGTAATTAATAAATATTAATTATTTTGAATGAGCAGTTTTAGTATACTTTTTGATAAACTTTAATGAGTTTTGTACACGTACTTACAGTTGAAGAAACAATTAAATGAATGAATTTTAATTGTTTTTTTTCTGAATAACGTTCAATGAATTCCTATATCTTTAAATTAATTTCGTCTAAATAAATTTTAATCAGCAAAAATGTTATTAATTGTTATTCAATTTAATTATTAAAAACCAACTAAAGTTAATTGAAATCTATAAATAATAAATTTTCAAAGTTATTGAAAGTCATAAGAAGTCAATAGAATATAATTAAAAACAATTGCTTATGCATTTTAAAGACCGTTTTTTATCATACTTTTGACTATTGATTTTCATTAGTTTTACATTTGTGATGAAGTTAATTAAAGGTCATTAAATTTAATTATATATTATTGAATTTCATGATTAGAAACAAACTAAAGTTTATTGAAAATATTTAACTATATCATATGACTTTTAATTGTTTTAAATGGTTTCTAATAACCTCTATGTTTTTTAATTATCTTTAATAGGTAGAAGTATGATCAAGAACGGTCTTTTAAATTTATTAAATATCAGCTCTATGTATTTTAATGAATTTTAAAAACCTATTTTCAGCAGGATAATAATAAAAAGAAAGAAGAGCCTGAGAGCTCTAATAATAAAAAGATAGGAGAGCCGAGAGCTTCAATAATAAAAAAAGGGAGAGCCCCCTGTGGAAACCATAAAATGTAATAAACCGTAAGGAAACGTAAGAACAAGTAGAAAATTGTAACTGATCATAAAAAAACATAATAAAAAGTAAAAAAACGTAGAAAGGCGTAAGAAACTGTTGGATTTTGGACATCTATTACGTTTTATTACGTTTTTTTACATTTCCATCCGTTTCCTTACGTTTTATTACTTTAGATTATATTTTCACATTGAAAATTCTACTCATTAAAAAGACGTCCATAGTGTCCAATATTCCAAGTGCCAATGCTTCTTAAGTAACTTAAAGTTTCTATTTTGTATTCGTGAATTGGTTTGTATATGCCTCGCCACCTATCGGTGGAAAATTCTAGGTATATTATTTTATGTAATTGCGAAACGGAATAAAACGTACGAAACCGTAATAGAGTATAACAATCCGTAAGAAACGTAGGAATATCCGAAATTCATCAGAATCTAACGTTTTCTTACGTTTTATTACGTTTTCTTACTTTTTCTTACGTTTAATTACGTTTTCTTACTTTTTCTTACTTTTATTACATTCTCTTACTTTTTCTTACGTTTTATTACTTTTTTATTTCCACAGGGCGCCTGAGAGCTCTAATAATAATAAAAAAGGAGAGTCTGTACCGTTAGAAATAGATACATTAAATTTAATGTACATATAATGAAAGCAAATTTCAAGCAGGTACATTTATTCCTTTTCAATGATATAACTTAAATTTAGTGTACTAACTTAAATTTAATGTACATATATTAAATTTAATGTAAATACATTAAATTCAATGTACATGATTTTCGATTAAGCTTGAAAATTTTTACGTTACAGTTACATTAAATTTAATGTACATCTACATTAAATTTAAGTGAGATGTACATACAAAATTTTTAATGTACCTACTGGAAATGTGCTTCCATTACACTCACATGAAATTTATTGCATCCACATGAAATTTAATGTACGGATTTGAAATTAGTATTTTTTTATATTCGCTAATTATTTTACACGCTTATAATTCTAATTTTTTCGCTTATTCTTCGATGATAAATATATTACCTGCAAAAAAATCGATCTTGTGGGGAATCGATGGAAGCTTTGCACCAGAAGCGGACGACCTACCGACTGTGCCACCGCAACTTGTTACGAGCAGTCATTCGGATCGTTTTTATAAGCTATACGCAGTAATATTTTCTTATAATTATAATTTTTAGTAGTATTTTCTTAGTAACAAAATTTTATTTTACATATATTATATATATAACAATTTAATAAATCGATCAAGTATTAGAATAAAAAATATTTTATAAAAAGAATAAAAATAAAAATAAATAAAATAATAATAAATATAAATAAAAGTCAAAATATTTAAATATCGAATTACTTTTAGTATTAAAAATTAAATCATTTAGGTACAATTAAATACAATCTCTTAAAATAGTTAACGGTCCGCCATTTTTACTACTTTCAGTGCCCCCATTTGTATTCCTAAATGCATTTATAGGGATTATAAAGGGTTATCTTTTTGATCCCGGATCGTCAAAAACCTGAAACTAAGATTTAATATCAATTTTTGACGATTGAATTAAAAATATTTTAAATAAAAAATTTAATATATTAAATATTTAATTTACATAAAATGTGATTTTTAGAGGACACTTTTTTATTGTAGATTTCGTAAGGGAATGTGAAAGAGAAATGAAGATTCCCACGTGACCGACTGTAAATTTTTTATTTTCAATATACCATAAAAATATATTTATGAAAAATTGAATACATTATAAGGCCCTTCCATAACGAATAAGCAATAATTTAAAACAATTACAAGTGATATAATTGTTCTTACTACAAAGCTTGAGTTTCCCTTATAAACAACACGTATAAAACTCGTAGTGATAAGATATATAAAATCGTTAGAATACTTGTCTAATTATTATTTATTGATTGTGAAAAGACATTGCGATAAATCGCTTTTTTTTAAGAAAAATATTTACAGACTATTTTAAAAATAAAAAACATTTAACCGGTAACGTAGGGATCTTCACTTCTATTTCTTTTCATATGTTTATATACATGTTTATTATTATAGCTCCCAGGCTCTCCTTTATTTTTATCGTTAGAGCTCTCACCCTACTGAAAATGGTTCGTAAGAACTTACGCAAGAACTTACGTCTGAACTAACGTAAGATCTTACGTACGAACTTACATAAGAACTTACGTAAGTACTTACGTACGGATTTCAACGAAGATCTTACGTAAGTTCTCACTTGCTACTTTAAATTGATATAGCCAAATAAATAATAAATTAAACAAATAAATTTGACATCCATTGAAATACCCACTATAGGAAGTACCATCCGGATGGTACTTCGGAATTTGGTATTTTTGAGGCATAACAAATTATTTTTAGTAATTTTTAATTTTTTTTAAGCTGCCTGTGTAATAACTTGCGTAAGAACTTACGTAAGAACTTAAATAAGAACTTACTGAAGAACGCATGTATGAACTTACGTAATTCCTTACCTAATAAACTTCTCGTGTAAGTTCTTACACAAGTTCTTACGCAGGCAGTTTAAATTTCATAATTACTAAAATAGTACATATAGTACTTTATGCCCATCTCAACTGTGTTCACTTTTTGACTTGGAAAGTGGGACTAATGGACTGTTAAAAGACAATCGAAAATCAGGGTTATTGGTAGAACTTCATGAAATAAAGGAATTTTGACTATTTTCTAGTGAAGTCACTTTTTTCCTAGGGAAAAAGATTGCTTTTTTCCCGCAAATGCGGAATAAAAGTAACTTTTTTCCCGCTAATCATTTTTGCGAGCAAAAAGTGTAATTTTGGTTTCGCTTTTTCTTTCGTTCAGATGGGCATAAATAATACTTTATGCCTGAAAAATACCAAATTTCTAAGTACCATCTGGATGGTACTTCCCATAGTGTGTATCTCAATAGATGTAAAATTAATTTGTTTAATTTATTGTTTAGTTGGGTAATTCAATTTACAATCGCAAGTAAGAACTTACGTAAGAATTTACGTAAGCACTTACGTAAGATCTTCGTTGAAATCCGTACGTAAGTTCTTATGTAAGTTCTTATGTGAGTTCTAACGTAAGACCTTACGTATAAGTTCAGACGTAAGTTCTTGCATAAATTCTTACGAACTATTTTAAGTAGGGCAGGCTCTCCTTTCTTTTTATCATTAGAGCTCTCAGGCTCTCCTTTCTTTTATTATTAGAGCTCTCAGGCTCTCCTTTCTTTTTATTATCCCTAGCAAGGAAAGAGCGACCCAAGAGCGACCCAGGAGCATTTTCACGTAAAACGTGAAAATGCTTAAGGAAACTTCGAAAACTGTAAAAATGATTATAATAACGCATCCTGTAGTGTTGTAAACACAAACCGTAGTTTTCTGAGTATTGAATCATGGATTCAGTGTTTATTCTATTCAATAGGTGGTGTAAGTCCGCATGCTATATTGAGTCAAAGAGGGGGAGGGGAGTAGTAGAGCTGTTTTGGCTGCTTCATCAGCTTTTGTGTTACCCATAATGCTTGCGTGAGAGGGAATCCAGAACATCGTTGTTTCGAATCCCCTCTCCTGGAGGTAGTATAGGTAGGTTCTGATTTGAGCGACTATTTAGTGCATTTTCGAGTTCAGATCATTTTGTTTTAGGGATGTGGCTAAGCTCAACGAATCCGTAAATATGACAACTTTTCTTGGTGGGGAGCTTATGAGGCTCGTGAAAGATTTTAGGATGGCAAATGCTTCGCAGGAGAAAATGCTGGATTCTTTATGTAGTTGGAATGATAAGGATTGCTGGTTCTCTTCGTAGAAGATTCCCGCCCGCATGTCCCATCTTGACCTTTAGAACCGTCTGTAAAGATAATCGAATGGTCCTCTAGGATTGAGGAGGAGTAGTTGTGAAAGTCTATTGGGATGTTTTTTGAACTGGATTTTAATGATTGGCCAAATGACGTGTTGATTTTGTCCAAAATAAAAAGAGCCGGATATGGGATTTCAAACGTAGGGATAAGTGTGTACTTGATTAGAGGGTGAGTTTCTTGTTGCTGTTTTGCCCCGATGTTATAGGATAACGAAAATCTGTTTTTGTGTGTGTCTCTTATAGTTCGTAGGTCGTGGTTTTGTTCTATACTGTGAAACTTATCGATTAGTGGATTGTTTAAGAGAGGGGATTCTCTGAGGATCATTTTAGTAGAAAGGTGTTATATTCTTATTTGAAGTGTGGGCATACCGGTCAGATGATGGAGGACATTAATTGATGTGGTTTTAATGCATCCTAGTGCCTTTCTCAGGTCAGAGTTTTGCAGTACGTCGAGTTTTTTAAGTAGATGCGCCTTGGCGTAATGGAACATAAAACAACTCCAGTCGATTTTGGGTCTTAGGATTGTACGATAGAAAATGAGCATGGTTTGGGAGTGTGCTCCTCAGTTGAAATTGCCTAGGGAGGAGATCATGTTGATACCTTGCTTGACATGTTGAGAAGTTTGGTGTATCTACTTTGTCCAGCTTAGGTCTTGCTCCCATGTGACACCTAGGTATCTGAGTTGTAATTGGTTAGGTAGGATGTGCTCGTTGAACGTTAAGAAGTATTGGCCCTCTTGGATAGAATTATCCCCAAGTATTATGAAAGTGCACTTTGGGAAGGAAAGTTTCAGGTCCAGTGATTTCAGCCAGTTTTCAATATTCTTTATATTTAGGTTGAGTATTTGGGTGATTTGGGCAATGTTATTTCTTGAGAGATAAATTAGGAGGTCATCGGCAAATCCGAGGTAAGATATGTCCGGGGAAATTATTTTGGTGAGGTAGATGATATATATATTGAATAAAAGAGGGCTGAGTATGCACCCTTGTGGAAGGCCCTTGTTTGTGAACCCTTTTGTGAATTCAAATCCATTGAAAAAACCCCAGATTTACCTGTCATTGATGAGATTGTGTATGAAGTTTATGAGTTTTATGGGGATTTTTAAGTCTCTAAGTATTTCGATGAGTTTAGACAAGTTGACTGAGTCATAGGTTCCTTCTAGATCGAGGCTTAGTGCGCCTAAGTATTCTTTTTTAATTTTTGCGATAAGGATGTCGTTGTGTAAGATGTTAAGGCAATTATTGCACGATTTATTTCTGCGGAATCCGTAGAAGTGAACCAGGAGGATTTGATTATGTTCTATCCACCAATGCATATGGCCATTTATTGTTCTCTCCATTATTTTCAGGATGGTACAGGCTAAAGCAATGGGTCTGCAGCCCTTATTTTGGGGTTTGAGTATAAAACATACCTTGAACGTTGACCATCTTTCGGGGAATTGGTCGGAGTCTAGTATGACGTTGAATAGTTTGCTTCAACAGGAGGCAGAATTACTTGGTAATTTTTTGAGTATGGTGTACGAGATCTCATCCATTCCTGGAGCTGAATTGGACTTAGAGTTTTTAATTGCATTTGCTACCTCTGTTGGAGTTATGGTGTTATTGAGCGTTAGGTCTGTTTTATTAGAATATGGATTTGGGTTAGGTTGTGGATATTCGTAGGAATTTGAAATTTTATTAAAGGCTGCGAGCAGTTTGGAGTTTTATTCGATTTGATGTTCATCAATTGAATTGATTTTGCTTCGGTAGAACCTGTTTTTGTACCTTTTTATGAAGTCGAAGTTCCTCTGTAGAGAATTGAAAGGATTAAGCGTTTTTAAGAAGTTTTTTAAATTCTAGGATTTTGTGTTATGAAGCAATCTGGAGGCTGCTTTGCTGGCTTCTTTATATTGTAAGAGGTTTTCCGGGTTGGGGTTTTCCTTGTATTTAATTAAAGCGGAATGGCGGTTATGGATGGCCTCTGTGCAGTCGGGGTTCCACCAAAGGCACGCTTTGGGGGTTTTCCGATTCTAGGGCTTGCTTGGTTTGTGTTTGCTAGGTGAGTTAATGTTGGTGTTTATTGGGTTGGCTAACTCAATAGAGTTATGAATGTGAGATACTAATAGGTTATATTGCTCTATTAGGTTTTCATCTGAGGGGTCCGGATATCGTTGATGGAAATTTTCCATGTTCTTTTGGAATTTTTCCCAATCAGTCTTGGACATGGATAATTTGTGATTCGATGTTGACAAGTGGAAGGAGTGGTTAGGCAGGGTGATGCCAATGGGATAGTGGTCACTTCCTATTGGGTCATCCAGTTCCTCCCATAGTAGTTTATGGTACAAGTTTTCAGATACGATAGTGATGTCAGGGCAACTATTCCGGTTCCAGATTCTGATAGCTATACCGTTGTTAAGCACGCAAAGGCTGTCGTTGTCTAACAGAGAGGCCGCTAAGTTTCTACCTAGTTTGTTTGTAAAGTCGCTCCCCCATTGATTATGTTGAGAATTCATGTCTCTAGTTATAATGAAATCTGAGAATTTTGCACAGCATTGAAAGAATTTGTTGAAGTCTGCGGAACTGATGACGTTTTCAGACGGATTGGAAATAGAAATGAGATGGATAAACTTGTCATTGACTGCGATTCTCAACCCGAGGCACTCCATGCCCTTTGGCGAGTAGGTAACTATTTTTGAGTATTGGATTTCCTGCCTTACGTAGATCAAAAGGCCGCCTCCAGACTCCCTTAGCCCATCGGTGCGGTCCAACTTGATGTGGTTGAACCCCCTGATGGGCCTCGGAAGGTCCGAAGCGGTTAGTTTTGTATCGCTCAAGGATAGGATATCCCAAGGGAATATTAAGTTTTCCATTTCGTTTCATTTGTATTTGATGCCTCTGGCGTTCCAGGAGCAGATTTCGGTGTGTTTCTTCATAGTTCTTTGAATGCGTTGAATTTGGTTGTAGGGAGGGGAGGGGTGTGGGGGGGGGGCGGTTTGTTGAGGGTAGTTGGGAGTGGTTTGTTGGGATGGGGGAGAGGGGTGCGGAATTCAGGGTTAAGTAGGAGGAAAGCGTTTGAGTATTAGGGTGTAGTGTTTAAAGAATTGAGGAAACCTAATTTCTTTGTTCTTTGTAAGATTTTGTTGACGGACCATTTATTTTTCCTTATTATTTTCTTCGATGTTTTAGAGTTTCTATTTTGTGTTGTTAGGTTGTGGGACAGAGTGCTTGAATAGTTAGTTTTGGGATTATGGGGAGTCGTGAAGGGTTGGATTGAGGGAGGGTTTTTTGGGTGGGATGGTGATGAGTTTGTAAGATCTGGGGCGGAGTTAGTAAGATTCCGAGGATGGGTGGTTTGTGGGTGAAAGTAAGCTTCGGATTCTAGGTCCGGAAGTGCTGGTGATGGGGTTATCCCGATGATTTTGTTAATTGATTCTTGGGTGTTGTTGTGAGTTGAGTGAATAGAAGGAGAGGGGGAGGATTGGTTTAGGTTAGAGCCATAAGATATGTCGAAATTTTCCTCGCTAAGCATTGACCCGTGGTTTGGTATTTTCCAGGATCATAGGGGGTGGGGTTAAACTGCGAAGTTGACGGGTGGTTGTTTGTGGGGGGGGGGGGGAGGAGGGGAATTGTGCATTTAGATGTGTAACGAGAGCTTCTCTGGGGCCTATGAAAGGGTTTAGTTCTTCCATTAAAATGGAAGGGTTTTCAAGCTTATTCTTGTATCTCGGTCGGACAATGAACATCGCCTGGGAACCTCTTTGTGAAATGAAAAAAAGATGCAACACTTATCTTGGGCCTGATGCGGGCCTTAACAATTGGCGCATTTTGGAGTATTTTTGCACTCGTTATTACATATTATTACAGAAACTTGAACCGTGGTCGTGCCTTTGGCAGTTATAGCATCTAATGACTGCCGGTATAAAGTGGTATACCTTGTGAAATATACCGAAAATGAGGACAAATTGGGGGAGATCCCCTTTAACATAGATTTTGAGTCTGCAAGTATCTACGATTGAGGGGGGGGGGGCCGGAGGGGGCATCTGTAGAGTTGATATTTTGGGTTATACGTTCTATTTTAATAATGTTTTCCTTGCTTTCGTAGTCTAACCCTTCCTGAATATCCTCAACTGTAGCAATTATTCCTACATTATGTATTATCCCGATCTTGTAGAGCTCTTGGTCTGGAATAAAGGATTGCCAATTTGGGTCGATATGGCTGGGGTTTATTTCGACAAAATTGTTGGCTTCTTGGTGGGAATTAGATTTGTACAGGACTTAGATTTGTGAGCTTAATACCAGCCTTGTGTATTTTGAGTCCAATTTCTGTAATATGTATGTTCCCTAGATTGTGGTCCTCTCTGGAGTCATATATGTGCACTATAAAAGGAGCCTCTGATTCTTCGTAGTACCGGTTTGATTTTTGTCTTTCGTATAATACTAAATAGTTTATTATATCTTGGGGGTTTGATATTTCTCGAGTAGTTGATTGTAGTTGTGTGACTGGAGTTGGGGCATGGGGAGGGTTTAAATGCCCTGTTTCTGCTCGGGTATAATCACCTTGGGTTTCTGGGCGGGTGTCAGTCTTCACCACCATGTCCTAGTTTTGCGTTGTAATGTGATAGACGGGGGTGCAGCATTAATCTTGGGTGGGGGTTAATAGAAGATGTATAGTTCCGTCCTCGTGGTGGGTAATTGATGGTATAAAGTAGGGTCTAATATTGTTTAATTAATATAGCCCATCAAAGCAAGGTTATCCGTAGGATTTCTTCGATTGAGTTTGTTTGGATTAGTTTAAAAGTAGTTAAAGTTGAGGATTATGCAAAGGGTTTATGTTGGATTTATTGGTTTGTTAGCAGCGCAATGGTCTTATTAGGGTTGGTGTAGAAGTAGATTAGATTGTGAGGGTAAAATGCATTTATGTTTGATTTATATACGGTGTCTTGATGTTGTTTATTTTACAATTAGATTGTAGTTTTTTTTTTAATTAGGTTGTAATGTTGTCCCGACTGTTGTAGTTTTAGGCTAGTATAGATGGATACGTTGGCAGGATCTGCATGTTTTAATTGCGATTGATGTAGTGAGCTTGGGATTGTTGTAGTTAGTTGTAGGTAAGTTTATCAGCTATGCGGTTACGATGATGGTGTAAAAACAGGTTAAAATTTACGTGGGGTTGTCCGTATCTAGTTAAAATTCGTGTAGTTATTAAAAAAGAAACAAAAACAAGAATATTTTTTTTTCCGATATATCATTGTTTAAGCGAGATGTTTGTTATTATTTCGTTATAAAGGTAAAAGTTTTAGTTTTTTAAAATTATTTTTTTTAATTTTTTTAGGGTAATACTTTTGTAAATGTTGTTTATTTTAGTTTGTATTTATTTGACCTTGATAACCTGTGTAATGTTTTAAAGTAGTTAAATAATAGAATTAGTAAAAGGTGGTGGTAATACATTTAAATCTAGCAGTTAGATGCGAATTAGTCTAGAAGAAGTTTGTGCCTATCTTAATTTACTTTATTGACTGCCTATGAGCCAGTGTATACCAATGAATAGTCTATCCAATTATAATTTAGTCCGTAGATAAATTCTGTTTTTGTTATTACTCTGTATTAAGATTTCTGGGCGGCGATTGTTATGTTAAAATCTGTGCTATTTGTATAGCTAGATGTTTCGAAGAGTCTCTGTTGATGTTGTTGAGTTTTGAAATTCCTCAGCTAATGAAGAGCGTTGAGTGTGTATTTAATGCCAGTATTATGTTTATGTTTACTTGTTGTTTTCCTTTACTCTGTCTGATATCTTACTTGTTGGATTTGTTTACTAAGGGGGCTTAATAGCATTTGTATGGGATTGTTTACAAAGTAGGGTCTGTACTATTATAAGGGCTAACGATAGAGTGTTATGTTTGGAATACACTGGTGATTTTCCCCATTACCTTCGAGAGGTTCACACCCTGACGCTAAATTCATTTGATTGTTAATATGTTATTATTTAGTAGTAAAACTACTCGAAACTAAATGAAGGGCAAGACTCTAACCTACGTGTATCTTTGCTATTAAACTTGTAAAGACAATAGTAAAAGTAAAAGTACAGTCTATTAGACTTGTAAAATAAATGGTCCCTAACATATCACTATATGACCCTACGATGGCTGAAAAGGAGGGTTTGTATGATATATGCTGTAGAAGTGCTGTTTATCTATATTATATAGTTTTTCAAAAACAATTTTTGTTTTCGTAAAATTTGTTGATATCATGAATTTTAAGGTGTGTGATGGGTACATGACTACAAAGCCTCAGTGGAATTTAAAATCAACAATTATCCAAAAAGTGTATTGTTTAACACACTGGACTAATAAATAATTTTGTAGAGACCGAATATAACTAGTATAATTGTTGATTTTATTGAAACCTGTGTTGCAGTGTCTGTTAGAAAGTGGTTGCGGTGTCTGTCCGTATGACTTATGCGTTGACGCTCTTAGCGTGAAAAAAAAACGTGGTTTCGTTGAGGTTATGTAAGCTAGCCGCTATAGCTTAGGCCGTACACGAATGCCCCTAACCCTTTCCCGGACTTCTCGATTAAATATGACTTAATTCCGAGTGTAGTAATTTAAACAGTTTGTCCGAACTTTTTATAGTTAAACTTTGGTGGAGCGTCTAACCCATTTGAAAGTTGAAGCAGAGATTAGTAGAGAGATTGCCAATGCAATGTTAAAAAGGTGAGGAAAATTTAAGCGTGGCGCTGTCTGGCGGCTGCCGCCCGTACTATACACATAATTTCAGACAGCGGGATGGAGGGGGAAGCACGCGTGAAAGCCGTCGGGCGCGGCGGCGCCGCGTTTACAATTCTGTTTTGGTTCGCGCCTACTCGAAAGGTTTATTTATTTCTTTGAGTTTTATATTATTATTACCTTACAAAATTTTATACTAGCATTTATTATTATTTTAAAGAGTGTTTCAAAGCTTAGTTTTTGCAATTCTTTAAAGAGCGTAAAAATGTTTGATAAATACTTGCATTACGTTTTAATGCAAAAGATCAGTATGTGTTATATTTTATTGTATGAGATATAATAAATATTATATTTACAAAATAATTCATCAACAACACCTATTCAATTATTTACTATCAATGCAATTTTATTTCTTTATTAGTTTTATTTTATTTATTTCATACTTCAAATATGACAGTTAAAAATTCATTATTGCCCAAACAACTTTTTTGCAAATAATATCAGCTATTATTAATTTTTAAAGTAATATTGTAATTTTCACCGTTAACTCATATTGGTTGTCAACAAATGTTTTTATGTGTGTGCGTATATATATAACAATAAATACATGCTAATATCAGAGATATATATATATATATATATATATATATATATATATATATATATATATATATTTTTTGCTCGCGTTTTTCGTATACAAAAAGTTTTATTATGAAAAATGTATACGAAAAACGCGAGCAAAAATTTACACGGCCATGAATAGTGTGTGTGTGTGTGTGTATATATATATATATATATATATATATATATATATATATATATATATATATATATATATATATATATATATATATATATATATATATATATATATATATATATATATATATATATATATATATATATATATATATATATATATATACACACACACACACTATTCATGGCCGTGTAAATTTTTGCTCGCGTTTTTCGTATACATTTTTCATAATAAAACTTTTTGTATACGAAAAACGCGAGCAAAAATTTACACAGCCATGAATAGTTATCGTCATGTAACCGTTAAAGCGCCATTTCCGGCACTTGAAAAAGCTTGCATTTGTTTATTGTCCTGTGAATTAGCACGTGGAGTTCGCGACACTACAGAAAGTTTGATAAGGATTGTGAACATCTTTATAATTAAATACCATCGTGTGCTGTTTATCACTTGCATAAGTTTAGATAATTAACGTGTCGTTATTTAATGTATATGGTGATTACTTCCAAGTGTAGAAAATTAGAATTTTTGTTTGTAGGTTATTAACTTTTATAAACGTTGTGTTGTCATAACGTTATTCTTGTCGATTCCACATTTTTCTTATTAAACTTAGTCTTATTATTTGATTTTTTTTATCTCGTGATTTTTGTTATTGTTTCTTATAACGATTCGTTTTTGTCTATTCGGTAGTTTTATTATAAAAACCGTGAAAATTAAATATTCTTTGCTGTGTTAGGACTGTTTGCTTGTTGTTTTTGAAAATCAACATAACAAAATGAACAAGCAAACAGTGTATGATCGATGTAATTTTGTCCATTGTAACAATGGGAAGCACAATGGCCATCGTTTATTTCGATTTCCATCACCACCAGTGCAACGACACAATG
The DNA here is from genome assembly GCA_949152435.1 of Gastracanthus pulcherrimus. Lineage (NCBI taxonomy): Eukaryota > Metazoa > Arthropoda > Insecta > Hymenoptera > Pteromalidae > Gastracanthus > Gastracanthus pulcherrimus. Next base: position 127,239,025 of record OX424574.1, read on the forward strand.
GATTAACAATTCAGGTAAATAATACACAAGTCTTTTACAAAATTAAGCCTTTTTTAAGGGGGCAAACCACCTTTAAAATGTCAAAAAATCGTTTTTTTTTATTTACCTTATTCATAGGAAATTTCCCGTAGAATAAGCTCCCGAAAACCGTTTTAAGATATCATAATTCCTTTTAAAGTTACAATATAAATACTGAGACAGCTTTTTTGCCGATTTTGCGTAAATTCGGTATTTTATCAATTATTATTTATTTTATTATTATTTATAACTAAATGTTTGATTGATTATTTTATTTAGTTATAAAGCAATAAAATATAATATAATAAGATCCATGCTTGTATTGGCGCATGTGAAAATTACAAGTAACGTGACATGTCATTACGTCACAAGATAAAGGTCGATAAATCAGATCGAATTTTTGACTAACCTTACCCGTACATTTTTGCTACTTTTGACAGTTGGCTTTTATGTTTACAAACCACCTGTTAGTCAACACAGCTAATATTTTTATTGTACTGAACTTATACAGTGTTTTAATTGCATTTGACAATTTGTGAATGTGTGTAAATCAGTGTAGTAAAAATGTCTTCTAAAAGAGATAAAAAAGGAAGATTTACAAAAGAAGCCAAGACTATCCACCAGCTCAGCGAGGAAACTCCAAAACACAGCTAGTGCTAGAGACACCAGTGATACAACAAACAGAATCATTGACACTTCAATTTTATTTTCTAAACTTAGAAGTGTTCTGTGTTGTAATCGGTGCCATGGCAGTGTTCAATTAAGTGAATCTGGTGTGCAGGGTCTTGGTTTCAAAATAGATATTATGTGCTCAAAGTGTGGTGAAATAGCAGCGATCAACTCCAGCAACAAAGTAGGAGCCAAAGGAATTACATATGAAGTGAACAGAAGATCGGTGCTGTCTGCTCGTGCACTTGGACATGGACACGCTGGCCTTTCAACTTTTTGTGGGATTATGGACCTATGCAAGCCAGTTGCCCAATCGGCTTTTGATTAAATAAATAAGCAGTTGAGTGAAGTGTGTGAAAGTGTCGCTCAAGAGTTTAGTATGATAAGTACAGTTTACTCAATTTATTCATTTTTGTGTTTTTTTTTCATTTCAGGTTGTTCAAGGAGGAGGAAGACTCATGGGACTCCACGCACCAGAAAATATTGATGTACACTGCTGCAGATGTTTGTCTGCTACGTTGAAAAGAAGAAAAAAGTAGATGCAATTGATAAGATGAGTACAAATTATATCTATTAGAACTTGTAAATTAATTGTTAAATAACTCTAAATGTTGTTTTTATCAATTTCAGCTTACTGTCCGTAAGATTCCAAGTGAACGCATGGACAGATTGGGCTTAAAATTTATGGAGATACTCATTATAGTAGTACTTTTCATATGAGCGTAGGGATTTTGATTTGAACGAGTAGAAATTTTTTTACATCTATAAAAGTGATAAAATTATTAAAAAATAAGTGTTATATTGACAATGTTCATATAAAAAAATACTTCTACTCGTTCAAATAAAAATCCCTACGCTCATATGAAAAGTACTACTATAATGAGTATCTCCATAAATTTTTAGCCCAATCCATCCATGCGTAGACTTGGAATCTTACGGACAGTGCTTAAAGTCTTCGAAAACAGTCTGGTTTGCCATGGAGGCATAGAAGGTCCAACGAAGGTAAAAAATATACAAATTGGTAGGTTTTTATGTATACTTTGAGGGAAAAAACCCTTATTAAAATAAATATCAAAATAAATATTCTTAATTAATTTTTTGTTTCAGATTTTAAAGGTGGTGTGCCCCCTTAATATTGCATGAATTTTCTATTCGTATTACAAAATAAACTATCTAATAAAATATATTATAATTTTTAATTTTTTTCACTTTTAGATGTGTACATTTTTAAATTATTTTAATTTATTTATTTGTTTGAAAATTATTTAAATATTACAATAATGAACATTTTTAATTAATAATTTCATAATAGTTATGGGACCGTAGATAAAGTTTGCTATTACATTATCATTTTCATTTATGATGTAGTATATAAAGAATCAAAATAAAGGCATACCAAAGTTGTATCTTAAAATTGTTTTCCTTCGTCACAGAGAAAAATGTGTTTATATATACTTGGAATCAAAATGTAATATTTTTAGAAAATGTCCGTATATGAACGAATTCGCATAAATGTACGTATATGACGAAATCCAAAAAAATAAACTTTTTGGGATCCAGAAATCGCAAAAAAAATCTGAATGCTGGGGTTTCCAAACCTTTTTTATTATGTTTTGAATTATGAATAAAAACGTGTTTGAACAATAAAAATTGCCCATGTAACCATGTTTTTTAGCAAATTAGTTATTTTTTATACACAAAGAGAAAAAGATAGTAACGATTGCTATACACATAAACTAATCTTTACAATCTTTTTCTCTCTTGAATATAGCAAAAAACAAGGGGTTACTGTACAGTTAATAACTATGCACCCGACGGTGGAAAAAACTTTTTCCGAAAAGATAATAGAAGTAGAAGAAAAGACCTTTAATTTGATTTTCGTTCGTTGAAAATGGATGTTCCGGGGCAAAGTTATGACCAATATAAAAAATTACAGCAGCATTTACGCAAAAGTTATGTTCAATTTTAACATTTTTATAGTTATTAATAACATTGTTGTATATGTAATATGCAATCTTTAGAGCCGTTTTTCTCAAAACTACTTTTTTCGCGATTTGCGCAACAGATTTTCGTAGAATCACTTACAACTTGGCATGCACGTTCTTTTTTATTTTTACGAGAAAAATAGAAAGCGATTTTTCGTTCTTAGGCATTTTTAGAATTATTTTTAAATGCCTAAAAACGAAAAATGTAGTTTTCAGAAAAATGGCTGTAAAGATTGAAAATTACATATACAACAATGTTATTAATAACTATAAAAATGTAAAAATTGTACATAACTTTTGCGTAAATGCTGCGGGTGGGGATAAATGTACCGAAAGATAAATTTGCAGAAGGATAAATTTACCGAACGGTTGAAATTGCCGAAAAAATCAATACCTATGGATAAATTCCGATGGATAAAAATGCCGAAAGTTAAAAGTGCCGAAAACAAGAATCCCGAAATAGAAAATGCCGAAAGTTAAAAATGCCGAAAACGAAAATTTGGACAAAGAAGTGCTTTTATTAGAATATGCGCCAGTATTATACTAATGTATTAATTGTTGCTACGTCGTTTCTTTTCAGTATTAGATATTTTTAGTTTACACTTTTGTTAATCGATTACTTTACCCATTGGCACATTTCACCTTTCGGCAAATTTACCCTTCGGTAAAATAAATTCGGCATTATTATCCGTCTGCAAAATTATCTTTCGGCACATTTATCCCCACCCGAAATACTGCTGTAACTTTTTTACGTTTAAGGCCAGGTTACTCCAAAAAACGTGATTTTTTTCAATAAATTTTATTCATAGTACAAAACATGTTGAGTAATCAATTTTTTTTACATATGAAAGCACATAATTAAATTACTTGAAAAAAATTTTTTTTTGTTCAAAATGGCGGTTTTGAAAATGGCAGCTGAAACTCGTCTGATTAGTAAATGGATGACATCATTTCTTGGAAACGAATTATCTGAAAGCAAAAAACAAAACGGTTTCATGTTCTGTATCGAATTGGCTATGGCCTCAAGCAGAATGAAACATTTTCAATAAAAAAAACAAAATGGCGGACTTTTGAATTTTTTTACCCTTTTTTTCACTTTTAATTGTTTATAACTTTTTTAAATAATAATGAATATTTCTGGTTCTGCTTGAGGATATAGCCAGACATCTAAAGAGTAAAATGCCGTTTGGTTCATGTCGATAAGTGCAATAGTTTTGAAATGAGAGTGTCATCCATGCAAAAAAACGTGGTTCGGAGAAAAATCAGTTTAAAGTTTTTATTCGTGAAAAATCGTAAAAAAATGAATTTTACTCACATATCCATTCCAGCTTCATGCACAACTCCTTTCTGGTCTTCGTAAGCATCATTCTGAAGAATTCTTGCATTTCTTAAAGCAGTTCTGTACCTTAGACGCTTCAGTAGCTTCTAGCTCAGCTCGATCAACACGCCTGTTGTTGGCCCTATCAGCAAAGTGCCTTGCTTCCGGGCCGATTCTGACACCCATAACTTCCATTACTTTTAATATGGGTAAAAGCCCTTCATTAAAAATGCAAGCAGCACTGAGAGCAGCAATGTCAAGCGTTTTTGCCCAACAAACTTATGTTTAGGGGCTATGTTCCAGACACACGAGTTGTAACTTTCGTTATTGTTTTGCGTGTTAGCCCCTAAACATCTCTCGAGCAACTTTTCGTCGGTTAGTTCTTCATAAATTGGCTGTAAAAGATCTTGAATTTCCTGATCGAAAGCTGGAGGATGGTTGTAATTCTGTTTTGTAGCTACTGCCTTTTGATAAGCGCACCATGAATCTGCTCCGGCTGGACAATACTGGTGTTGTGGCTTAGCATCGGTGGAACACTTGTGATAAAATGAGGCCAGAATTGCATTCTTCATGTCTGGCACAGAATCGGGGTGAGTAAGCACAGCTTTTTTAAAATAGCTAGATAAGAGCGACAGTTGCGCTTCAGTAAATTTTAAAGATTTTACGACAGGTTGTTCGCATTTTTTAGCCTTCTTCTTTTTGGGTACTTCTTCACCTCTTTCTAGTGCCTCTCTTTTTTCTTGCGCTTTCAGAGCTCTCTTTATTTTTGCATGTTTTTTTTTTTGCTTCTTTACCACGTCTATATATACTCTTACCTACGTGTAAAACACATGCTTTTTTCTTTACTTTGACAGCCTCGCCGTACGGTTCAGATTCTTCGAGTCTCTTGAAAGTTTTAGCGTCACCGTCGTCGACATAATATTCATACATAACACCGTACTGCTCCACAGACCTCCGAAGCATCTCTTCCACTCCTTCAACTTCTATAAGACCGGCACTACCATCATGATCCCTTGTGCAATTGCCTGCTTCACAATGTTCGGTAAACCAAGCATCAAACTCTGGCGTATTTTCGGGGAATTTTTTTGAATAGTTACTGCATGCTTGGCAAATCTTTGATTTTACTATAACATCTATGACTTTGTTCGTGTACTTGCCGATCAAACTAACAATACCGAGTAAAGCTATGAATCCTCTTTTTGGCCAGGAACCATCGCCCGAAAACGTAAGCCTATCTTCGGGTAATCCTCTCTCTTTATTCTTTTCTTGCTCTTCTTTAGAAGCTTTTTTAAAAACTATTTCACTAACAGCCATCAATGCAATATAAACTTGCTCTATGAATTTATAATAGCCAGTTATACTTAATGCAGTTGCTGAGATATCCATCAGTCCACAAAAATTCAATAAGACATAAAATCCAACTCCTAACAAGCGCATTGCATAAACTATTCTTCTGTTTATTTCATAACCATTTTTGATTTTTGGAGATGAAGGGATTGGTTCACTCTCCTCACAATCACAGATAATTTGTAATTCGAAACCTAATCCTTTTTCGTCACTTTTTGCAAATTCCACTTTTTTATTATACTTTGCACAAACAACTCTCTGTTGCAATGTAGCAAATACAGACCACTGAACGATCACGTAAGTCAGCAACGGATGGATTTTCACTTCAAGTTGAGGAACGGCGTTTTTCAGTTTTTTTGCAGCAGCACTGGTTTGTTCTGTATCATCATTTGAAGTATGTTGATTACCCAAAAAACTCCTTCTTCCCGATCTATGTGGGACACCACTTCTTCTTTTTTTGTCCATGATAAATTTTGAGAGCACACAAACGAAAAATTTACCGACGCGTGCGAGGACTGAAGCGAACAACCATCACCAACGAAAATTTCACTTGTACTGCCGTATATTATATACGAAGGACGCTCTCTAATTGTAAAGGACAGAATATTTTCGAGAAATAGAGGGGAATCAAAACAATAAGACGATCCGAAGGCACGCAGCAGCTGCCGCTACCGAAGGCGTTCGAGCGGCCGGATTTACCGCTTGGCGCGCACCGCTCCCCACTCTTTTATACCTGCTTCTTGGCCTTGCTGACCTTCGGGACTAATTCTATACTATTTCTACAAGTAAACAGTAGCAATTTATGAAAAAAAAATTTTCGATTTTTTCAAAATTGTTTGGAGTAAGCTGGCCTTAAAGTGGTGGTCAAGGGACAGTTCTTTTCTTAACAATATCTGCGTTTGAAATACAAAATTTTGATTTTCAATTCTTTTTTCAGTTTATAATAGTATATTACGCAACTAGGAGTGAAAATGGGTTTTTCCAAGCGAGGATAATGATCGAGCACGAGTAGAAGTCGAGGGCACCGAAGGCATACACGTAACACGAGTGCGCAAAATCATCATCCAAGTCTGAAAAAACCCTTTTTCCCCAAGCTGCATACCGTATTTTTCATAACAAGTGCATAAAAATGGTCTATTTTCGGCGCCTATAAAGTGTAGCGAAAATAGAGTTTTCCGAGCGTCAGAAATAAAGGGTATCGAAAATACTCAGTTTCGCCACCGAAATAAATAAATAAATAAATAAATTGGTTATGTATTTTTAGGTTAATATGATACCTAAATCATATGATACTTATCTTTTTATCGGTAAATTTGAACATTGTATCAAAACGTAACACAAAAAAAATTTTATTTTACTTTTGGAGGTCGTTCGATGCCTTTAAATGGCCATAATACAAACTTGTATATTTCTCAACCTATCGCAAGGTTTTGGGAGTCAAAATGATCGGATTGCAGTTCTTGAGATTTTGTTGTATTCAAAATGCATATAATTATAGATTGAGTGTGGGATTTTGAAAAATAAAATTATTGACCGAAATTACAGCCTGATGAAGTCTGCAATAATTCAATTCTGAAGCTGAAAAGGAACAATTCTAGACTTGATAGAGTTATGTGCTCTAGAAGTTGATAAAAATCAAGCTTATGTTTAAGAAAATAAAACGTGCACAGTACCAACAATATGTATTTTTTGTTGGCACATCTCTATTCTTTAATGTGTTATTGAAGTAATATTCAAACGCATTAACCGCCCAGTGTTTTTCTTTAAGAAAAATTGCAAATTATAAAAATCGAAAAAGAAATTTTAGTTACGCCAACTGAAAACACATTTTTTAATGTAGGATTCTAGGGAAAAAAATCTACAATTTCAATTTTTATTTCATGAAATTTTGATATTATTTTTGACACCACAATACGATCTTACACAATAATTTTGTGCAATTTTTTACCTATATAACCACCACAGTATGCCATTATATATTATATGGGTGGGGAGAAATTTGCCGAAAGATAGTTTTGAAGACGGATAATTATGCCGAATTTATTATACCGAAGGGTCAATTTGCCGAAAGGTGAAATGTGCCATAGGATAAAGTAATCCATTAACAAAAGTGCCGAAAAAAGAAGTTCCGACGGCAAAAATGCCGATGGATAAAAATGCCGAAAGTTAAAAATGCCGAAATGTTGAATGGCAGCAGGTAAAAACTATAAATATCGAATATTGAAAAGAAACGACCTAAAAACAATTAACACATTATTATACTACAGTGGCATATTCTAATGAAAGCAATTTTTTGTCCAAATTTTCGTTTTCGACATTTTTAACTTTCGTCGTTTTCTTTGTCGGAATTCATGTTTTCGGCATTCTTAACTTTCGGCATATTTATGCATAGGTATTGATTTTTTCGGCAATTTCAACCGTTCGGTAAATTTATCCATCTGCAAATTTATCTTCGGTATATTTATCCCCACCCCCATTATATGTTTATTTATCAGTTATTTATACCTATTTTCAAAAAGTCACTTGCGCATCTACTTATTTTCGTACATTGTAGAAAGAATTTGACAAACTTACTTCAGTGCAACAAATAAAAGTTAGTAACCCTGGTAGAATTCTTATCGTGGCGCCCATATTCGCTGTAACGGCCTTTATAGGCAAACTAGATAGTACCAGACTGTACAAAACTCGATAAATCCACACAGATCTACATAGTTTTCTCAATAATAATATGTATATATAAAATCTGTGAGGTTATATATTATTTATTGAACAGAAAGTTTAACATGCAAGTTTTCAATTATAATAATAAGATCTACAGTTCTATTCATACTATTTACATATAGAAGTAGTCAGAAAGCATATCTAATCTAAAAAATGAAAATTTAGAAATAATGTTCCTTGCATATGAAAAACAGTGATCACAAAATAATGTTCTGATTGATGTAGTTGTTTCTTGAAAAGTAATATATAAATAATAATAATATCATATGTACAAATATGTACTTTATGACATGCTTTATTTAAAACTAGAATTTTAATTTCAGAACTGCAAATAATTTTGTATCCATACATACATAAAATGCTCATCCGTGACAACATTTTCAAAGACAAACACATTAGTCGAACACATGTAGACGATAATTTTCTTTATAAGTAACACATTACTATGTTTTAATTGGCCATAGATGTCAAATGAAAGTGTTTGATTATAAATTAATCACAGTAGGAAATACAAAAACAGAACATATATATAATAACTCAAATACATTATTTCTTTTTAAAAATAGAAAATTAATCATTTGATAATAAATGTGTGTGAAAATAGTTTTCTTCATAACCCATACAGGTTTTGAAACCAAGCCTGTATTTAGGATGGAACATAATCAAATGTAAGGAAACTAATTTTACATAAACAAAATAAATATATGCATTAATACTTCATATAGTTATTTAGATATTCAGATTATTTTCTTATTTTGATTATTTAATATATACGTGTAACATAATATTGTTATTGAGTTCTTAAATACATAAACGCTTTAAATCAAAATAATACATAATAAGCATAATAGATTGTGCTTCTATTTCTTAAAACATAACCTTTAAGTGGTTGTTATTGTCATAATTTTGCTTATCTAGTTTTATCGGGGCAAATAATATGGGAAACTGGAAGGGTCGACCGTTACACGCCTTTATAGTAACTATCTAGTTTGCCTACATAGATCTACACAGCGCGAGATTATTCTACATAGATCTATAAAGTGGACGGGATAAATTTCTACCAGGAAACATTTATATTTTTAAACATTTTATCAACCGTATAAAAAATCCAATGAGTTTATTCATTGTAAAATGGTTTAAAAATGATATGTAAAAAAGTTTTATAATGACATAAAAATTGAGCCCAAAATTCTTCACAAAAGATGCTAACTTTTATTCTAAACATTATAATTCATTTACTCTGATAGTTACAGAAAGATTCATTAAAACCTAATGCGCGTACAACTTTTTAAAGTTAGAAAAATCAGTTTCGAAAAAAACACGTTTAAAAATATAACTTTGTATGTTATCTAATTGTTAATTGTTTTACTTGAAGGCGTATAACCTTGTTAAAAAAAAACGAGTTATGACATCAGACAACTTTTAAAACATTCTTACAATTACAAACATTAATAAAACTCAATAAAAAGTTTTGATATTTTGGTAAAAAAACACCAGAATCCTACCTTAAAGTTAATAAAAATTTTCTATTTTGAGTACCTGCTGCTCTCCTTCGTAGACGATGTCTCGTCAACCTGGATGTCACCCTGACTGCTAGACATCGTCGACATGGAGTGTTTGATATCTTGCGATGATTTTAGAAACAAATATTAAAAAAAATATTAAAAAATATTTAAAAAATTTAAAAAGATTGATAGAAAACCAAACATTGTAGAAAATAAAAAATGTACTAAACAAAAACACCTGTCTTGTACGTAAATGTTAAAAAAATGTAAAAAAAAACGTTTATAACATTTGGTGCGTTGCTCTAAAATGTTGCACCTCGTTGGATTCTGCATTCTTATAGATACTAGACCATCGACACAAAATTACAGAAGTGTGCTTTAATATTTAAATTGTTTTTTTACGCTCAAAATTCAAAGGTTACTGAGAATTCCCCATATATTTATTGAATTGAAATTATGTTTATTAAAATCTTGATTAAAATTATAGACATATATTTTGAACCTATACAGAACAAATTAAATAATTATTTCCTTATTTGCTAAAATGGCCAATTTTTGAAATATATGTATTCAAAATCGAATCGTATTTCTTCTATTAAAATAGCATTGGTAATTGCCAGATATATAAATTGGAATAAAATTACGTCTTTTTATGAAATCGTTCATATTTTTCATATATTTGACGTACAAAGATAAAAAAATTGTTTTTCCGAAATTTTCAACATTACAAAGCTTTCTCTTGGAGAAAGCGAAATCATTTAGTAAAAAAAATTCGATTTTATATCGCCCACGATAAGTTTAGTAAATCAGTAAATTTCCAAAATGGTAGCTTTCAAGTATATCTTCCACCTCTTTATTTGTGCGTATGAACGAGTGTGCGTGCGTGCGTGTACGAGTGTGTGTATGTGTATGTGACAATATAACTCATAATTTTATAAAATATAATATATAACTCACATTTTTAAAATACATATATTTATTATATGATAAAAGTGGGTCGAGTTTGAACTCAAGATCAACCCAATAACTCAATTGGACATACGCTTTATGTAATACATTATTTTACCTTAAATTAAAATGCTTTTCGAAATACTATATTTAAATCGATATTCCTTGCAAGCTTAAAAAATGTTCATTTAAATGGATAGAAGGAACTTTGTTGAAATTACAAAAACGCGTTTAAAATTTGTATGTGATATGCTATTATTCGCGCGCTAGCCGGCAAATCGCAAGAATTTAAATAAAAAATTAATATTGCTTAGAAGCGCGGTACTAGCGTCGTGCGAAAGTGCAGCTCTGGGACACTTAAGTTAGATAGCCCGGAACACGTGTAGCGGGTGAAGGGATGCGGAGTCTTTAGGAAATTAACTAGGGTTACACTGAGATTATTATTAATATCACAAAGTAAGTGAGCATTTATTGTTGCTCTTAAAATCACTTATTTACATGTTGCCTTAATATGTACTTGTTAGTGTATAAAAGAAAAGTAGACTTTACACGCGGTCGCGAAAACAGGCGCCGCGATGCGCGTAAAGGCTCCGAACTTGCCATAGTCGCGGTCAAGCCGGAAGAGAGAGAGCTCAGCGAGAACAATTGGTTTTTGATCTCGCTTCGCGGAAATTAGGAAGGAAGAAAGTGGGAGAAAGCGCGCACCTGTGTCCTCTCTCGCAAGAAATCGTGCGAGCGAGCGCTTCAGTTCTCGCGCGAGAGGGAAACACAGTGCGCGCGAAAATATGAAATATAATAGGGCCGCTGCAAGTGCAAACGGCCCGAACATACCGCCCGCCTCGTTGTGAGTAGAACAACGACGGCACAGTAGTTCAAAACAGGAAGAAGGAAGTTAGAGAAGGAAGGAGATAGCGTGTAGGTAGTAGGTGTGAAGACGGTGTTTGTCTTCTGCCGCTGAAGTCACGTCGCTGTATGCCAAGGTTGGCTGTACACCGTGGAGTCCTGACTGTTGCTAGCTAGAGCAGCTTGGAGATCAGGGTGGCAGGCAACCAGCTGGCTGCTCTGAGCCCTTCGCCGTAAGGCAATACAACTGAAGGGCAGTCCCCTAAGGAAGGGACAGATACAGCAGGCGACTTAAGCGGCTAAAATGTGTAGAAGAGAAAAAGTAAAGAAGAACAGAATGATTTTACTTTTAAAAAGATTGTAGGTAGCAGAGTGAATAGAGAAAGCAGAGGAGTAAAGTGGCTCGATGTGTATGTAAGAGTCAAGTGTACGATCTTCGTGAGGTCTTCATGAGCTCTTCATGTAGTAGCTGGAGCCTTTATGAAGAACGATAGAGCGCTGTCCCTCTATAGACGCGTAGATTGTACAGCGTAGCTGCGGTCAGCTGATGGTCCGCCCGCCGAGGACGAACGCGGGAGCTGCTTGGTAGCAGCTGCTGACTGGACCACAGCCAGGTCGATGGTGGCCGCCTAGTCTAGGCGGGCAAGTACGTTGCCGGCCGAGGACCTGTAGAAGGTGCAGCTTGGCAGGCGACGTTGTAGCCTGTCCCACAGACTGGCGACGAAGATGTTGGTGCTCGACCTCTCGAGCGTAAATCGAGCGGCTAAGCGGAGCGGTGCCGCCCGCCGTGACGAATGCGGCCTCGCAGATTAGGCAGCTAAAACCTGCTGGTGATGATGGCAGCTGAGAGGAACGTTGCCGCCCTCCATGCAGCGAGTGTCGCTGTAGAAAGCGACTCGAGCCCGTTGCAGTAGAGTCTAGCGACAGCGCTTATGCGCACAGTTCGCTGGACATGGTGCTGACGGCTGAGCTGTGTAGTACCGCCCCACGTGCAGAGAGTGCCGCTCTCAAGAGCAGTTGAAGTCCTCTGGTGGGTGAAGGGACGCCAGCGACAGCGCAGGGTGCACAGTTCGCCGGCGTAGCCTCCTGTGTCCTTGAAGCTAGAGTTTAGCAAGATTTCCAAGGAGCAGATCCGCAGCGTGGCGTTGATCTCGCTGGTCCCCTCGTAAACAAGCGACGAGAGTGTTGGCTGGTAGCTGGACCAGGGTGCATGGCAGGTGCCATGTCGTAGGACCTCGCAGCTAGGCGGTAGTCGTGGTGTGGTGGGCCTCATAACCAGACGATGAGTGTCCCTGCTGGCTGCATTTCAGCTCGAGTCCTGTGGAGAGCACTCGAGGAAGAGGTTTGCTGAAAGGAGCAAAATGCATTAGCATTCTATGGAAATGCTATGTAACATCGCACAGTTGCATGGATTGCAGCATAAAGTTTAAAAACAAAAAAAAAATAAAAATAATAAGTGAGTAGCGGAAGCTACTTGCTACACTTAATAAGCTGATCGGTGGAGGAGCAGAGCTAGTAGCTGCTCGGGTTAGCTTCCCGACGTTCGACTAGACAGCCTGGTCCTCAGCGAGAACCTCTTAAGGGTGCAGCCTTTTTGAGGTTAGACTCATGCCCTGAATCGAGCAGCTTGGATAGTCTATATATTGGAGAAAAGCGAGCTCCAATGTTCCCTTTACAGCTTGATGTCGAAGCCCTACTGCTGAGCATAGACTGCCTTTTCAAGGTAGATGCTCGATGACAAGTGTGGTTTGTAGCGAGGCTGGATTCATAGAGCCAAAGCCAGTCTGCGCTAACGAGCTTGTAATGACTGCCTTTCATCTTTCACAGGCTCTTCTGTGAAAGGTGGCTCTCAGATAGGTGGCGAAGCCCTGCAGCTAAGTGTAGAGTACCCCAGAAGTTCTTGGAGGCTCGATGATAGGTGGTGGCTGTAGCGAGGCTGGACTCGAAGAGCCAAAGCCACTCTGCCTCAAGGAACCTGCGATGACAGACTCTTCTATGTAAGGTGACTCACAGACAGGTAGCTGAGTCACTGCTATTGATATTGGACCATACTGGGACCAACACACATAACCTTAATGTTCTTAGTTGCAGAAAAAAGGTTGTACTTCAATAGCACCATTTAATAACTAAAAGTAAACAAGAAACACAATTTATAATTATGCAGTGCAACACTAAAGACACTGTTATAAGGCAGTCTAAATTGAAACTGCTATGCGTTGCTCGTCTGCTGTGGAAGCTGTCGTGTGGCTATGCTTGGCAAAGGGCAAGCGTTCACCATGTGCGAATGCGCCTGAGGTACAAGAGCGTACATACTGCCTGGGTATGACACTCAAACAGCTGCAGCATACTACTGCAGTAGCATAGTGCCGCATAGTAGCCCTTAATCGTAGATGAACCAATTTGCAGGTCAGGAGCCCCCAGATTAGTTTATCTGGGCCTCGACTATTCAGTCTTGTTGCCGCACAGCACTGACACACAACTGTCGGAAGGCTAGACGTGTATGGTCAACTCGTTGACAGAGGTTGTAGGATCTCTGCACGTAGGAAGCTCTGGCCAATGTCCTTGGATTATCAAGCTGCGATGCTCCAAGCTAACATTAAAGTTGGAGTGCAGCAGCGTCAGTGCTACGACCCGAGTAGCCTCTATGGTCAAAGGTGCATGAAAAGCCGCTCAGACTAGCTAGTCTGGGGCTCGACAGGTTTAAGTGGTCGAAGTAGACTGTCTTAAAAGCGTATCGAGTGATCGAACAGTCCGGACAGCTCGTTGGCAGTAGTTGCAGTACCCCAACACAGCAAGCTCTGTGCAGTGTCCTGAGAGTGCAAAACTTTGAAGCTCCATGTTGACCTCGAGGGGTGAGAGCAGCAATGTAGATACTGCGGCTAAAGATTGCTGCTTCTTCTACTGCTGAAGCTCTAGTACTTCCAAGAAGTGACTGCTTGCATACAGTATGCCCTTAAATTTAAATTTGATAATAGATAAACTTAAGGTTAAAATAAAAGCTAAGTAAATGGCCCTTAGATGAGCGAAGCAAGACATTTGCGGCGATGGCTATGTGTTGCTTAAGCTACATAATCTTGATGAGCTTGCTGACCAAAATCACTGTCTGAGAGGCATTAAGCAAGTGATATCTCTGGCAGAAGCAGTGGTAGTACACTGTGTCATTGCGATATATGTACATAATTAAAGAGATTAGATGCTACTTAGTCTCTGAGTGCAGTTGCTCGAATATTGCTCGTTTCTTTGTCCGTCCAGGTCGACAGCACTGGGAGGCAGCAGCTTCGGAAGCACCTCGCTGTGTTTTGACGGCGAGGTTATGTCGCCCCACCGGCCGTGCGGCAAACAGCGTGACTGCAGCTGAGGGCAGCACGCCGCGAGCAGCGTTGAGCGGCGGTGAGCGAAGCATAGGCCATATGCTCACTCCGTAGATACGCGCAGCGCTCGGTCGGTAACTGCAGAGTGTAGCGCAGCATGTCGCTCGAGAGCGTGGGAGAGAGAGAAGGCTTTCTCTCCTTCTCCAGCACCAAAGGCTCATGCTCGAACGTGCATCGCGATAGCGTGATCGTTACGTCACAAGGTCAAGGTCGAATCGAAATTCAAATTTTGAAATTTCGAACGAATTTCGGCCTCCACATGCTTGCGTAATGCTGCAGTGTTCGTGCACTTTATTTAATGCACTCACGCACAGGCACTGTATAACCCGAGAAATAGTAACTTTTCTCCGCGAAGTATCGACTGTCTTTCGGCGCGGAATACGAGTCCGTATTCGGGTTTTTTTTTACACTTAAAATCACTTTAAGAGTCACTGCACTGTGCTTAAAGTTAAAGTTCACGCGAGACTCCTTTCCGCTGTACTCACAGCACACCGACACGTGCATATCCGGCTCGAAGGACCAAATATTCGCGCGCTAGCCGGCAAATCGCAAGAATTTAAATAAAAAATTAATATTGCTTAGAAGCGCGGTACTAGAGTCGTGCGAAAGTGCAGCTCTGGGACACTTAAGTTAGATAGCCCGGAACACGTGTAGCGGGTGAAGGGATGCGGAGTCTTTAGGAAATTAACTAGGGTTACACTGAGATTATTATTAATATCACAAAGTAAGTGAGCATTTATTGTTGCTCTTAAAATCACTTATTTACATGTTGCCTTAATATGTACTTGTTAGTGTATAAAAGAAAAGTAGACTTTACACGCGGTCGCGAAAACAGGCGCCGCGATGCGCGTAAAGGCTCCGAACTTGCCATAGTCGCGGTCAAGCCGGAAGAGAGAGAGCTCAGCGAGAACAATTGGTTTTTGATCTCGCTTCGCGGAAATTAGGAAGGAAGAAAGTGGGAGAAAGCGCGCACCTGTGTCCTCTCTCGCAAGAAATCGTGCGAGCGAGCGCTTCAGTTCTCGCGCGAGAGGGAAACACAGTGCGCGCGAAAATATGAAATATAATAGGGCCGCTGCAAGTGCAAACGGCCCGAACAGCTATCAAACGTTAATTGTTTTACTTTCTAGACTATAGTTTTGTTAAAACATTTAAATTTGGCATGTTCCTAAATGATTTTAAATTATATGATAAACATTAAAAAAAATTGATGAATTTTCGATATAATGGTCAAGATTAATGGTGGAGTTCCCATTAAAAAATATACATTGTAATAAAAAGAGATTACACGTTAAAAAGATTATTATTGTAAAATAAAAATTATTCCACAAAACAGATGATGATAATATAGTAAAATGTATTTTTAAATACAATGCTGTATGTCTTTTCTGTGATAAAAAAAAAGCAATGAACGTATTTCATAAAAAATAATTAAATAAGTCGGACTTGAACCAGGAGCCAAACATTCAGACGCGAAAAAACGCACCGAGACCACCAATAGGGAACTTGCATGGAAATGTGTATTGCGCCCGTCAGATAGATTATTGTAAAATGATTATATTTTATGAAAATAATACGGAAAAAATACTTTTCTGAAATTAAGAGTCATTAGATCTCTTTGAAGGATAATAATGGAAACCTGTATATTTCTTGCGCTACCGCAAGGTTTCGAAAGTCAGGACGGTCAGATTCTGCACATATGAATGTGGGAAATGGAAAATATAAATTATTGACCAAGTTATAATCTTAAAAAATTTATTTCATGATAACATTTAAAACAATGCATGAATTATGACTTTGATAGACTATACTTTTGGTTAATAATTTTTAGTTTCATATTCTACATACATAACACAACTATGTGTATTTTTATCACAATAAAGCCTTACAAATCTAATCCGATATATTTCTCTCTCAAAACCTTGCAGTAGCATAAGAAATGTACAGGTTTCCAGTATTGTCATTCAAAGACACCTAATGACCCTGAATAAAAAAAAAGGATTCTTTTAATAATATTTTAATAAAATATATTCAAGTTTATGAACAATATATAGTTTTATTTAAATAAACGAGTTCGATGTCCCCGTCTTCTACCGATTTACGTACAATATAAAGTCGCTATATGGGTAAATCTCTAGAACCTTTAACCTATGTGTCATAAACTTTAAATTACTTTTCTTACACGTTTAAGTAAATTTTAACTGTAACATGCATGCTTATATATACTGTCGTTTAAGATTTAAATTTATTATTTTTAATATTTTTATATTCACTTTCTGTCATAAATTAATTATACTTATTAATTAAAAACTCGAAATATCATATTTTGTGTACGCCAAACGCCCATTTCAAATATATTTTTGTTAATCCTCACTATAAATTACTAATTAAAAATGTAAAAGAATTACCTTAACACTTGAAAAACATTCAGGAATCAAATGATCTGAATAAGAATGACATTTTTCTCATAAAACCGGAATTAAATGGATTTGAATATTTCCATAGATTTTGTACATCGCAACGCAAAAAGTAGCTTAATGATATACAATTAAATTACTTTAAAAACTATTTTTAGTACATAGAATATAAAAACAGTATTATTTTAAATAAGACGCTGCTTTATTTTTATTTTTAAAATAATCATAAAAGATTTAAAAGACTTTTAAATGAGCTGATTCTAAAACGAACGAAAAAATGTCACGTCTGCAATGCTTGTTTATGTAGTGAATATTAATTAAATCAATAAAATAAGTGATTAAAATGTAATATTTTATGTACTTTTCACATACAATTATTTATGATATCTAAAATCCTTATATTTATCAGTAAAATTGCAAAAGTACATCGATTTGTCGCGTCCACAATATTTATCCGCAACACGCGTTTTTTTAAGGGGATAGATACACCTTAAAATTTTAAATTAATTGATAATACATTTTACGGTAAAACTAAGGCACTCATCATATATTACCTGATGTTTTCGGTAAATTTGAACATTTTATCAAAATATAACTATACAAATTTTAAAAAAATTAATGAAGGTCGTTAGGTCCATTTGATTGGCTATAATGAAAACCTCTATATTTCTTCGGATACCGTAAGGTTTAGAGTGCCAATGTGATCGAATTGACGCTTTCAAGGTTTTATTATGTTCAAAATACGTGTTGTTAGGGTATGGGTATGGAAATTTGTATATAAAAATTATTGACCAAAGTTATAGTCAGTTTAAGCCATATTTCATAATAAAATTTTTAAAAAACGAAGAATTTTCGCTTAAATAGACTATAACTTTGGTCAATAATTTTTAAATACAAATTCCAACACCCATACCCTAGCTACACGTATTTCGAACATAATAAAACCTTTAAAGCGTCAAATCGATCACATTGGCTCTCTAAACCTGGCGGTAGTCGAAGAAATACAAAGGTTTCCCAAATGTTTTAAAAATTTGTATAGTTATATTTTGATAAAATGTTCAAATTTACTGAAAAAATCAGGTAATATATGATAAGTGCCTTAGTTGTACCGTAAAATGTATTATCAATTAATTTAAAATTTTAAGGTGTATCTGTCCCCTTAAACGCCGCAAATTTAAGTCAGAACCTTTATTTATAACTAATAAAATTTCATAATATCAATACTAGACGTGATATGTTAGTATTTTATAGTCATGTAATGTATTTCGAGCGACATGAAAGTGAAGATAAAGAGAGAATACATGCAGCACAAGCGAAATAAAGATTTACACGAACAAAAAGAAAGGATTAAGCAGAAAAATAAATACAATAAAAATAAAATTTTATTGTCTTCTCAGAGGTATAATTAATAATATTTTAAGCATTTAAATTATTAATAAATACGTTTATAATTATTTTAAATATTTAAAGAAGTACAATTTATAGTTTTTAGATCATTAAAATTTATAGTTTTTAGATCATTAAAATTATAAATTTCGTGATTATATTTTAGTAGTTTATAGTCTTAAGAAATTGTGTATAAAAATTAAAACTGTGATCCTAAATTAATTTTACCTGATTTTTAATGTGAAAAAGTCAAAGGTTCTAGAGATTTACCCATATATTATGTACGCGAGAGAATAAAGCGAACGCGCGCTTTCAACCGGCAACCGGTGCTTTCGGCGAATTCGGTCTAATACACACTCTTCTCCTTCAAGCGCGCACATACACTTCCCCTTCCGCGCTGTGATCAAATTATGTGTACAGTTCGGGCGCTCAGTCGCTAGATTCGCTAGCTCACGACTGACATAACAAGAATCGCCCCGAATCCGCTCATGCTCACTGGCAATCTCTCTACTAATCTCTGGTTCTAGCGTGGTCAAAGAAGATAAACCTTAAGGTGGCTCGAGCGACTTTTCAAAAATACTAAATCACATTAAAAATATGCGGGAAATATACTTTAAATGTTAAACTTTTTATTGCTTTCCAAAAATCATAAGCTCATCGACTAAATTATAAAGAAAAAAGAGTTGTAAAATGAGTCTAAATCATAACAAAAAAACAGGTGGTTATACACTGGTTTATGAGGATTACAATGGCATAAAAATAATTGTGAGTAGTCGATCAAAATAGAGAAATTGGGCCTGCGGCGGCTCAGTCGGTAGAGTGTCGGATTCCCACGCCGGTGACCCGGGTTCGAATCCTAGTCTCTGCCGATTGATACAAGCACCTCTGTAAAAATTACATGTGCTTTGTTTACAAACACACCGCAGACCCCCGTCGTCGATTAGCACCACATGGAAGCACAAACATGGCGACGTTAAATAATAAAAAAAAAAAAAAAAAAAATAGAGAAATAATAATGATGAAAGTGTATAAACTAACGATTTACTACACTCTGTAGTACTTTCTGCGCATGTCTATTACAAGCGGCAACATCGCATTTCAAAATGAACATGAAATGGCGGGAAATTTAAACTGACTAAACTTTAAATTGTATGACTTTTATTTTATGTGTGACTACTTTATTAATACTATTCAGAATACATTATTTATTTAGGAGTAAAAGAAACTTGTAACAAACAAGAAAATCAGTGTAAAAATCGTATAAGTACATTTCATTATTTTATAATTGTGGAGTGTCGGAATAAAATCGGATAATTGCAATTTTAAATGTTAATCTACTTAATATTGTTTATTATTGAGTAAGTGCATCTTAAAGTGTTGGTTTTATGGTAAAATATTAAGTTTAAGTATCCAATAATGTAAAATATATAAAGACAACAGTAAATTATAATAGATGAATACAACTATTACCGAAACTTGAATTATCCGGTTTTGTTCTACCACTCCTCAATTAAAACACTTTTCATACATTTATAAATTTATAATTAATCGCATGATTTTATCATACTTAAATTTTAAGCTCGATATAAAAAGACTTCTAAAAATATATTAATATCATTTGATCGTATCAGATTTTCTTTTCAAAAGATGTGATTTTAAGACCGATGTAAAAAAAGGCTATGTACAAATTCAATCAAAAACATGTATTTATATATGAATATATTGACATAGCATCTTTTTGACACTGGCTTTTTATTTGTAATTTACTTCTTGTTGCATGCACATTATGAGGCGTGTTTATTTGAAACTACTACAGAAATCACAAAGTAAACGTCATGGGCGCACATGTTCTACCGGATCAGCTGATCCTTGCGACGTTGCCACACTTACCGAGTCAGTAGCGGTCAAAAAAATTGTTACACCCACAGATAATAGAAAAAGTAAAAAAAATCGAGTTTGTTTACTCATTTATGTCATAGTTTTTACATTAACATACTAGGAAATAGTAATTCATGTTTTTTCTGAAATTATGACTATTAAATAGCTTGCTAATGCAATGCTCCTTTGGTGCCCTCGCTTGATACGGCACCTAACGCTCGAGCCACCTTAATAGAAGCGCCAAGCTGAGAAACAAAGTGAGGCACCCCAAGGGCTAGTAAGCACCCCGACCACGCGCAACGCGACAGTCGAATTTCAAATATTTCCAAAAGTCATGTAGGTAACAGGATAACGCTCGGCCATATCAATAAAAGTATGTATTTAAAAACAGTACCTTGAAAACATGTCAGTTATTGTTTGCAATACTTGAGAAATATGTATATAGAACCTAAAAACATCTAGCAAAACATATTATACTAAACTACAAATCTTATCTACAAATGGGAGAGCAATTTATATATTAGATCCATTATTCAACACTCGTCGGCAGCTATGGTCCTTTAGATAACGTATCTCCCTGGTTAAAAAAACTTATAAGACCGGATTGTAAAATAAACCTATATGATCTTATCCTATTTTATCCGGATTTTGAAACCTATTTCATATGGTCACATCCAAATCAATACAAGCTTGGTTATTTTCGGATACGTGCGGATAAAACAGGATGAGATCAAAAAGTCAATCCTGTTTTGTCCGGAATTTGAACCCGGTTTTTTTTATGCAAGTTCAAATCCGTCCCATTTTTTTATTGTAGTTAAAAAATAAATTATATTTTTTTAAACTTAAATAAAAATATTACATTATTACTATTTTGAATAGTTTTCCAGACCACCCTAGAGACACTATTCAAGGTGCGTTGGGCATTATTTTCATTTTATTTAGAAATTACTATATAAAAAAATTTTAAAATACTTGTTTATAATCTCACGACGTGTATAAATGATATAGAATAATTCAATAATCTTTTTTATAAATTTATAAATTAAAAAAAAACTTTGAGACGGATTTGAACTTGCATCAAAAAATCAAAAGTCAGATACGTTATCCACAGTACCATCGCTGACGACGAATGCTGAATAATAGACTTAATATATAAATTGCTCCCGCATTTGTAGATAAGGTTTGGAGTTTTAAGTATAAATTGTTTTACTATATCTTTTTAGGTTTTCTACATATTTTTTGAGAATTGCAAACGATAACTGACACGTTTCTAAGGTACAATTTTTAAATACATACTTTTATTGATATTGCCGGTATGTTATCGGCCAAGAGATATCCTATTACCTACATAACGCTTGGAAACATTTGGAAATCGACTGTCGCGCTGCGCGTGGTTGGGGTGCTTACTAGCCCTTGGGGTGCCTCAGTCGTCCATAAGGCTTTGCGCTTCTATTAAGGGGGGTGGGGGAGGGGGAGGGGGAGTACTCTTTCTAAACTTTTTTTTTAAATTTTTTTATTTCATTTGATGAATGTACAGCATCTGAAGAATGTTGTACTAAATTTTTAGAGCATTTGGAGCAAAACTATGGAAGATACATATAGCGATTTAATCAACGGCTGCTCCGAGTCGCTACGCTCCGATTTTGTATACCTGCGCGTCAGCTGCATGGCGAGGCTACCTGACAACTGCTTCGTAATTCTAATAACTCCCAAATTTATTTCTATATTTATGGGTCTGCTCAGGTATAAAAGTACCTATGTATGTACACTACTATACGAGGTCTGTCCCAAAAGTATCCGACCTACGTTCATATCTTCGCGCGGAGAGACTCAGGCGACCTCTGGAGGGTACGAACGTCACCAGCAACTCCTAACCTTCTCGTTAGTAGCCTGAGATACCGATGAAACGCCTTAGTTCCCGCGCAGCGTGTATTTGTTTACAACGACTTTTTTGCGTTCGGCGCAAATTGCTTATTGATAAAAATGGCAGAACGAACCGAACAGCGAATTTGCATAAAATTTTGCTTTAATCTCGGTAAAAGTTGTGCGGAAACTATTGAAATGTTGCAAAAGGCCTTTAAAGATGAGTGTATGGGCAAAACACAAATAAAAGAGTGGTATAATATAGGCGGTTCAAAAGTGGCCGCACATCTGTTGACAGTGATCCTCGTTCTGGTCGACCTTCGACGGGAACATCGTCGGATAATGTCGAGCGTGTGCGTGTTGCAGTTGAACAAGATCGTCGTTTGACTGTGAGAGAACTGGAAGATGAACTTGGAATACCAAAAAGTACTGTTTGGCGAATTTTAACCGAGAATTTGGGAATGACTCGTGTGTATGCAAAATTCATCCCGAAACTGCTCTCAGACCAGCAAAAAAACCTTCGATTAGAAATCGCTCAGGACAATTTGGAAATGATTAATAGTGATGAAAACTTTCTTAAAAAGGTTATTACTGGTGATGAGTCATGGGTTTATGGTTATAATCCTGAAACAAAACAACAATCTTCGCAGTGGAAGCTTCCATCTGAGCCTCGGCCGAAAAAAGCTCGTTAAAGTCGAAGCAACATCAAGTCAATGTTGATTGTTTTTTTCGATTATGAGGGCGTTGTGCTTCACGAATATGCCCCTACAGGCCAGACAATCAATAAAGAGTACTACGTTGAAGTTTTGAAAAGAATACGTAATGCAATCAGGAGAAAACGACCGCAACTTTGGGAAACCGGTGACTGGCTTCTTCATCACGACAATGCTCCAGCGCACGCATCAAACCTTGTGCAGCAGTATTTTTGAAACACAGTGTTGCGCAGCTCCGCCAGCCTCCATACAGTCCTGATATAGCTCCCTGCGACTTTTGGCTGTTTCCTCGATTGAAAATGCCGCTTAAAGGACATCGATTCGACAATAAACAGACTGTTGAAACTAATGCGACGAATGCACTAAAGGCGATTCCGAAGTCTGACTTTCAAGAGTGCTTTAATAAGTGGAAACATCGATATGAGCGTCTTGTTCAATCAAATGGGGACTACTTTGAAGGATGCCACCCCCCAGATGACGAAGAATAAATCAAGCGCCGAGAAATCAAGGTAGGTCGGATACTTTTGGGACAGACCTCGTATATTTACTACAGGCCTTGTATACATATTCAGTGTACTAAAGATCAGTCGAGAACGTCGCGTTCTACGGAGCAGTTCTGTACGTACGTTAGCTTGTTTCGTGTCAGTTTTCGAATATTTTGACTATTTTTCGTTAGAGTTTTTACGTGTTATACGTTTGTGAGTGAAAATGCCGAGAAAAGTTAGCAGAGAAGAAAGAAAAAGGAGTAGCTCATGGTTGAGCGATCCCAAAAAAATTGTACTACCGCACAAATGTAAGAATTTACATTACGTACAAATTTTGGAGAGGATCGGTACAGTGGATTTGAAATAACAGCCTCCACCAGCTTCAAAAACGTGAAGTTTGGAAAAATCGATTTAAAGTTTTAAACAGTAAAAAATCAGATTTATTCTCTTTCTCTTGCTGTATACTTACACAGAATCGTCGATGCCAGGTCCGTACAGTGAAGCACTTTCATTCAGGATGTCCAAGACATCTTTTTGCTCTTGTCTTCATTACGTACAAATTTTGGAGAGGATCGGTACAGTGGATTTGAAATAACAGCCTCTACCGGTTTCGAAAACGTGAAATTTGGGAAAATCGATTTAAAGTTTTAAACAGTAAAAAAATCAGAATTATTCTCTTTCTCTCGCTGTATACTTACACAGAATCGTCGATGCCAGGTCCGTACAGTGAAGCACTTTTATTCAGGATGTCCAAGACATCTTTTTGCTCTTGTCTTCGGCGAACTCGACCTTCTTTGGTTTCCTTTTCAGCATGTTCATCCGCTCGGCTTATGCGTAACAGTGCATTCACAGTAACGAGTGCCCGAGTGAAATTCTCCCATGCATCCCAGCATACGAGTAATGCGAATGAACCCTCGTATTCCGGGAAATTTTCTCGCATCTGAGAAGGCATCCGCGTGCGCTAGCCCTGATACATATCCCGCGGAATCGAGAAAAAATTCCGGAATACACGTGCTCCTGTGGCAAAGCTGGCGCACATGGGTCGACTACCAGGGTACACTCGCCATACACCTGGGCGGGGGTGCTTGCTAAAATTTCCCTGTCGATCGCATAGACAGCCTCGTATTTTCGACCAACTCGGAAGGTCGCTCCAGCACACCCTTGAACACGAGGGTGACCTCGCCTCTGCCAAACCTATGCCCGAGCACTACCCGTGTGCTTTTGTGTAACCCCTTCAGCGCGGGGGCTACCGCGAGGGCACGAGGCGTGAGACGCGCGTGTGGGCGCAACCTCGATAGATGCGAGTTTGATTGCGCACCATCGTCCGCCCGGTGACCGAAGCGAACCGCGCGCGTGTAAAGCAGACCGCACTTGAGCTCCTTCTCGATCGCGAGGCAGTACGCATGAACGCTCGGCCTCCTTCCACCCCTCACATCCGCGGGGCACATAACTCGTGCTGGAACTTCACCTCGTGTTTGAGGAGCACTCGGGCCCCTTCTCTAACGCGAGGCAGTACACAGCGAGTGCTCGGTCTCCCTCCTCCCTCTCGTACGCGGGGCGCACCGTTCGTACTCGGGCTCCACCTCGCGTTTGAGGGGCGCTCGGGCCCGGGCTTCAGGTGCGCACATGCTCGGGACCCAGCTTGAGGTGTGCCCGCGCTCGAACTCGAGCTTTAGTCCAGTCGGGGGAGCAAATAGAGTGGGTGTGGCTTGATGTACAGAGGGTTTTTCTTGGAATTGGTTCATAACAATGTGTAGAATAATAATATCGACCTGCTACGTGCGAAATACCACGGGAAGTTTGTTTAAATTAACGATATTTGCAAAATTACTGAAATTGTCTCGAAAAATCGGTTATAACTCGAGAACGAAGCCTCGGACGAAAAAATATCACTCTTTCTTTTTTGTTTATCTTGACATTTTCTACAAGATAAAAGTCTTGCCGAACAAAAAATTTTGAAACTCGCGTTTGCAATTGCAAAAAACCGTGAAAATTCGTTACTTTTTTCATCGGCTCTGTAGTCAAGGTAAATATTATCCAATATCAATAAAAATTTAGGATTGTATAACTGAAGGGTCCTCCTTGATGTATGCGCAACCCGCTCGCTGTGCGACAAATAGTTTTTTGTAGAGAGAAAAGTTAATTAACAAAGTGCGCGAACCTTTGATTTAATGTAACTTCTATAAAAATGATCTCAAATTCCGCCTGCAGCTTTGACACATATTTTGAGACATAAGGAACCACAATACATCAAAAGAATTCGATTTTTTCATTTTTTTGCAACTTTTTTGACGGTTTGAAAATTTTTGGTTAATTAACAAAATGAATTTTGGACTGAATTTCGACCGATCAAAATAATTTTTTTTACATTAATAGTTCTTCGAAATACGCTTCTTTTAAGCCCCGAAACAGTCAAATATCTCAATTAGGTCCAGAGATATCGACAGTCAAAGTTTATAGCGATTTGCAGCTAAACTATACGTCGTATCGAAGTTTTACAAAACTTAAAGTAAAGGTGAGTAGTGTACTTATTAGTGATATTTGTACCAATATTAAAGTATGTAATTTACCTGTACAAAAACCCGTTTAAAAAACCAAAGATCAGGCGAATTTCGCCGCGGCGGCAGTGTGCGCGGTGGTGGGGGAAGCCCTCAAGTCCCCGCGTCAAAGTGGTTGCCCGCGCTTAAAACTCGCACGCGCTGAAAAATTATCGATATCTCGGCAATGGAAATAGCAAATGAGATGATTTTTTTTTAAATCGATATAGAAAAGTGTAACAAACTCAAATATCAGCTTATCAATTAAATATATTGATAAACTTCGGCTCAATTGTTAATATTTTACATTATCGACATTTCGTGGCACTTTTTTAGTTAATATTTAATATACAATTTATTTTTGTTGTTAGTAAAACCACATTGTTTGCTTTTAATGTTAAAGTTATAATATTTGGTTGTTTAAAATGTTAATTTAAATATTTATATTTAAAAATTTTTAAACGTATTAAATAAATAGTACTTTTTTTGCAATATAATTGTTAAACTTTTTTGTTTCTTAAGAAGAGTAATGTATATTATATATATAATTTCCTAAGAAACCATAAAACTATATATATATATATATGATATATACATTATATTTATATATATATATTTATTTATAGATAGCTATATAATAGGGTTCAAGATGTATCTTTTATGACAGGGTTATATGGCAGGTAAATTCCCATATAAACCGTTTAAAGGGTGGAGTCGGGTCTTTCCAGGTATATTTTAGGGTTCAAGGGGACCATTCAAAGAAATTTGGCCTGGACAAGAATTGCAAGAGATCTGATTGGCTAAAAATTAGAGGTGTGGCTACATCTAAATTCGAAAAAGTACGTTGCTTCGGTTATATATAGATTTCGAGAGCGTCGTTTTCGGCAGTCTCTCGAAAGTATCTGAGCAGAGAACTTATATTTTCGGTCGTATTGAGCAGTTTCCTTGTTATTTGTTTAATTTTTGAATAGTTACACTGTTCGAAATTGATTTAAGTGCTGTGAACGTCTGGATCCTGTTTTGGTAAGTTAAAAAATTTATATAATAGATTCATTTTGTTCTAAGTAAATTGAATGAAATTTGCTATAGTGTCGATTAGCACTTGTAATTTTTCGCAAAATAATTAATTATATATATAGGAAATAGTAAAGATTGTATGTCATATTGTGTAAATTATATAAAATCTTAATATTAGTATTATCATTTTTTTCTATTAATATAATAATATATATTTTTTCAATCTGTTACTGTGCTACTTGAAAATATAGTAATTTTTAGAAAATATTTGTTTACTCAAATATTTTCTTTTAAAATATGAATATATATTAAACAATTTTTAATATGTTACACTTTTTACAGATAAATACAATGGCTGAAGCACAAGAAAATTGCATTATTTGCGATAAACCGTTGGACTGTGGACCTGTTCGAACAATTCAAGGGGAGACAATAAAAAATTTCATCGCTGCAAGTAAACAGAGAGCCGACCAGAAGCATGTTTACTTTCGAAACGAAGAGTCATTGACCCTCCATACTAATTGTTGTAAGGCATACACAGCACAAAGGAACATCACCTATGCAGTGAGAAAATTAAACGACGATTCAATCGAAGCTACGCCTGCAGCTGCGACAAGATCTATAAGTATGACACATTTTGATTTTAAAAATTTATGTTTTATTTGCGAAAAAGATACTACTGATGCGTTTCTTAAGCGACAAGATCGTTTACCAGCTGAAAAACGACAACGCGTTCACATTGTAAGCGATAATGAAACGCGCAATAGTTTGATTAAAAAGTTGAAGACCGCTACTGATAAATTAAGCTTAAGTGTTTATACTCGACTTGTAAATATCGAAGATTTAGTAAGTTTAGAAGCGCGTTATCACCAAAATTGCCAGAAACAGTTATATTCAAAATTCAGGGCCTCAGTTGAATTAGATGATTCCACAGCCAGTAAAGCCTCCAAATTTATCGCTACATACATACTAGCAAACAAAGAAGAATGCCAATTTAGTATTAAAGATATTTTACAAAATTTTGACTCTAACGCCTGGGTTTCTTTAAGGTACGTTAAAGAATATTTAAAAAGAACTTTTGGAGATGACATTATTATTCATTCGTCTCGAGATGGCCCTATTTTAACATTGATTAATGCTGGGGAAAATGTTAACAGAGATGTGGTACAAAAACAAAAAAAAGATATTAAAGAAGAACGTAAAAGAATCGTTGAAATTGCAGCAAAAATTATTTTAGAAGATATACGGGCTGAATTTTATGATATGACATCATATCCCCGTCCAGATTCGTTTCTTGAAGATGTGATTACTGATATTCCGGAAACTTTACAAATTTTATTAAATACGATTATTTTAAATCAAAAACGTAGCGTTGATAAGTATAAAAATAAAGTTATAAGTATCGCTCATGCGATCATTGCAAGTACACGGCCGCGATCATTTTTATCTTCTCTGCAAGTTGGATTAGCAGCAATGTTGAGTAAAAAATATGGCTCTAAAGAACTACTACAGATTTTAAGTGCTTTGGGATTTTGTGCTACATACGAAGAATCTCTATTATTTGAAGCGTCTGTTTTAAGTCATCCACAGAAATTAAAATTTAATGATTCTTATTTTCAATTTGTGTTTGATAACGCTGATCACAATCTTAATACAATTGATGGTAAAAATACATTTCATGCTATGGGGGGTATAGAAATTATAACACCATATAGTTCTGTATCTGGTAGCGAAAAAGTCCCGAGATTGCAAAAAATACCAAGTGCACATATTATAGGAACATTTGGCAAGGTTGATTTATATAATTTTCAAAAGCCTTCGTCTTCAGGAATGGAAAAAATTAGTGTAAAAAATTTAAATGAAATATGTCCAATGTCCCTCGATATAGAAATATCAGATACAGATTTTTTATGGCTTTGTGGAAAATCTATTAAACCCGATGAATTTGATGGTTGGAATGGATTCATGGAAAATGTAACGAAAGAAAAAGATTTTGAAAAAAGCAAAGTAAATTTTTTACCGTTTGTTAATCATGTGCCGAGTAGTTATGATACGATATATACTGTTCTTTTGGAAGCTAATAGAAGATGTAAAAAAGACAATCAGAAAGATTGCTTTGTTACATTTGATCAACCTCTTTATTATAAAGCTAGAGAAATATTAGAATGTTGCAAAGATGAATTATCTTCTGTACACGCAAGACTTGGCGGTTTTCATCTTTTAATGTCTTTTCTTGGAAGTATAGGTTTTATAATGAGCGGCAGTGGTTTAAAAGAGCTTTTATGCGAAATATATGCAGAAAATTCTGTTGATAAAATGTTATCTGGACACGCATATGCGAGAGCAATTAGAGGCCATCTTTTATGTCATTTAGCTTTAGGACGGTTGCTTCTTTCATCTATTAATTTTACTGAAACTGAAAACCAATTAATAAATAATAGTTTGCTAAATATCGGGCCAAATACATTAAATATTCTTCAAACAAATGAATTTAGTTATATTGTTGCTAAGTTTCGAGAACACGTAAAAAAAATTAAAAATAATGGACCTACTGCTAAATTATGGATTGAATATTTTAACATGGTCACTGTAGTTAAACAATTTATTGAAGCTGAAAGAACTGGAAACTGGAAACTCCATCTTCAAAGTGCGCGAAAAATGTTGCCATTTTTCCACGCTAGTGGCCATTATTTATATGCCAAATCATGCCACTTATATTTGCAAGATATGTATGCACTTGAAGAAAAAATGGATCCAGTAGAATATAATAAATTCACTAAAAAGGGCTTTTTTACAATTAGGCGCACAAATAAATATTGGGCAGGAATTTGGTCTGATATGGCAATAGAACAAATTCTCATGCGATCAATGAAGACAAGCGGTGGATTGACGCATGGTCGCGGTATAACTGATAGTTCTTTAGCAAAATGGACTTTAACAATGCCTGTTCTTATCGACGTAACAGAATCAATACAAAATTTTTGCAACGTAAGCTTTTCTACGTCTGAACAGCATGTTGATGCCAGACCATCAAGAATTTCGAGAGATACTGCGGATATTAATAAATTATTAAAATTTTTAACTACTTACGAGCCATTTGCGAGCTCAGATAATATTTTTTCAATAAGTACAGGATGCAAGGGCGATAAATCTACAAATTGTTATAAGGCTTTTGAAATCGGAATCGAAATTATGAATAGTACTGTAGGACTTAATTTTAAACAATTTAAATTCCAGAGAAAAAGTAGAGTTTTGTCAATTCAATCTGCAAGTTCAACTAAAGTTATAAAAAATGAAAATATAGTTATTGATCCGAGTTTAATTTTCCAAAGAATTTCTATTGCAATGGAAGGCAAAAAAGAACTGCAGAAATTTCTTGGCTATGAACTTGCCCCATTTCCTTTATCTATATTTGATAATGCACTTATGCGCAAAACACAAAAATCAAAATTATATAATTTTTTTATCCCGCTCGAAGAAAAACCTTTTGATGAAAATATTTCTCATGTAATTGATGGAGGCTTTTTGCTACACAAGGTTGTATGGCGACAAAAGGAAACGTTTAGTATTATTATAGACCATTATATTAATTATGTTAAAAAACATTTTAGTTCAAATGCTACTATAGTTTTTGATGGATATCCAGAAAATAAAACGTTATGCACAAAAACTGCAGAGCGTGAGCGTAGACAAACGAGACAAGTTTGCCGCGAAATTTTGTTTGATTTATCCATGGCTGTTACAGTTACACAAGACAAATTTTTAAGTAACGACAAAAATAAAAATAGACTTATTATTGCATTGCGTGAAAAATTAGAAGCAGCAGGATTTAATACTAAACAAGCGATTGGCGATGCAGATACTTTAATTGTACAGACAGCAATCGATTTAAGCAATGCACAAAAACCATCGGTAATTGTAGCTGAAGACATAGATATTCTAGTCATTTTGTCACAAATAAAACCTACAGATAAAGTAGTATATTTGATCAAGCCTGGCAAAGAACAGATTCCTAATTGTATTTACAGCGCCGAAAGTTTTTCAATTAAATCTGTTGAAAATTTGATTGCATTTATGCATGCATTTACCGGATGCGATACAACATCTGCATTTTATAAGCAAGGAAAAGGTAAAATTATAAAATTGTTAGAAAGTAGTGATAAATTAAGAGAACAAATGTTGATTTTTAATGCGCCAAATGCTCCGAAAGATGAAATTCGAAAGGCAGGGGAGAAAATGATTTGTGCGTTATACGGCGATAAAAAAGATACTTCTTTAAATGAGTTCCGATACTCATGTTTTAAAAAATGCTCTCGTAAGAGTGCCTTTAATTTAGCGGCTTTGCCCCCTACAGAATCAGCAGCTGCTTTACATTCATTTAGAGTTTATCATCAAGTACAAGAATGGTTAAATAATTCTAAAAATCCTGTTGAGTGGGGTTGGCAAATTAGTGAAAATATACTCGTTCCTTCGTATGTAATAGGCCCATTAGTACCTGACGATATTTTAAAAGATATTAGGTGTAGATGTATAAAACAATGCACCAAAACATGCGGATGCGTTAAACACGGCTTGCGATGTTCCGATTATTGTACACATTGCCGAGGACAGACATGTAAAAATAACGAAATCGTAGCTCCTGAAATTGATGATGTATTACCTGAATTAGACATCGCTAATACCGATATTCCTGAATACATTGATCAATTAAATCAAGAAAATGAAGCGCTCGAAAATATAGAGGAAATTGAAGGAATTTCATTTAGCGATGTCGAATCAGATAGCGACAGTGAGTCTACTGATGTAGAAATGCAAGATGTAGACGATCTACATATTAATAAAAAGCGTAAAGCCGAGTAATTTTATTATTGTAATTTGTATATTTAAGTTTTTACTTTTATGCGACTTATTGTAAGTTTATATGTATGTATATTTCTGTAAATAAAATTTAAAAGAAAAAAAATCACTGTAATTATTTATTTTATGTTGATTATTACAATAAATTACTAATAACAATAAAAAAAATATTAATATTAACTAACATTGCTTGGAAAAACGAAAAAGTGTCGATAATGTAAAATATCAACAATTGTGCCGAAGTTTATCAATATATTCAATTAATAAGCTGGTATTTGAGTTTGTTACACTTTTCTATATCGATTTAAAAAAAAATCATCTCATTTGCTATTTCCATTGCCGAGATATCGATAATTTTTCAGCGCGTGCGAGTTTTAAGCGCGGGCAACCTCTTTGACCCGGGGACTTGAGGGCTTCCCCCACCACCGCGCACACTGCCGCCGCGGCGAAATTCGCCTGATCTTTGGTTTTTCAAACGGGCTTTTGTACAGGTAAATTAAATACTTTAGTATTAGTACAAATATCACTAATAAGTACATTACTCACCTTTATTTTAAGTTTTGTAAAACTTCGATACGACGTATAGTTTAGCTGCAAATCGCTATAAACTTTGACTGTCGATATCTCTGGACCTAATTGAGATATTTGACTGTTTCGGGGCTTAAAAGAAGCGTATTTCGATGCATGCGCCCGTGCTCGAGCTCGAGCTCGGGTTGCGCTGGAGCTCGAGCCCGAGCTTGGTTCGCGGTCACGCGCGAGTTCGAGCTTGGGTTGCGCGCGAGATCGTGCTTGGGTTGCGCTGACGCTCGAACTCGAGCGTATTTTGCGCTTGAGCTGATCGTTCGAGCTCGAGCGCAAACCTCGCACTTGGGCGGATCGCAATCAGCGGCCAGCTACTTTTATTTTAAATAAGTTTTTTACACAAATATAGTACAAGAGAATACACTGATGAACGGTATATAATAACCTAACGCCACTTATACGCCATCCAGCACAAGGTATTCAAATTATGCTTATTGCAACTCGCTACGACGAGTTAAAAATTATTTTGTATATATTGTTATTAACACAGATATGATGCTGGCAGTATATTTATAAACGTGTATATACAATGTTTTTTTAAGATTAATCATACATATAATGCATTTATACTTGCTATGCGACAGTTTTGTGTCAATCCTGATTTTCAAGATTAGTTTAAAGAATAATTTCCATGATAAGCATAAATGTTAATTTTGTTATTTAACAATTATAGACTTAAAAGACATCAACATTGTTTTCCAAGTTTTATAATAATCAGCAGACTGCGGTTTAGATGACGAACTAGTCTAAGTCTTATAATATAATGAGAGTGAGGTTAGAATAGCTTTAATAACATTTTATGAAACTTGACGCATATTTACGTTGTCAGCATACCTTGAAGAGTTTATTTCTAGAATTAACTTCTCGGGCTTAAACATTCCTATTATACAATTACATTATATGATCTTTTAATGAATGAATTCAAGTAGTCCTAAAGTACTATTTTCTACAAACAATTAATGCACTATATAAAGCACAGCCTTGTGATAATGTTGAACTACGGTACTTGTATGTACTTCTGGACATGTAAAGATAATGGTAAAGTATCTGGAAACAAAGGATAACATCGACGTTGTAAATTATATTTGCATAAGATCGGATAATTTTCCCATGATAATTGTACATAATGCAAGCTGGAGAAATAAAAGACATTCTTAAATCTAAATATTCTTCGTTTATCAAACATCACAAACAAAATCTTCCAATATCTAAAAATAAAAATAAAAATAAAAATAAAAATTAAAATAAAATAAGTCAACATAAACACTCAAGATAAACACTCAAAATAACACTCAAAATAACACCTAACTTGAGGGTGATTTCGGTTGCTAATTAACACTCAAGTTAAGCGTTACTTTTATCTTAAGAGTTAAGTCTGAACTTGAGTGTCACCCTCAACTTAAAATACTCAAAAAGAACACCTAACTACAGACTCTCAACTTTAGTCTGGTTTCATAACCTCAACTTGAGAGTGGACTCTCATTTTTAGTAGTTACTCTCAACTTGTTTTCTGAATCTGCATAATAACAGAATCTTATAAAAATTTAACTAGATAATGTTTATATAAATACGAAGAGCATAAAGTTTTATTTCAAAAATCACTTTTTTACAGGAATCTGTATTATCTGTATTCTAAACATATATTCGTGATAAACAAACTTTCTTGAAAAAACTGCTTGTTATACCTTCCGATTTAATGGATTCCGTTATTACCTGCAATCAGAAAATAGTTTTGAATATTTTTCGTGGTAAGCAATGCGTATGGGATCCGTTTATACCCTCGCAAATTTAATTGTTCAGTTTTATATTTATTTAATATAATGTACAAACAACTCATTAAAACTGTGGGTTTACTAACAAAAATTTATTACTTAAAGTTATAGTTTAAATAGGGTAAAAACATTTTTAATTTGTCGAGTCTACGATTGAAAAACATTTGTTGTGAATTGTAAATATATTTTTTATTTTTGTAACTAAATTTTTTTATATCTTCATAAAAATATTTTATCAGATTTAATATGCGTTCTAGGGTCTAGGTACATGTCTTAAAAGTTTGTAAAACATGCATTTTCAACTCACCGAAAAACCAATATTTAATTCCGCGACTGAAAAAATCACAATGGAAAAATGGTAAGTAGGGGGGGGGGGGGCTCGACAGCATAAAATATAGCGTTTCGAAAAAATTTTTTTATTACCAAAAGAAGCTGTAAAATAAACAGACTCCAGTAAAATAACTAACACGAATAGTTATAGAGTTAAAGAATGTTGCATACTACAAGTAGTATTAAAAGTTATTAGTTATTTTTAAAAAATAGAACTTCCCTACTGCAAATGACAACTGTGAAAAACTGTGAAAAAGTATGAAAAAAATGCGAGAAAGTGTGAAAAAATGTGAAAATACACATACTTTTGAAACATCTGTCACAAAACAAATATGTACAGTTTTTCACATTTTTTCACAGTTCTTCACAGTTTTTCACATGTTCTTACATTCTTTTTCGTTACATTGTCTTATATAAAGGAAATTACAACTGTTAGAAAGTGTGATAAAATGTGAGTAACTGTGAAAAACTGTGAAATACTATGAGAAACTGTGACAAAATTTATGAAATATTCTATAATTATTTTTTAAAATTCTGTTTCAAATGTAAGCCCAATTTCACAGTTTTTCACGAAATTTTCATGATTTTAGGAGAGATCGGGATATTGCCGGTCACTTAAGCAAACGTGCTTGTTATTTCCACTTTCAAATTGTTTTTTAACTTTAAATAATTATTGTGATAGTTAAAATCATTGACTTAAAATATTTCTTATTGGTTTAATATAAAATATAAGATATCGGAGCTTTAAGCTGATATAAAACAAAGCATTTTGACCGAATTTACCCCATATGAAAGGGTAATACCGGTCAGCCTTGGTACAATTCCCGCCACCAATAAAAAGTTAGTTATCAATTATATGAACTTTGATATGATCTGTCGCATTATTATTCGCACTTACACAGTGA
This sequence comes from Gastracanthus pulcherrimus, assembly GCA_949152435.1. Classification (NCBI taxonomy): domain Eukaryota; kingdom Metazoa; phylum Arthropoda; class Insecta; order Hymenoptera; family Pteromalidae; genus Gastracanthus; species Gastracanthus pulcherrimus. The sequence goes on from OX424574.1 coordinate 127,274,489, forward strand.
AATATGCAACACATAACCACTGTTCAATCAAGAATACTTAAGCAAAGTTTCCCTACCTGAGAGTGCAGCGCAACGTTTTCTTAACCTTACATTCGGGAGCGTCATATAAATAACATTGTGGCCAGGATTAGCCCAATTCTGCTTATAATTTAAATTGAAATTACAAGAAAGCAATAGGTTTATACTCTTTTTTCTTCACTACTTCGTATTGTTAGATTTTCAAATTAATAAAGTAGCAAAAAATAACTACATAAACTAACAAATAATATGCATAAAAGCTTATTTTATAGACCAGATTTCTTATAAGAAATGTAGGCCAACACTTTGATTGTGTATAGTTCCATAATAAAAAAGAATAGAAGGTTGATTGGACATTAGATTAATTAATTGCATTTTATGTTGGGTTTCATATACTATTCGAATTATTATATGTATGATTTATCTTTAGGTTTGAAGCTGTTAAATGTTTTTATTTACCACGAACAATCCGTTGATTGCTTATGTTATATAACTATAATAAATTCAATTGTTGCTGGCGAACAATGGTATACTCAAATCGACCAAATCTTTTAATTTATGATATTAGCTGAACTTCATTTCAACAATTTATTTTGGACTTTCATACAGATCAATAAAATTGTGATGCTGTTATCAACCGACCAACTACACTGAGAAAAGTAAGTAATAACGGAAACTACAAGGAGTACGAACAATTAGTAGACTGGGTAGGCGAAAAGTATAATATGGTGCGATTAGTAATGTATCACAGCCAAACTAGGACTGAGTGCAATTATTTTAATTAATTAAATTAATCTGGTCGATTAATTTAATAAAATTAAATTAATTTTATTTATTTCATTTTATTTAATTCAATTTCTCTAAACTGCGTATTGCTGATTCAACAATACTTTGTTATTGCTCTCACAGCTATATTATTTTGCTGTGACAACCGTACAATATCACCGACCACCTTAATGTAGCTACGACAGCAATACGAGGTCTGTCCTAAAAGTATCCGACCTACGTTCATATCTTCGCGCGGAGAGACTCAGGCGACCTCTGGAGGGTACGAACGTCACCAGCAACTCCTAACCTTCTCGTCCGTAGCCTGAGATACCGATGAAACGCCTTAGTTCCCGCGCAGCGTTTATTTGTTTACAACGACTTTTTTGCGTTCGTCGCAATTTGCTTATTGTTAAAAATGGCAGAACGAACCGAACAGCGAATTTGCATAAAATTTTGCTTTAATCTCGGTAAAAGTTGTGCGGAAACTATTGAAATGTTGCAAAAGGCCTTTAAAGATGAGTGTATGGGCAAAACACAAATAAAAGAGTGGTATAGGCGGTTCAAAAGTGGCCGCACATGATGATGATGATGATGCAAATTCGGGCGCTAATTTTGAAATGAATGATCGGGCGGTAGATGAAAGAAATATGCGCGCAACCTTTAGAAGATTTGAAAAGTAAAAGGCGCGCGTAATATCGGAGGTGCGAGAGAGAGAACGATAAGAAATGTGTCGCGGCGTCATCTCGCGGAGAGCGCGGAACTAACACTTACGTTCCCCCAGCGCTTCATTGGAACCGTTCTTCTATACAAGTCTATATTTGTTGGTATTTCCTATCATCTACTAAGTAATATTGACGTAACCTGTCGGCAAGATAGATCTCTATATTGAAATTATCACTTATTTTAATTAACATTAAAGTATTTTTTTATTGATGGTTTCATGTTCATATACTATTATTATTGTTTTGAAAGTAATGTAACAATAAAGCAAGTGAACCAATTACCATCCCCTTCGATACTTGCATTTGAAAAACTATGAATCATAAAGTTATTCGGTGAAATAATCAATGCAGAGCACAGTAATTGGTTCACATATCCTAGTTATAACAATTAATATGATAAATGGTACTATTATTTTTATTAATTTAGTTATTATTATTGTGATTATTATTATTCTTGTTATTATTACAATTTTAATTACAAAGTTCATATTTACTTATTATAGATAATTTACATCTCCTTATTTATTTTTCAACTATAAATAAATCATTCATAAGTACTTGTAAGGTTTTTAAATACCAACACATTTATACTGTATTCAATTAAAATTATTAACTGACCGTCGAATATTGATGTCCTTGTCTAAGTAAGTTTTCGACATTCGGAGTAAGAAAGATTTCACCAACAGTTATCTATATTCTAAAATAAGTAATTGTTTTTGTATTTCCTTAAAAAAAAGATAGGTACTTTTTGGGACTTATAATACTACTTAATATTTATTGTTCTCAATCGAAGAGGGAAATGTTTAGTTTTATATTAATCAAATCATTATTATTTAAATAAATAAATAAATAAACAAATAGAAAAAAATATGCGTTGGAGAGTAGGAATCTGCTATCGTTAAGTGGCATCCACTTAAATGAATAGTTTTTTTTTGGTAAATTTTGAATTAATTGAAAAATTAAATTTTCTAAATATTCATGAAATTTTATTGATAACTGTTTGAGAACAATAAATTAAAAAATATAAAAATATTTAACTAAACCTTATATTTTTTAATCCATTCTTCTCCTACAATAATTAATAAAAACCTTTAACTGAAAATTATAAAACTAAAACGCCGGTAAGGTTGGAATCGGGTTAGTTCTTTACATGTTTTTGATAAATATCTCTTTTATTGTATCAATATAAAAGATAAGAAAAGATTCTAAAAATATATACAAAAAATTGCATCGGTAAGTTAGGAATCGTGTTAGTATTTCTTATCTTCTTGATAACTATTCCATATTTTAATTATATAAATCTTCTCGTATAAAGAATGGTATTAGATATTATATAAATAACTATGAATAATAAGAGTATAAATGTGAACTTTAACGTGTAATATTAATATATGATTTGAAGTTACACAAGTAACAGGTCCATGTGGTCAAGTGGTTAGAGCATCAGCACAGCAGTCTCGAGATCGCCAGTTCAATTCCCAGCATCACCCAAAAATTTTTTTAATTTATAATTATTTCTATATTTCTGTTTCAGATAATCATATAATAACTACTGTAAATAAATCTAGTTTAAAAAAGAATTAATACCTGTAGAGTACGCGCGAAGGAAATGAATAATTTTTTCTTTACTGGGGATTAACGTCCGAAAATCGGGTTGGAATCGGTCGTAGATTTCTAGACCGAATCGTATAAAATATGGTATACAAATCCGAGCCCGGATCTAGTGAGGTTTTTCCGCCCGATTCCTACCTGACCTACGGAAATCTGGTCTGAATAGGGTCTGGTTTACATGAGATTTGCTGCACGGGAAGCTCGAGTTCGAGCGCGAGCACACCTCAAGCTGGGTCCAGAGCATGTGCGCACCTGACGCCCGGGCCCGAGCGCCCCTCAAACGCGAGGTGGAGCCCGAGCACGAACGGTGCGCCCCGCGTACGAGAGGGAGGAAGGAGGCCGAGCGCTCACTGCGTACTGCCTCGCGTTAGAGAAGGGGCCCGAGCGCCCCTCAAATGCAAGGTGAAGTTCCAGCACGAGTTATGTGCCCCGCGGATGTGAGGGGTGGAAGGAGGGCGAACGTTCATGCGTACTGCCTCGCGATCAAGAAGGGGCTCGAGTGCTCAAGAGCAGTCTGTTTTACACGCGCGTAGTTCGCTTCGGTCACCGGGCGGACGATGGTGCGCAATCAAACTCGCATCTATCGAGGCTGCGCCCACACGCGCGTCTCACGCCTCGTGCCCTCGCGGTAGCCCCCGCGCTGAAGGGGTTACACAAAAGCACACGGGTAGTGCTCGGGCATAGGTTTGGCAGAGGCGAGGTCACCCTCGTGTTCAAGGGTGTGCTGGAGCGATCTTCCGAGTTGGTCGAAAATATGAGGCTGTCTATGCGATCGCCAGGGAAATTTTAGCAAGCACCCCCGCCCAGGTGTATGGCGAGTGTACCCTGGTAGTCGACCCCTGTGCGCCAGCTTTGCCACAGGAGCACGTGTATTCCGGAATTTTTTCTCGATTCCGCGGGATATGTATCAGGGCTAGCGCACGCGGATGCCTTCTCAGATGCGAGAAAATTTCCCGGAATACGAGTGCTCCTCTGGCAAGGCTGGTACACGGGGCTAATTTCCAGGGTTCATTCGCATTACTCGTACGCTGGGATGCATGGAAGAATTTCACTCGGGCACTCGTTACTGTTAATGCACTATAAATCAAACGTTCCAAAAGAAAGTTAGAGCGCTGATTTATGATACGCGATTACCGGAGAATATGTGGAATCTTTTGCTTAGAGCAGCTATTTTTGTTTATAATAGAACTCGTCATAAGTCTAACGGCATGATTACACCACCGGCCAAATTCAGCCCGGATTTTAAAATTGATTTGACGCAACTGAAACGTTTTGGATGTATGTGTATGTGTGTGTCTGTTTGTGTGTGTTTATGTTTATGTGTGTGCGTGTGTGTGTGTGTGTTTGTGTGTGTGCGTGTGTGTGTTTGTGTGTTTGTGTGTGTGCATCCACATATTGAGTAATCCGCGGTAACATTTGATGCTGCTTGACCGAAGAATACGCAAGTAAGTAAAATTTATATAATAAATTTATATAATAAATTTTACTTACTACGGCTAGAAGTTGGTATATGATACAAATTATGCTTACGATTCGCACACCACCTTAGAGGTACTGTAAAATTTATTATTTTTGGAATATGTGTGCGCCCACACATACTAATATGAGTGTGTCTGTTTGTAGAGTATACAGTGTGCTTAGAGACTATAGATTGTTCTAAGGTTCCCCTACTATTACGCACAAAGTTAGCTGGACCAACCTGCTGTGTACTCGTTGTGAATACGACTCAGAGAAACGACGCGCTTATTCTTTCTTTTGAACATATATATCTTAACGAAGTGTATCAATAAATATTTGATAGTTCTTAATAAACTATATTACTTATTTTCACCAATATACAACCCACATAATCTTCCGAAAATTATAAAATATAGATTATTTATGTTGATAATTATATGACATGTTAGAATTATTAAACGACTTATGTCATTAAATTTTATAATAAATTTTTTTTAAAACCGTGGAACCCAATTCCAGGAGCCCTATAAACTACGGGACATAGTGAGTCTTATTACATGATTATTAAAAGAGGTATTTATATTGTAAATTATATTATTGATTTTAAATCTTCATTTTAGTAATCAAAATCAAAAGACCTTTATATATTAATATTCATAAAAATTTATTGTTAGAAAAATTTATCAGAAAAAGTATCTGTTTTAATAATCATGTTGAGACTCATCATGGAAAGTCATCCTCTTGTCGCACGAAGTCTATTTACCCCCTTCAACAAATACACTTAATAAAAAAATTTTTATTAAAGTTAATTAATGAATTGTAATTAATTTAAAATGTGTGAATAGTTCTATGAATAATAAAATAAAATACATTCTTGATATTTTTTATTAAGTGTATGAAAATAATCACGTTAATTTTAATTTATTTATTAAGCCTAGTTAAATCATGTCATGTCATCATATAAGTAGATAAAATAAATAAATATTTTTTAAATTAATATGATTGTTTTTATATGTATACATGCAAGGGTTCTCTGTAACGTAAACAATAAATTTAGAATCTTATAATACTTAAACAACTGGCATATTGCCAAAGAAAAATTCGAACCCATTTGGTCTATCTGAAAGAATGTCGAAAAACATTCGACATTTATTTATCTTTTTTGTAATTGGACGATTATTCACTAAGATACAGTAGGTTAAGAGGACGTGCGGGTCGTTGAGAGGTCACGATATTGCATGATTTCACATTTTTCATATAATATCGTGACGTAATTATTTCTGCCTCAATGTTATACTCAAATAATTTGATTATTTTCAATCGCGTACCGTTACACAAACCGTCTGTTATACTTAAATATCTAATCAGCATCACTATTGCATTTACTTTTAATTCTAATGGATGTGGTGGAAGACCTTCTCGAATATTATTCAGCATTTCTATTGGATAATTTAAATAAATATTTTCATCGGTTTGATCAACCCTCTTATGAGTTGCATAATTTAAACTGTAATAAGTCTTTGATACTCCATTTAATAATTTTAAAACTATTTCATTTATGATTTTAACATCTTCATTATGGGGAACTAAAATAACGCGATCAATTGAATTGATAAGGTTAATATTACCATACATTTTATTACAGATATCGTTAGTCTTCCATTTATTTGGAATTACAAATTGATTGATTTTTCCTTCACCTAATTCTAATAATAATGAAGCAAATTCTATATTTTTCGAGCGGATATTTTTTGTTAATTTCATGATTTTAAAATGAGGCCATAAATTAGAAAATTTAATTATTTCTTCTATAATAGGGGAGGCGGGGTATTGCCGGTCACCTAAGCTAACGTGCTTGTTATTTCTACTTTCAAATTGTTTTTTTAACTTTAAATAATTATTATGTTAGTTCAAACCATTGACTTTAAATATTTCTTATTGGTTTAATATAATTATTTATAGCACACTAACCTCAAAATGCCCACTTTATTGTCGATTTTGAGGTTGTTGTGCTATAAAATATCGTATGAGACTGTTGTGGGAGGTGTTTTTCTACCTTGCTCGATTTTCTCACTCGCTTCGCTCGTGCGAAAACCCTCGAGCAAGGTAGAAAACCATCTCCCACAACAGTGTCATAATATACTATTAAGATATCGATGCTATAAGTCGAAATAAATAAAAGTATTTTGACAGGATTTACCCCACATCAAAGGGCAATACCGGTCAACCTTGGTACAATTACGGTAACTATTAAAAAGTTACTTTTATAGGTGAAAAATTTCTTTAAATCAATTATATGAACCTTCATATGATCCGTCGCATTATTATTCGCAATTATACAGTGAAATATGTAATAACATAACCACTGTTCAATCAAAAACACTTAAGCAAAGTTGTCCTACCTGCTTCGTAATGACTGAATTCTGCTTAGTAATTTAAATTGAAATGACAAAAAAGCAATAGGTTTATACTCTTTTTTATTCACTACTTCGTATTCTTAGATTGTTCAAATTAATAAAGTTGCAAAAAATAACTGAAGAAAGTAACAAATAATATTCATAAAAGCTTATTTTATAGACTAGATTTCTTATAAGAAATGTAGGCCTAAACTTTGATTGTATATAATTCTCTCAATAAAACTGAATAGAAAGTTGTTTGGACATTAGATTAATTGCATTTTAAGTAGCGTTTGATATACTATGCGAATTATTACCTAAAAATGTTTAGATTAAAAATAAGGGTTACCGGAATTGGCCAGTGACCGGCATTACCCCGTTCTCCCCTAGACCTGTGGTAACCATGCTTTATTACTGGAAAAATTTGTCTGAAATCACCTCCTAATACTACGAGGGTAGTTCAATAAGTCTTTAGAATAAAGTATAAAAACAATTTTTTTTGGGTAAATTTTTTTTTATTTTTCAACATAATCTTCTTGGAGCTCTATACACTTGGTCGATCGCTTTTTAAGTTTTTTTAATCCTTCAGAAAAGTGCGTTTTCGGAAGTTCCTCAAAATAAGCACTTACAGAGGCAATGACGTCTTCGTTGTCCGTAAATCTCTGTCCACCGAGCCATTTTTTCAAGTTTGGAAATAAGAAAAAGTCACTGGGGGCTAAATCTGGTGAATACGGTGGGTGTTCGACCAATTCGAATTTTAGTTCTTCAATTTTAGCCATTGAAACGAAGCATGTGTGAACTCGGGCGTTGTCGTGATGAAAGAGAATTTTTTTTCTCGCCAAATGTGGTCTTTTTTTTTAATTTCTTCTTTCAGCTGCTCTAATAATGATGCATAATACTCACCAGTAATTGTTTTACCCTTTTCCAAGTAGTCAATAAGTATAATTCCACGTGCATCCCAAAAAACTGTAGCCATAACCTTACCAGCTGACTTTACGGTCTTTGCCTTCTTTGGAGCTGGTTCGCCTGTGGAAATCCACTGTTTGGATTGTTCCTTTGTCTCAGGAGTGTAGTGGTGTATCCATGTTTCATCCACAGTCACAAATCGACGAAAAAATTCCTCAGGATTCCGACTTATGCGCGCCAAAAGAGCCTCAGAGGCGACCACTCTATTGCGTTTATTCTCAGCTGAGAGCAAACGCGGCACCCATCTTGCCGATAGCTTTTTCATGCCTAATTTTTCATGTAGAATTGAAACAACTGCACCTATAGATATCCTTGTGGCCTCAGCTAACTCACGCACTTTTAATCTTCTATCCTTCAACATCATATCGTGGATTTTATTGATGATTTCGGGAGTAGTTGCTTCTACGGGCCTTCCTGAACGTGGTTCGTCACTTATTGATGTACGACCACGCTTAAATTCATTTACCTAGTTATAAACCGTTGCTAAGGTAGGGGCAGATGTGCCATGAACTGAGTCCAATTCATTTTTTATCTCATATGGAGTTAAACCCTTTAAATGAAAATGTTTAATTACCGCTCTGAACTCGTTTTTTCCATTTTTCTTAACAAGCAATTTTTTTTTTCAATTGGTTATAAAAACACGTAAACTCAGAAGATGTGGACTGTAACTGCACCATATATCTAGTCGGGAGTGGTGCTGACTGAAAACAGATGATTTGGAGCGATTCGCGCGCCATCTGTTGGTCATTCTAAAGACTTATTGAACTACCCTCGTATTAATTTTCCACCGAAAGGAATATCATTACGACATACATCTTGTAAAGTGCGATCAACTATTTCCAAAGTTTTTCTTGGGGATCATAGACGCTTCATTTCAAATGATAAGATCAACTTCTCTTAATTTCTTTTTATCTGATTCTAACTTTAGAAAGGCACTTTCTATACTATTTCAATTTAAAGGTAGTCTAAAAGTACGATGGCTAGTCATTCCTCTAGGCAATGATATAGACGCAATCCCTCTCCAAGCCATTAATAAAACTTTATTGTTTATCGATATAAAATGGTGTATTAAGGTTTTGTATATAAGAAAGTTTTTCCTGAGCCGAGAACTCACGTTTCCAACAGTTGCAATCATGAAATTCGTGAAAATTGCTGTTCTGATTTCGACGAAACTTTGAGAAATACATATTTAATATTCCATAAATATAATGCAAAAATCCAAATGTTAAATCACCAATTTTAAGAATTAATATAAGCATACGAATAAAATTTTTCACGTTCACTCAACCATTTAAGCACACGATTTGGCCTACCACGAAAGTAAAAAACAACCACCCTGGTAGAAATCTTATCGTGGCGCCCACATTCGCTATATAGGCCTTTATAGGCAAACTAGATAGTACTAGACTGTACAAAACTCGATAAATCCACACAGATCTACATAGTTTTCTCAATAATAATATGTACGTATAAAATCTGTGAGGTTATATATTATTTATTGAACAGAACTTTTATTGTAAAAATTAATGTTAAAAAAAGTTTAACATGCAAGTTTGCAATTATAATAATAAGATCTATATTTCTATTCATACTATTTACATATAAAAGTAGTCAGAAAGCATATCTAACGTAAGAATGAAAATTTAGAAATAATGTTCCTTGCATATGAAAAACAATGATCACAAAATAATGTTATTGATTGATGTAGTTGTTTCATGAAAAGTAATATATAAATAATAATAATATCTTATGTACAAATATGTACTTTATGACATGCTTTATTTAAAAACTAGAATTTTAATTTCAGAATTGCAAATAATTTTGTATCCATATGTGAGTTCTTATAATACATAAACTGCTCATCCGTGACAACATTTTCAAAGACAAACACAATAGTCGAACACATGTAGACGATAATTTTCTTTATAAGTAACAAATTACTATGTTTTAACTGGCCATAGATGTCAAATTAAAGTGTTTGATTATAAATTAATCACAGTAGGAAATACAAAAATAAAACATACATATAATAACTCAAATACATTTTTTTTTTTTAAATAGAAAATTAATCGGTTGATAATAAATGTGTGTGAAAATAGTTTTCCTTACATAAACCATACAGGTTTTGAAACCAAGCCTGTTTTTAGGATGGAACATAATCAAATGTAAGGAAACTAATTTTACATTAACAAAATAAATATATGCACGAATACTTCATATAGTTATTTGGATATTCAGATTATTTTCTTATTTTGATTGTTTAATATATATGTGTAACATAATATTATTATTGAGTTCTTAAATACAAAAACTCGATGCATCTAAAATTTGATAACCTTACACTTTAGAGGTTATTTACATTTACTTACATTGGTAATAGGTGAACAATAGCATGTAAATACCTTTAAATCAAAATAATACATAAAAAGTTCAATAGATTTTGCGTCTGTTTCTTAAAACATAACCTTTAAGTGGTTGTTATTGTCATAATTTTGCTTATCTAGTTTTATCGGGGCAAATAATATGGGAAACTAGAAGGGACGACCGTTACACGCCTTTATAGTAGCTATCTAGTTTGCCTACATAGATCTACACAGCTCGCGATTATTCTACATAGATCTATAAAGTGGACGGGATAAATTTCTACCAGGGCAAATACGCATTTAACTCACAGAGTACCGATAGTACTCCCTTAGATTGATTTTCTAAATAAAATAGTGATTGGTCCACGTTTTTCTAGAAATAGAAAAATAAAATCAGTCGTACATCTTTCCTTCAATACGCTTAATTTCTATATGTTTTTACAATATTATTTAATAGGAAAAACTATTGTAAAAATTCTTCCAGGAGGAGACAAACGTCACATCTAAAATCTAAAGCTATATATAAAACAGATTTCTACTATCGAGGTGAAGATAAAAACGTTAATAAAAAAATTAAAATTATATTTATTATAATGAAAAATATATAATAATTTAAAATTTACATAATAATTTTTTCTAAATAAAAAAATTAATGTTTATTACATTGCTTGTTGTAAATTTGTGATTCCTAAAATAATTTTTAGGATTCCATCATGTACATAGAAGATGTATGGGAAAGTAGGTGCAATACAGAACTCTGTTTTACCAGCATCGTAAAAATATAGATAATATAATATCATTTTTTTTAATATACTGTTTATTTATAAATTATGCAGGATTTATTTTTATAATATCCAAATCTGATACAATATAATATAATATAGTACATGGAGTTATCATTGTACCTAACTATTACTTGTAAAATATAAGTAAAATTTCTTTAAGGATTTTTTAACTCACCCCGCCATAAAGTGCGTACTTTTTCCCCGCCGAGCCGGAGAAAAGCGCTACATTAAAGGAGCAAACAGATACGACAGCTGTTGATGCACAATAAACGATATATAAAATATGATTATTATGGTTTGATTGTTTGAACTTTATTTAGAAATGATAATCTAGAATTAAAAAGAAATTATAAAATGTTCATTAAGCGTAATTATTCGAGTTCTTAAAATTGAGGTTAGAAAGTTGTAACCAAAATTCAAACATCTTAATTGTCAACCTTGATTTTGAACCTATATATTTTATTTTTGTTTTACACAAATACTATTTGGAAACAAACATAAAAGATAAATAGATAAATTAAATAGGGCTTACTGTCTTGTTTTATTTTGAAATTATTTAGTATTAATAAAGCAAGTTAATTTAATCTACTTTTTTTGTTACATTATACTTTATAATTAAACATTATAAAACTCTAATAAAGTTTATATATCAATAATGCAGTGCCAAGTGCTTTGAAAGAACTCAAATTGTTGAACTTGCCTTGTAAATTTGAGTGCGCTCTTACAAAATGTTATGTTAATATTTTAGAAACTCACTGTTGACTAACACGTTACATATAACATACTGAAAATTACTAAATTACACTAGTTTAATTAGAAAAATACTTACAAATATTTTATCAAAAAACTCTATCTAAGCTATTTTAAGTAACTCAAATAAATTCTAAAAAAAATTCTTTTGAGAATAGAAGTAAGTTTGCTAGAGTTAAAGAAAGATGTATATTCCCTTTCTACCATATGAGTACAACTTACTTACCCATTTTCAGTTACTATCATTGTATAATTCATAAGATATGTAAGATATTAGATCTGGGGACCGACTAATAACTTTTTGAATAACTTCAATAAAACTCTTATAAGAAAAATTACAAAGTGTGAATTCTCTGTTAAGAAATTAAATTCAACTATAAGTTCCATAGTTAATTGAATTATTATAGAAATTGAAATTCATCTCTCAAGTGTGAACCTTAATTTTGATTCTATTTACATTTATTTCTTTAAATTCTTTTTTTATTAAGAACATAAACAAACGTATAGTTCATTTAAAAAATCCTTATAGTCTTCTTTAATTTTTAAGCTAGTTATTATTAATAAAACAATTTACTTTAATCTACTTTTTTATATATCAAACTTTGAAACTGAACATTATGAAGTTCTAATAAAGTATATGTATCAGAAATGAAGTGCCGAGTACTTTGAAATAACTAAAATTATATGTTACATATAACAAACTGAAAATTAGTAAATTACTCTATATTAATAGGAAGAATACTTAAAAATATTTTTATTACTAACTTTAGCTAAATTATTTTAATAGTGAGAAATAAGTATGCTAGAGTTAACAAATATATATATTCTCTTTTTGCTATATGAGTATAACTTACTCAGCCATTTTTAGCTTCTATCTTGGTATAGTTTAGAAGATGCGTAGTATGTTGCATTTGGTTACTGTCCAAAAATAATATTCTCATAAGTGACTCTTTCGAAGATAAAGAACTCAATCACTATAATTGAATTGAATAAGTAAACAGGTAACTGGTTATTTAATCTTAATAGAGAATCTGCACTTCATACTATTTCTTATAGGAGCTTTACTGCAGTTATTCAAAATATTAATAGTCAATGCCCAGATCTAACATGTTACGTATCTTCTAAACAACTGTACAATGATAGTAACTGAAAATAGATAAGTAAGTTACAGTCGTATTTTTCCAATTGAAAGAAAATTTTGTTGGATTTTATTCAAGTCAATATTAAAATAGATCAACTAGAGTTTTATAATTCAAATATTTTTAAGTATTCTTTCTATTAAAATTGCGTAATTTACCATATTTTAGTTTGTTATATGTAGCACGTAAGTTCACAATCAGTTTCACTAATTTTAATATATAACAATTTGTATAAGAGCACACTCATATTTACATACGAATTCAACTATTTTAATTCTTTCGAAGCATTTAGCACTGTATTACTGATGCATAAATATACTCTGTTAGAGCTTTATAATGTTCAATTTCAAAATAAATTATTGTACAAAAAAATAGAAAATTAATTTCTATTCAAATAGTTTTGTTATTAAATAGCTTTAAGCTTTAAGAGTGAAGAAGGATATATATGTCACTTCTTAGTCTATCTATATATTTTTTGTTTTATTTCAGATTTTAATTATAAAAATATAATAGATTACATTACGATACGTGTGACTCAAATGGCTCTTTTTTATACGGCGCACAATTAGCGCCGTGTAAAACTGAACCATTTAAGTTACGAGTATCGTATATTATTTTATGCACTGCTTGCCTAAATCCGCTGTCACACCTATCCGTGCCTTAAGTGCGGATTTAGGCCACACAATGCTATAAAAGTTATAATATATGTCAAATCAAAATTAAGATTCACAATTGAAATGAATTCGAATTTCTTTCACAACATTATTCTAACCTCAATTTTAAGGACTACAAAATTATTAATAATTCTAAACATTGTGAAGATTTTTTTCAAGTCTATTGTATTTTCTGAATAAAGTTCAATATCAACTCTGAATAATCTTGTTACTTACTGTGTATTGTATATGGATATTTGTATCCGTTTGTTGTTTATTTTGTTATTGTTCAGGTACTCTGACTATCGCCTGACCATTCCCAGACGTTGGACTGCAGCCTTACAAGACCCTGACCTGTGCGCCATTACATACCTCATAATAACCTTGTCATGCACCCTGATAAGGGGCACATTAGTTGCTCAGGCAGTCTGAACTCAATTTCTACTCGGGATATTAAAGTTCCAACGTGGCGAAGTAGTTACAACGCTGGAGTATCAAGCAGCAGGTCGCCGGTTCGATTCTCAGCCACATCAGTTGTTTTAAATTCTCTTATTTTTTCAGATATTTTAATAAAATAGTTTTAATCATAAAATATGTCACGTGTTTGTAATGTACAAGGGAGAATGGGGTAATGCCGGTCCACTGGCTAATTCCGGTCACCCTTATTTTCAATAATCTAAACATTTTTAGGTAATAATTCGAATAGCATAACAAACGTAACATAAAATGCAATTAATTTAATGACGAAACCACCTTCTATTCAGTTTTATTAAGAAATTATACACAATCAAAGTTTAAGCCTACATTTCTTATAAGAAATTTGGTCTGTAATAGGTTCATATAATTGATTTAAAGAAATTTTTCACCTATAAAAGTAACTTTCTAATAGTGACCGGAAGTGTACCTAGTCTGATCGGTATAACCCTTCATGTGGAGTAAATCCGGTCAAAATCCTTTTTTTATTTCGATTCATTGTTTCGATATCTTAAATTTATATATTAAACCAATAAGAAATATTTAAAGTCAATAGTTTGAACTAACATAATAATTATTTAAAGTTAAAAAGACAAGTTGAAAGTGGAAATAACAAACACGTTTGCTTAGGTGACCGGCAATACCCCGTTCTCACCTATTATCTAATAATGTTAAATAATAATAATAAATCAATGTACTTCAAATCGTACAAGAAATATTTCTAAAGAACTTCTATCAATATTTCGTGGAATATTGTAGTAATGTGAATAGAGCTTTGCGGGTTGTGTCAACAAAACATTTCCATAATCTTTCAGAAAACTTTCAAATATTTAAAAAATTTTAAATCTGAATAACAGACATTCCAGAAATATCTCATGAAATATTTCAGAAACATATCAGAAATATTTCATGCTGTGTGGGAACCCACTATGAAATGTTTCTGTAACATTTTAAAAAGGTTTCACTAGTAACTTTTTGAGAATCATACCCAAAATGTTTCATGAAAATTTTTTGCAAGTTCTTGGAGCGGACATAACAACATTTCGAAAAGCTTTCATTGAAATATTTCTTGAAGGTTTCAAACCTTGCATGAAACCTTGCTGAAACCTTGCTGTAACATTGGGTAATCATTTAAATCAGGTGATTCCGAGTATAAATCAACTGAATCACCTTATTTAATCAGATACTAAATTCGGTGATTACGACCGGTGCTACATATCGTGTCAAAGCGAAAGGTGATTTGTCATCTGATTTTTTTCAGTTTGATTTTTTTGTGAACAAGATTTTAAATAGACTTATAGTGTTTTTTCACACATGAATAAGATTCACAATTTCTACAAAATAAAACAATATTTCGGTAATATATGAAGAATAATTGAAAATACTCTATAAATTTTCAAGCGTGATTTCTTCACTCAAACCGCTTTAAATGGTTTATTTAACACTCGCAAAGAGTAAAATCTCACTCGAAGCAAGCCATACGTGAGCCACCTGATGCCTTGCGAGTGAAAATATCACTCTTCAGAATTTAGATGGTAAGATAATATGATTTAGAGCGGTTAATACTTTATTTAATTACACATTTATATTTTTCATCCAACATTCAATTTGTTTAAATTTGTATTAGGCTATTTCACGTCTGACGTCATCGACAAGATGGTCGACGTCTGGGAGTAAAACATTGGAGTTTCAAAACGTAAAGATTGCGAATAAAAAGTATTCTAGTGCGTATTTGGCATTTTTTACTAGTGTTTTTGCAGATAAATAAAATAGATATTAACAGCAATCGAATAAAAAATGTATAATACCGTTTTACTCCCAGAGGTTGGCCATCTTGCCGATGACGTCAGACGTGAAATAGCCTAATATACTGAATTGAGAGAAGTGCGTGCAACTCACGCAATTCAAACGCTAGTCTGATATATAAAAATGCACCCAACTCATGCATCGAATTGAACATAATCTAATCTCGAAAATTCAGAAAGAAAATAAGTGCGCTCGAAAAGTCGAAACCCTGATAACACAACGTTTTTCGAACGTTTTTAAAACTTTAGAATTAAAACCTTCAAACGTTAAAAATAAAAGTTATAAATACGTCTGAAAAACATTGGTAAAACGTCTCAATGTCTGGAGATTCGTTCCGCATAAGACGTTGTAAGACCATTTTTAAAACGTTTGAAAAACTCTCCAAGGTCTGTTGAATGGTAAAAATTTAAACGGTTTAAAACCGTTTTTAAAACGTTTGGATGAAACGTTTGAAAATGGGTTGAAAATGGTTTGAAAATGGTTTGAAAAAAACTAGCATAGAATATATCGAGAAAAATCGTTTAAATAGAATTTGATGCTACAAATATTATCAAATTTGGAAGTATCATCCAGATGGTAGTATTTTTTCGAGCCATTTTCAAACCTGTTTCAAATGTTTCCAAAACGAGTTTACAACGTCTTATGTGGAATGAATCTACGGATATTGAGACGTTTTACCAACGATTTTCAGACGTATTTAAAACTTTGCTTTTCAAAGTTTGAAGGTTTGAACTCTAACGTGAAAAACGTTCGAAAAACGTTATGTGTTATAGAGGAAATAAGTGCGCATGCGTAGGTTGCTAAGATTAGGTTATTTCACTTGCAGCAAATTGATTAGAAACAAATGTTTTATAAATTTGAATGACAATGTGAGGATCATATAAATAAAGTAAATAAGAATTATTGATTTTCTGATCAGTGCAGATCTACTCTATAGATCTGGATCTCAATAACATTAAATTTCTACAACTTTTGCAATATATATATATTTCCCGGTACTGTTCATCCAGCGTTCGCCATCTTTTGTTCTAGGTAAAATAACCAAATCGAGAGCGAGACAATTAAGGGCCTGTTTTCACTGTAACATTCGCTGGCCTGAAAACGAGCTTGGTATGCGCACGCGAGGTGACGGTATGGAAGGTGAACGCGAGAGCGCGTTTTTTAAAATGCTTTAATTTAATATAATAAATGTGGTATTGCATTTTCATATTATTGTGAAAGAATAATGAAATGACGTTAATTTATTATATTTTAAAAGGTACATAAAGAAAATGTGTTAGAATGGTCTTGCCTTGCAAATCATACATTTAGAATATATTTTTCAGAATTTTTTCAGACCTTTATATCAACTATTTTTATCGGCTAGTAAAAGTACGACACCGATTTGTGCGAATGTAAGAATAGTCGACCATTACATTATGACTTTGTATAAGTAGCCCTGGTAGCACACTCTGCCGCACTCGCGATTGCGCAAAACATGCGTGGTCTTAATTTTGCTACTTCTTAATTTTGTTGCAATTCTGATGACAGGCGAATACGGCATGTTCTACACAGTAGAATTGCGTAAATCTACGGAAGCTCAAGTGCAAATTTTGGGTTCCGATAACACATGCGCAAGTGTAGCAAAATTGTACAAGAATTGCTAGGCGGAACTTGCAGCAGGTCAACTGCGGTAAAATTGCACAAGTCTTGCGGAAGCTCGAGTATAAACCTCCAAAAGTCTCTTTTTATTTAAATAAACGTGTAAAACATTTATTAAGAAATGATTAAGTATATAATATACATTGTTAATTATTATACAAACTGCGGTAAAATTGCACAAGTCTTGCGGAAGCTCGAGTATAAACCTCCAAAAGTCTCTTTTTATTTAAATAAACGTGTAAAACATTTATTAAAAAATGATTAAGTATATAATATACATTGTTAATTATTAGACAAACGTTACGAAGTACAAAAAAAGTAAAAAAAAATATTAATGCAACTGGGATTTCAACCGAGCTCCCAAAGTTACACTCGAAACCAAAAAGATAGGCGCATTTATAATTTATATTGAATATTTTATTTGAAATAGTAAAAGATGTTTAATGTTCTTTTGATTGTCTACATCCAGTTCAGACATCGTCGAAAAAAATATATTATCTTTGGCATTATCGATGAAAGCATATATAATAACAATATACACATTAAGGAGATTCGGGGGTTTTACATAAAATCAGAGAACGTAATGAAACTCACACATATCATTGGTTAGAGTATCAAGAAGTTCCCTGAATTTTTTCAATATTTGTTACCGATGTTGTATTTAAGATAATCAACTTAAAAGTTTGCTGGTTATACATGGGCTCTTATGGAACTCGGGTATTAACCCATTTCTTCCCAAGCGGCCATTTTATAGACGATTGGTTTTTTGCCTAAAAAATTGTCGAAAAAAAAACAATAATAACCAATAGCACTTTTCTGAAGTAAAATTATCCGCTCTTTCCGATTCTGAAGTCAGAATTTTGAAATTTCCGTTGGAAAATTTCAAAATGGCGGTTTTAGGCAAAAAACCAATCGACTATAAAATGGCCGCTTGGGAAGAAATGGGTTAAAACAGATTGACATAGGATGCCATGTGTGTAAAATAACAAAGAATTAAATAAAAGACAATGTACGTTATCAAATAACTCATTGCGAAGCTGTGTGCAAAATGTGAATGCGTATCACTGTATTTAATTCCGAGTATTCAATGAAAACGTAAATAAAACTCAAGTTTGACGGTTGCGCGAAGTGGTGTGCGGGGAGCAGAGCGGCACGCGGAGAAAGAGGGGAAACCCTCCTTCCTCACCGCACTCAATGATACATTCGAACCTCTAATTAAAATGGTAAACCTACAAAATAATGTCGCAATTGTATATTATTTATTTCATTTTAACTCTTCAGGGTTTAGTATTCTTTTTAATATTCAAGTTCTATGCATTATTTTTAATATTATTTATTTTTAATATGCAATCTACCGAAAAAATGATTGAGTTGTATATGTTCAAGTGTGAACACTGGATTTAGGTGTTGACACTCATTCGTCTGAATGTAGACACTTGATTTAGGTGTTGACGCTCAATCATCTGAGCGTGGACACTGAATTTACGCGTTGAGACTCGCAAGTTTCGTGTTAAGTATACAATGCTTAAGTGTGAGCACTGAATTTAGATGTTGACGCTAGAAAGTTTGGTGTCCTACATCGAAAGTTGTTAGTGTATACTGAATGCTTAAGTGTGAGCACTGAACTTAGGTGTTGACACTCGAAAGTTTGGTGTTCTACACCGAAAATTGTAGGTGTACACTGAATTCTTAAGTGTGGACACTGGATATTAGGTGTTTACATCGATAATTTTAGTGTTGATACCAAAAGTCTTGGGTGTGAACACCAATACTTGAGCGTACACACTAAATTGTTGGTGTTAACACTCAATTTTTCGGTGTCAACGCCCAAAAATAGGTGTTTACATTTCAAATTCGGTGTAAACATTGAATATTTGAGTGTTTTTCCGTAAGAGCAAAAATTGTAAAATTATGTAATAGTTTTATAACATCTTTGGTTATTGTCGTAATTTATAAAGATTTAGAGGGCTAGATGTAATGAAAATTAGAACGAGCATAATAAACTCTTTTTATCGACTAATTTTCTTATTTCGGTATTTATACAGAAATAGAACCTTGTTTGCAAAACATTAGTAAGATAAAAATTAAATTCAAAATCAAACCTCAAATTGCGTAAAACTTTCTTTTAATATACACTATATAGCATGGAATCAGTTTGCATTTTATACTTTCTTGCCTATTGTCAAGAAAATGTAAAATGGAAATTTCTGTTCATAACTATATAGCATGCTTTATTTCAAACAATTTCACCATGTACAATAGTACTAATAGATTCTCTTTTAGTTCACAAAACATTTAATTATTTTCTATTTCGTTCTGAAACATGCGTGGGACACAAAAACGCAATCTTTTTGAAAATCACCCGTATACAGCTATTTAAGTTTGATTTGCTTTGTGAATACCGTAGAACAGGGTGACTTTAGGCCAGTGGGGCGACTTTGGGCCAAATGAAAAAATATGATTTTATATCCAGCACCGTAGAAAGTATGCATTTTGAAGCGATTTGAGTTATTTAGATTTGAATATCAGATCCTTTAGATACCAAATGAACCAAAAAGAAAATTAATAAATACATCTAAAAGTGATTTTTGCATTATTGAAAATAAATAAAAATTTTATCAAATTTCCAACCTTGAAAACTTTCTTCTAGTTAGAGCGCAAAAAGGGCTGCTATTCCGCCATTTTTGGTTTTCGTACGAGGGTAGTTCAATAAGTCTTTAGAATAAAGTATAAAAACAATTTTTTTTGGGTAAATTTTTTTTTATTTTTCAACATAATCTCCTTGGAGCTCTATACACTTGGTCAATCGCTTTTTAAGTTTTTTTAATCCTTCAAAAAAGTGCGTTTTCGGAAGTTCCTCAAAATAAGCACTTACAGAGGCAATGACGTCTTCGTTGTCCGTAAATCTCTGTCCACCGAGCCATTTTTTCAAGTTTGGAAATAAGAAAAAGTCACTGGGGGCTAAATCTGGTGAATACGGTGGGTGTTCGACCAATTCGAATTTTAGTTCTTCAATTTTAGCCATTGAAACGAAGCATGTGTGAACTCGGGCGTTGTCGTGTTGAAAGACAATTTTTTTTATCGCCAAATGTGGTCGTTTTTTTTTTAATTTCTTCTTTCAGCTGCTCTAATAATGATGCATAATACTCACCAGTAATTGTTTTACCCTTTTCCAAGTAGTCAATAAGTATAATTCCACGTGCATCCCAAAAAACTGTAGCCATAACCTTACCAGCTGACTTTACGGTCTTTGCCTTCTTTGGAGCTGGTTCGCCTGTGGAAATCCACTGTTTGGATTGTTCCTTTGTCTCAGGAGTGTAGTGGTGTATCCATGTTTCATCCACAGTCACAAATCGACGAAAAAATTCCTCAGGATTCCGACTTATGCGCGCCAAAAGAGCCTCAGAGGCGACCACTCTATTGCGTTTATTCTCAGCTGAGAGCAAACGCGGCACCCATCTTGCCGATAGCTTTTTCATGCCTAATTTTTCATGTAGAATTGAAACAACTGCACCTATAGATATCCTTGTGGCCTCAGCTAACTCACGCACTTTTAATCTTCTATCCTTCAACACCATATCGTGGATTTTATTGATGATTTCGGGAGTAGTTGCTTCTACGGGCCTTCCTGAACGTGGTTCATCACTTATTGATGTACGACCACGCATAAATTCATTTACCCAATTATAAACCGTTGCTAAGGCAGGGGCAGATGTGCCATGAACTGAGTCCAATTCATTTTTTATCTCATATGGAGTTAAACCCTTTAAATGAAAATGTTTAATTACCGCTCTGAACTCGTTTTTTTCCATTTTTCTTAACAAGCAATTTTTTTTTCTTCAATTGGTTATAAAAACACGTAAACTCAGAAGATGTGGACTGTGACTGCACCATATATCTAGTCGGGAGTGGTGCTGACTGAAAACAGATGATTTGGAGCGATTCGCGCGCCATCTGTTGGTCATTCTAAAGACTTATTGAACTACCCTCGTATATACATTTTTGACTGATTATTTACTATCGGAGTGTCTTGTTAAACATAAAATGACTTTGTAACTGACTTGTAAATGCTCAGACATCAAAATTTAGCTATGAGATATATAGAAATAAGAAAAGTGGCTCAGAGTCGTTCCTATTTTTCATACATTATACTAAAAGGTACGCTTTTGAAATGTTATTCCTAGGGTGTAAATATAGCTCAAGACTAAACTTTTAGCACCTGTTTTAGAATTTAATTTTTGTCAGAAAGCAAACCTGAATAGCGTAAAGTTTCAAAGTGATCCAAAGTCAACCCACTCTACGGTATCTCGAAAATAAACGCAGAGTTGTCAACATTGCCAAACACTTTTATAATCTGCAGACAATGCATCTACACCAACAGTGCGTAATATAAAAGCCATTTACTATATGTATTAATAAGTACATTTTGCAACTAGGGGAGAAAATGAGCTATTTCTAGCGAGGGTGAGGTATGCAGAACGAGTCGAACAAAGACGACAAAGACGAATGCTGAAACTACCTCACCCGAGTCTGAAATAGCCTTTCTCCCTGTGTTACACACCGTATTCTTTTAACCAAAGGCATGATATGGCCTCTTTTATGCATGAAAGTTGGGTAGGTGATCGCGCATTTCGAGTCGTGCACAATGCAGTTGAAAATTGTTGTATTTTTAATTTTCACTCTTAATCGTACAGTTCAAATATTTACACTTTTTCTTATTTCGATTTTAATCGAAACTCGCACATGCGCAGTTACGCACTTGTGACTAGCATCAAACTTCACACTTACGCACACGAACAAAGGTTAAACCTGAAAAATGGGTCCTCAGCTTATATCCTACACTTTTCGCAATTCTTGAGAATTCCGGGAAAAAAAATTATTTTTCCTCGCAAATGCGATTCCCGCTAAATGAATATTTTTTCACACTTTTTACGAACACGCTCGAATTGCGCGATTTTATACGCTACTTTTAAACATGAAAAAAGGCCTATTACATGCCTGAGTTGAATAAAAATTATTTCTCTTGTAAGTTGCTATAGTTTATAATGAAAGAAAGACAGCTGCCCCAGTGGAAATGAATAATGTATATATGTATATATAAATATATGTTTTCGAAAAAGAATGCAGTATAACTTTTCCACCGATAGGTGGCGAGGCACATATAAATCAATTCACATATAAAAATTTTAAACTTTCAGTTACTTAAAAAACAGTGGCACTTGGAAAAAAATATTTGTAATTATTTGACATTATTGAAGTCTATCTTAACGCTTCTTAGTGAGCGGAATTTTTCGTATAAAAATGTACATAAACGTACAAAAGTGTAAAAGAATGTACAAAAATGTACAAAAGTATAGCACAGTAGGCCGATGAGATTCCATTTTTTTGTTTCATTTATAACAGAAATATACATTTTTGTACATTTTCGTACACTTTTTTATTTCCATAGGAGCGTAAAATAAGAAGCCCTTTAATTTTAGTTTTACTCTGTAAAATCGATTTTTCTAGAAGTTACTCGAGAAAATTCATATTTTTGTGATAATAATAAGGGTTTTTTAGAAAGTTCTTTGCGCAAAGCTATTTGAGAAAAGCTATTTAAAAAATTCAAGAATATTTTTCAATTCTATAATAAACAAATGTTAATATTTAAACTGTTAAAACTCAATTTATGGCCTGAAATAAATAAAACATTTTTTGAACTTTAAAAATTCATAAAAAACTACACGTTTCCACACTAACAATTGCTGAATAAAATAATTAACATCAGAATACCTCAAAACAAGTGCAAGTTTTAAAAATAGCCATGTACATGGGTTTCGCAAGGAGCTTTTTAAGAAACGTAAGTTTCGAGAAAAACGCGTTTAAAGTTTGAATTAGGTATGCTAACGGATAGAAAATATTTCACTCAACTGGCTATGACTTTGGTAAAACGAAGATTTTTTACATCCATAATGTCTGAAAGTGTTCATAAAACTAACAATATAAAAGATATGTAACATAAAAATTTACTATGTTTCATTATTTTAAATTTTTCATCGACATATTGAAGCACCTTCAAGTCTGGCTATATAATATAATGTGCAGTTGTAATGTAATAATGCATCACGTGTTATTCGCCATTATACTAAAGGACACATGAGTTTTCTCGCGATATTCATCTATTTTATTCTCCTCGTTATTTCTCGCTTCAAACACTTTTAATGCTGCCGTAGCCGGTCTCAAGCCCGGATTAGACGCAGAGAGAAAGTGTCGTTATTAATCAAAACATTTTTATTTCAGTGTGCGTTTATTATATGTTATTTCATTTATTTATTTCTAATTTAATTAAATAAATCGCTCTCGGTTCACGCGCTACCTAACCTAACCCGGGCTGGGTCATCACACTGTGTCGTGACCTGTGTCGTGTGCGAGTAATTGGTCCGCATTTCACGGCGTTTCATTGAAATCGTTATAACTAAGGTAGTGGACCCGGTTCTCGATAGGTACCCAGTTGTCGATAACTCGAAGGAATAATACGATTTTAGATATATTTTGAGCAATTTTTCGGTACGAGAAAATTATTTCTATATTAAGAATATATCACTGAATAAATATTTTGAATTATAAAAACTCAGTTAGCGCTACTTGTTAAATAGAAATTCACACTTCTTAGTTGGTAGTCCCAACAAGTAGTTATGATATATATATATATATATATATATATGCCTCCATCATCACCATAGCTATCATAACTACTTGTTGGGACTACCTATCTGTAGCTGTGTAGTCCAAAATCAATCCTTCTCATAACATCCTATTGCTCGTAGGTCCATTTCAATATTGTCCTCCCACCTTCGCCTCGGTCTACCTGGATTCTTGCTCCTGTCGGCTTCCCTACGAGCACTCTAAGTGCTGCTCTTTCGTTACCCAACCTGGTATAACAATCTGACGCACTCGCGATTGTGCCGAAAGTACACGGTCTACTTCACACTTCGACTAGGTTTCTGCTGCACGACGATTGCGGCAGACAAGTGCGGCAGGATTGCAGCAGACGTGCATCCGACAAGTACGACTAAGGGGGATGAAATAACACACTCGCGAGTGCAGTAGAATTGCATCCGATTTGCGTACGACGATTGCGGCAGACGAGTGCGGCAGGATTGCAGCAGTCGTGCAACCGACAAGTACGACTAAGGGGGATGAAATAACGCACTCGCGAGTGCAGCAGAATTGCATCCGATTTGCGTACGACGATTGCGGTATGACGAGTGCGGCAGGATTGCAGCAGTCGTGCAGCCGACAAACGCGACTAAGGGGGTTAAACAATACTCCCGCGAGTGCACCAGAATTGCACCCCAATTGCGTGCTACAAATGCGGCAGACGAGTGTGGCAGGATTGCAGAAGGTGTGCAGCTGACAAGTGTGATTAAAGGGGATGGTGTAACGCATTTGCGAGTGCGTTAAGATATACTTCAAAAACGAGACACATACCTCGTAGCGGAAATCCTCGGAACACCGAGAATGGTAATAAAAAGAAAGAGTTCTAAAGAGGTTTATCTCCAGACAGCTTGTACGCGATCTCTTATAGTATCTACCACACCAAACTAGTCGAGTCAGCCCAAAACTGATGCGCTCGCTGCCTGGCGGCGACGACGTATGAACTATACGCTTGGCTTCCACCGGCTCTTTGAACTACACGTCTGTTGCAATCATGCCACACTCGTCTACCGCAATCGCCGTACGCAATTCGGATGCAATTCTGCTGCACTCGCGAGTGCATTATTTCATCCCCTTTAGTCGCACTTGTCGGTTACACGGCTGCTGCAATCCTGCCGCAATCGCCATACGCAATTTGGGTGCAATTCTGCTGTACTCGCGAGTGCATTATTTTTTATCCACCTTAGTCGCACTTGTCGGCTGCACGTCTGCTGCAATCCTGACGCACTCGTCTGCCGACATCGTCGTACGCAATTCGGGTGCAATTCTGCTGCACTCGCGAATGCATTATTTCATCCCCTTTAGTAGCACTTGTCGGCTGCACGTCTGCTGCAATCCTGCCGCACTCATCTGCTGCAATCGTCATACACAATTCGAGTGCAATTATGCGGCACTCGCGAGTGCATTATTTCATCCCCTTTAGTCGCACTTGTCGGTTGCACGGCTGCTGCAATCCTGCTGCACGCATCTGCCGCAATTGTCGTGCAGCAAAAACCTAGTCGGATTGTGAAGCAGACCGCACGTCGGCTGCTGCAATTTTTATGATCGCACGCACGATTGCAGCCGAATTGCGGCGAAATTGCGATGCTTTTGTTACCAGGGCATCCTAGCTACATGCCCAGCCCACCCTAGTCTTCGAGATTTAATCACTCTGGTAATGTTTGGCTTCCCGTATATATAGCTCGTATATTTCTTGGTTATGTAAAATTCTCCAATCTCTAGTAATCTCATCTATTTTGTCCCCAAATATCTTTCTAAGGACTCTATTCTCAAATACTCTAAATTTATTTTCTTCCCGTTTGGTTAACGCCCACGTTTCGCATCCATATAGAAGTACTGGCATTATGATTTGTCTACATATTTATAATTCAGTCTTTCGCAATAGTAATCGTGACCTTGGTAAGTTATTTACCGAATATAGGCATGCATTTACCGAATGCAGCCTCTCCTTGATTTCATCATGAGTTTCATTTTTGTAGTCTATTATCGTGCCAAGCTATTTAAAGTTGTTTACTTTTTTTAAAGTTTTGTGTTATATTAAAATATAAATATTTTATACCAACATTCTAATTCTAAAAGATAAAAAACTTTAAAAAATAAATATATACAAAAACCTTGAACATATTTCATGAAATAACTTTCAACATACCCGCGCTAGCGAGTGAGTGAATTCAGCTATTATCAATTAACATTTAAAGCAAAAACATTTTCGCATATTCGCATTGTATTTATGTAATCTTTATATTTAATTTAACTTATCCCCACTGATACAAAAAAACACCCAAATTTTTGGTATCAACACCTAATTTTCAGCGTATACGCTATAACATATATACATATTATGTATACACATCTGATTTATAAACTATTACCGAAATACATAATATAATAAATGTATAATAAATATATGAGTCTTTGAACTGTGTATTATGAGGTACACTCGGCGGACACATATTCGGATCGAACGTTTTTAAAATGTTCCAATGAGATTGACCTATTCACATGAATTAACCAATAAAGTGGGACGATTTCAAAACATTCGATTCGAACATGTATCCATCGGGTGTACATTCGTATTTGCGACGAAGAATTTTGGTCGCTAATAACGCTACTGATTCTGAATCACCATCGTGGTGTATTTAAGAGGAGTCCGTATCTTCTGTCCTTGTGTAATCACGTTTTTACTATTTATTCAAATTGTAGTGTTAATTGAAAAACTAAAAGTTGGCCCCAATTGGTATTAAAATAAGGAATATTTTGAGACTTTAAAAACAATCTAACATTATTTCCTTTTCGAGAAAACTTTGTAACGCGAAAATTGAGGTTAGCTTTTCCGTTACGAAGTTTTCTCGAAAAGGAAATAATGTTATATACTTTTTAAGGTTTCAAAATATTCCTCTCTTTAATACCAAATGGAGCCAACTTTTAGTTTTACTATTAACAAACTACAATTTGAATAAATAACATAAATGTGATTAGACAAGGACAGAAGATACGGACTCCTTTTAACGGTGACAGCAACAATTTCTTAAGGAAGTTAAGCAGCAATGGCCACGGTTAGTACGTGGATGGGTGAGCGCTAGGATAAAATTGCAAAAGAAGGCTTTATTACTTTTCTCTTTTTAATGCCAAACTGTTATACTGATAACTGATACTGTTATACTGTTATACTGTATAACTGGTAAACGATTGCATTTTTTAAAAATATTTTTTTTAAATAATGAACTGCTTTATTTTTAGGTACACCCAGCGTACACCCAATCTTTTGTGTACACTTAAATTGGGTGTTATTTGACAGTACGAAATCACACTCTATTTTAGGTGCTGATTTCGGTATTCTTTTAGGTGTCATTTTGGGTGTTATTTTTGGAATTTCGTGGTAAAGTTTTATTCCGTTTTGTAATTTCGTGAAAAAATTATAGCTTGAACTATTTACCTATAGGTGGCGATGTTTATACAAATCAATTAACATACTTAGTAAGCATTGACACTTCGAAAATATTTTTTTGGAACATCTAATACTACGGAAGTTTTTTTACTGAGCGGAATTTTTAGTGTGAAAATGTTATCTAAAGTAATAAAACGCAAGAAGACGAAAAAAAACGATAGTAAATGTATGAAAATATAATGTAAAATGTCCAAAATCCAATAGTCTTTGACGTTTTGTTACGTTTTCTTACGCTTTAATACGTTTCTTTACAATTTCTTCCACTTGTTTACGTTTTATTACATTTTACAATTTCTACAGGGGACAATATTAAAATGGACCGACGGAAAATAGGATGCTCAGAGGAGGATTGGATGCAACTTGCAAATAATAGAGAGATGGCGTGATTGTGTGTACAAGTTATGGACTACACAGCTTCGGACAGCTACACAGTGTGGGCCAGGTGGATTATAAAGTAAGGTCGAATTGTACTTTAACTGTTATTTTTTTTTTGCAATATGTAGTTTAGGGTGTGTAGATACCGACTTTGACCATGCGTCAACCGGGTAGATGAGGCAACACCCCTAAAAGTTAAAAGGAAAGGTCATATTTATTTTCTTTATAAGAGATACTGGAATTGAACTGCAATGTATTTTTTTATGATTTTACCATCAAATGACTTACTATATATTTAATTTACCTCATTCTATGGTAAATTTTTGGATTTTTTCATGACTTTCTACAGTATTTGGGTTTTGTATAAAAATTTACGTTTAATTTCGTAAACGCAATTTATATACATGCACCTGCGTGTATATGTATATTTCTTCACATCAATCACCATAGCCCATTTTAAATTTTGGAAAAATTCAGACATATTCTTCATAAAATTTTCGAAAAAGTAACACCTGTCACGATTTTTAAAACATAATAATTTTGAAATGAAATACGATAAAATTGGGAAGAAATGACAAAACTTGACAAAAATCATGATTTTTGACCTTTCATAACTTTTGGCACTTTGCGTCATGAGATCTGAAAATGTTTGCTTGTACTAATTGTATATATTATTTTAATAATTTGCGTTCATTTGAGTTCAATTATATAGAGTTCAGTTCATACATTTTTGTATAATACATAAATATTTTCATGCTAATTTTTCGCAATTTTTCTGAATAATAATTTGTTTTTAGAAAAATAAAAGCTGTTCCCTCTGCGTCCAAAAGTAAGGAATTCTTTGATCACCAAAAATTACCTAGGAAGGTCACGGCAAAAATCTCATAATATAAAAATATCTTTATTATTATTTTTTTATTCTTTAGAGCCTCAACAGTATGTAAGAGAGGTTTTGAGAAAGAATTTGAAACATTCTTAGAGCTATGAACCGTTTCCTGCAGAAACCTTAGCTCTAGAAATACGATTCTTTTCAAAATGGTGTCGGTCTTTCAAAATCAAAAGAAGAAAAAATTATAGCATCTTTCTTTTTTCTTCAGGGTCACAAAGGAAAAGGAAAATGATTTCAACAGAAATTCAAAAAGTTCTTTGTACTACAAAAGGCTTCATGCAGAATCATCATTTGAAATTGCCTTTTTCTCGAAACTACTTTTTTAAAACATCGCGAGTCTAGGTATAACTCCGGTATTTCTTAAGAGAGCTTTGTAATAATATAATCTTCAGTTAAGCAAAAAGGTTTTTTCGCATATTTCTTTGTCCTGCCATTTTATAAAAAAGAACATTTTTTTAAAAACCCATACGTTTGATTGAATCTATTATATCTTAAAAAATCGTTTGTATTTTGATACGTTTGATTCACTTTGATTTTCGACTTTTATATTATTTTTACGCTACCCTCGTAGAAAAATCTCCGTTCAAACTGCTATTAAAATTCTTAGCAGGAACTGCTAATAAAATTCTAATTATGTGCTAAAAGAACTACTATTTGAGTAGAAACTGCCGAGTAATACCGTTTCATCTAAAACCACGAAAACTATCGAAAAACTGCCCAGATATTTCATAAAAAGCTTAATTACATTACAAAAAGGTATTTTGTAAACAGCTGCTTTTTGTCAGTCCTATGGCTTTGACCCTTAAATCAAATTAAATTAAATATTCTTCAATTTTGGACAAAGCGGGGATAACTGTTGATTGTTTTAATAAATTATTATTTAAATAAATAGCGACAAACTTGATGAGACAATGACAGAAATATTCGGTGTAATTTTATTTGAAATACTGCAAAGCGCATCTGAAGCAGCGATTTCAACATCTGATTTTTCACCGCGATTGTAATAAATTAGCGAATCTAAGTATAATGCGTTATACTTGTTAAGTATTATGATAATTAAATAAATAAATAGAAGGATATTTATTTCCAGTGATCCAAATGTTTTTAACAATGTCTATCATTCTCACATTAATTAGAAATTCTAGTGGAATAATAAAATATTAAAATTATTAAGAATGGCAAAAAATAACGAAAAAATCTTTGAATTTTACATAAACTAACACAAATTATGTATAAAGCATGTTATTTTAGTATAATTTATTTTTAAAAATTATATAGTCCAAGCCCAACAATTTTCATAAAAATTTAAACAAGTATTTCCAACAAAAACGATAAAATAGCCTTAAATAAACATTATTTGAATTTTTAGGGGTGATGCCGTACCTAACAGCTTGGCGCATGGTCACATTTGGTTTCTAGATAACTCGAAGTACACTTTCAAAAAAGAATAAGAAAAATTACTATAGTCCCAATAACTTGTTAAGTAGTTTAATAATTATGGTAGCTATGGTGATGATGCGAGTATGTCTACAGCTGACATATAGATTATAATAGCTACGACCCTACAGGCTCTATTACTGCTAACCATTACTACTTAGCCAATATAATATATATAAATATATAATAATAATAATATAATAATATAACGGAAAAAATGATAATAGGTATGTACATGGTACATAGATTAGAATTATTATTTCACATCACTATGAGATAATAATAATACGTGTTACTGTCCCTATTTATTGTTACTATTTATTTACGAGTATTCTTTGAAACTTTTACAAGTTCTTTATATAAATAACATGATGATGAATGGCAATAATTTATTATCAAAGTGTATAATTTTTTACTCAATAAATATAACAAAATAAAGCTTACTTTTTATGTGCAATTAAGTGTTCAGCTGTCCAAAAGAAATGTATACTATTTTAGAACTCTTCGAGACGAACACGTTTAGATTAAATGTTTGAAACCAATGTTTTTAAAAATAAACGATGATTAGAGCAAAAATGTTTTTTCTCAAAATCAAATATTTTTCAACTGTTATCGCTGATTCTCAATAAAAGTGTACAAAAAGCTTTGAGATTTTTTCTATATACTTAGCAAGTGTTGTTGCCATTATATTAACCTGAATAATAAAAAATCCCAATACTTTAATAATATTTAATAAGAAATGGTCATTTAATTATCAAACTTCGCTAGAAATAAAATTTGTTGACAACTTTATCTTAGAAGAAACTTCAAGCAGAAAAGTTGTTCCTCTGTTCAGGTTTGTTCCGATCTACCTTACTTATAATTTATGGGAGTACTTACGCAAGGCTACGTTTTTTATAGGTACTCAACTAGTGTTATTAGAGTAGCATGTAGTATATTAGTTACAATGCTATGGAATACCTGAAAGCTTATTTATTGATACATACCTGATTACTAGATAACAATTTAACCAATCTGCTGAAACTATATGATAAAGGAATAAAAACAAGGCATAACAACGAATAACAAAATTAAATATACTTTACATCATATAAGGTATGTTATTTATTATATCTTATGTACATTCAACATCGTCTTGACAACACCGTAGGAAAAATGTTTAGATTCATCCCAAAAATTTGTTGACAGATTCTATTTTGCGCTCTGTTATTTCACTCTGTATTTTATTTGTTCGTATTTGTTTTCATCTTTTTTATACAAAAAATTGAAGACGCACGGAGGTAATATGTTTGTGAACGTGTGTCTGCTTTCAGATTATACGTGTGTAATGATGAAGTAATAATGAACCAATGATAAACTCTGTCTACATAAGAGTGTAAAATTATATCGTGCATAAAAACGTATGTAAGCGATGTACATGGGACGGTACCTGTTTGCTCTTCTTTTTATCGTTTTACGTTACGAGATTGTTCGTTTTTTTAAGCAGGTACTTTGGCAAAAATTTCTCTGTTAAAGCAGTTGTAGAATATAGAAATTAAATAACGCGCACGTACGTCACCTAAGTAACGATTAACTAATTTAATTCTATGAATTGCTTATCGATTCGACATTCATGTTTATTGTTTATGTTTTCGTTATTGTTTTTCATTGTTCTGCTTTCGTGTTATTTTTTACAGCGAAGTTTTTGAAAAACTCCGAAAAGATGGAAATGCTCTCCCTTAACTTATACGATAATAAAAGTTTCTTTAATTTAGTCAGCTTTTTAAACAATAAATAAGATTCTTTTCATTTTAATAAATAGTAGTACAGAGGCGGTAATTGTTAGGGAAATAAGTAAAAAGTGTGAGGCATCTAACGATTTCTTTCCCTACAACTTTGTTTTCCTCTTTACAAACGCTGAAGACGAGGGCAGTTACGCTTTATCGCGAATTTTGATTAGCTATCCTTTCTCCTACGTTTTCTATAACCGATTTGCATTTTATTTTACCTTTCATCCGATCGATATCTTGCTTCACGCTTATCAAGTCTTACATGTGTATGAGGTAACCAAAATATGTGTATGTGTGTGTGTGTGACTACGAATGCAACAAAGAATTTTAAAACATCGTTGAATCGCAAAACTTTTCTTTTTCTTTTGTTTGTTACATTTCTTTTTCACAAAGAAAAAACAAACGCCACTTTGTAGAAGGAAGACCAATATTGATTCTCGGGTAAAACAGTAAAAAAACAGTTAGCTTCTGAGAGTTTTGTAAAGATAAATTGTTAAGCTAAAAGTATACCAAATTTTTTAAATTACCAATCGCACTCGCACGCTCGCCATTGGACACAAGTAGTTCAGCCCAAATTTTTAAATCATTTTTTCGGCATTCCATTCGAAAGCTCCAACACACGCATCATAATAAATTATTTACTCAATTGAACAGGTTCTCGTGTTCTCTCAAAATTATTCGCTAGTGTGTGCTCATTATTTCGATTAGAACTCCATACGCCGGCTTCGACAGTCCTGTTTTTCTTTTACCTATCTCATATCGTTTAACTTGTAATACGAACATTTAGGAAGATAGCGCTATTCGATAATTAATATCATCTGAAATTTTTTAACATTCTCTATATAAAAATCTGCATTTGCGTGTATTCACTTATTGCTTCTTATAATCATCGCCGTATTTTTTCTTTATTTTATATATCGATTAGCTCGTTTCATCTTCGATTCCTTATCGCACTTATCCGTCATACAAAGAGAGAGACCTCAGTTTCCGTCGAATCGAACAACTCGAAACCCCGATTGGCGTCTGTCTTCGTTTTTAAAAGAAAAAACGAATAGGCGCACGATGCGAAATATAGAGCCGTTTATTTAGTCTTTCTTTAAGATTCGTACTAGTTTACAATGTTTCTGAAAACTAATAATATAAACACTTTCACGAGACATGACCGTTGCCCTCGCACGGTTCGGACAGACTTTATTTTTTTTATTTATTTATATATATATATATATATATATATATATATATATATATATATATATATATATATATATATATATATTCATATAATAAAAAGAAACACAAAAAGCATGTAAAATACTTAGTTGTACGTCGTGATTCAATTATCTCGAGCGTACGTGTTGGACATACACGCGAGATTTTAGGTGTCTTGGAAAAAACAGTTTTTGTATGTTTAGGGCTACTGTGCAACGTGACATGAATCTTGAACAGAAAGATCCTAACCTATAATTCTCTCTTTTTACTATATCTCTGATTTTTCCATATTACTTGATTTGCTTTTTGCTAGATTTCAATCGTTATATACTGCTTAAGGTTTACTGGAATGGACGTAGCTTAACTTCGCTTTAAGACTTGGTCTATTTTGCAACGATTGAAATTTCGATGTGTTGGCGCACTATCAAGTGGTACGTTCGATTCCTGCTTTAACATAAGAGGCTTTCGACCCCCCGCAGATCCATGCGACGTACTTTTATCATTCTCATACAATTTCGCGTTCGCTTACCAAGTCCATGTTGTGATATGTTCACGATGCCGAGGAACGCGGCGCAGAATCTTGCTGACATGAAAACGTCCGAATATATAATATTTGTTTCTGCTTATATTTTTCAATTTAAAATCATCAGATTTTACTCTCCAAAGACCCCTGGCTAGTCGTGTAATTAGCTAAAATAAATGAAAGCATCCCCGCTAAAAAAAAATTACATTCGTTACTTTTCAAGAACAATTGTAATCGGTTCGTCACGAATATTATACAAAAAACACAAGTGAAACAAGGAATGTAAAACTTTTTAATTTAACTTTCATAAAAAGTTAATAGAAGTACATTGGCAATGGTTCACAACTAATGGTCATGACACGTCATTCAATTTTTACTGATATAGGTAATATGTCATTTTAATTGTACCGTTTTTCGTTTTGAAATTCAACAAATTATATTTCAAATTGCCATAATGTCATTATACCGCAACAAATTTTTCATTTACCTAAAAAGTAAAGAGCCAGCGGTTTATTTACAAAATAAACATAGTTACGTTATCGCCGAATTATAAAATATTTAACGGTGATGCTAATTTTGGAAAATAAGAGCAATTACTTTATTTACATCCGAATAATTCATTTATAGCGATATGTGGTAATTTAGCTGTAAATAAATAAAGTCTAATAATGGTAATATATTCACGACACTAGTTATAATTTTAATTTTAATTTTAAAATTTATAAAATTTTTAACACATATTGACAGTAAGCCAATTAAAAACATTTATTATATACACTTTGTATCAACTATTACTGTCGAAATCTCGTTAAAATTTGTTTTAATGCATATGTACAGTCTTTTGAGCCATTGGCGTTGCAAATAGACAAAAATCGGCTTTTGAAAGGCGCACCATTGCAAGGATGTAAAAAGTTTACTGTACAAAAAAGCGATTGATTGGGGGAATGGGGGGTTTGGAAGGATAAATCTGACAATTTTCGAGAATGCCTAATACTCGGACTTGTGGGTAGATCATTAACGAAGGATCAAGATGCGTTATATTCCCCTAGAAATGCGTAGCGAGATGATGCGCGTAATGTACATAGTAAGAAGCAGCGCATCGCATAGTTGCCGCTTCGAAACTCATAAACTCTTTCATTCGCTTTTTCATTCGCTCTTTCATTCAGACGCCTCTTTCTTGCACTCGCTCATTGGCACGTTTTTCCTTTTCGATAAGTCCCAGGTACCTACAAAAACGCCGTATATACGTTGTATTTATATACTTATCTAGGTAACGCTAAAGGCAAGAATTGTATCATCCGCCATCCGAAAGATCCGTCACGCAGTCAGAATGGAGAGTCAGTCCGACAGAGTCTGTTGACGGATGCGTAATATGTGTATATAATGTGTAAAAGGTAAAAGAAAAAGGAAGGACAACGATGAAAGTGTAGCAGCAAGCATTCTGCAGTGGCTAGCGCAGCTATGAATGAAACCAAACATCGCGTTTGTTGCGCGATTGATAAGTACAAGGACGATGTGATCGTTCATATGTCTGTACACGTAAGTTATTGGTGGTGCGCGGCACTGCAGGTGAGGCGAGGCGAGGCGAGGCGAGGCGAGGCGAGGCGAGGCGGGGCGGGGCGGGGCTGGGCGGGGCGAGGCGGGTTTGTTGCTCAGAATCAGTAGTGCAGGTGTCGATGCGCGGCAGTGATGACATCATCAATATCATAGTCCTGATAGTCCTCGATGACGGCGTAGACCCGCTGAGGGTCCGTCGGCGCTAGTCAGCGGGTCAGAAGGAGCTCGATCTCCTCGTAGCGCCGAGGCAGCGTGGGCTAGACGAGGAAGCCCTGAGACGTCGCGGACATCTGAGCCCTGAGGGCCGTCACGCTGTTCATGATCTTCTTCTGGTGGCCGACGAGAGTGATGCCGAGGGCCGTGAGCTCCTGGACGGTGACGCGCGCCGCCGCCTCCAAGCTCGTCACCCCGGCGCGCTCAAAGCTCTCCGCGTACCGGGACATCTTTATCGAGGCCAGCCACTCGTTCACCGACGTCAGCTGCGTCAGGTCCACGGCGTCCGGTGCCAGAGGATTCGTGCCCCTATCAAATCAACACACACACATTAGTACCCAGCTACGCACCCACCTAAGCACACATCAGCTAGTCAGCTTTACCAGCTCTTGGAAACTTATCTCTTTTCTAGGGGCACACAATTCATCAATTATCTATTTACAAAGGACTCAACATTTCTTTTTATTCATATCATGGAATTCAAAGGATGGGGAAGTGAATTGTCAATAAATAACTATAAACAATTGCCAACTCTACGAGGCTTCAGTTTCAATCAATTCAATTCAATTCAATTCAATTCAATTCAATTCAATTCAATTCAATTCGATTCGATTTATTTAACAAATCATCAAATCTAAGCAACAATATTCCAATCATATTTATGTATATAGGTATATAATAGTAATAAAAGGACATTTTATTTATACGTGATAATCTACGATTCTTATACGTGATAATCTACGATTCGAGATATTTGTATTTACATGAGTTGTGTATATAAATATATGCATGATAAGAAGTAGAGGGGGTGGGGCTTACGGAAATATAATAAAGGGTATATAACATACATTGAAGATGAATACACATCGATCCTCGAGAGCTCGCGTGAACGTGCTTTATATAGATATAGTGCTAGAGAGGGGAGAGAGAGAGAGAGAGAGAGAGAGAGAGAGAGAGAGAGAGAGAGAGAGAGAGAGAGAGAGCGGAGAGAGAAATAACAAATTAGGAATTATACACAAGAGAGAAAGAAAAGGTTGTTTCTTGTTATTCGTATCTCTCTCTCTCTCTCTCTCTCTCTCTCTCTCTCTCTCTCTCTCTCTCTCTCTCTCTCTCTCTCTCTCTCTCTCTCGCTAACTTTCTCTGGATCTCGGCGTGATTCTCGGTGGCGTGCACGCGAGCGCTCGAGGCAGTCCGTGAGGTTTGTAGTCCGCATAGGTATAATACGTGCGCGGAGAGCAGCCGACTCGCTACTCCGCGGGGAAAAGCGGAGATCCGCTGCGCTACTATAATAGTCCTAGGGTTTTAATATGGTAAGTAGTGATACGGCAGCGGTCTACTCACTATGTATGTGTCTGTGGGCTACGCACTAATGACAATAATGGTGATTTATCGTTAGTCATAAAGTTCATCTCTCGAGGTACGCGTCACACACATTAGCACCTATTACACTTGACAATACATATATGTTACAGGTATACATACTTGCATCATGTTCGGCTTTTCAATTTACCTTAATATTTATAATTATAATTATATTTATATTTATATTTATATTTATATTTATATTTATATTTATATTTATATTTATATTTATATTTATATTTATATTTATATTTATATTTATATTTATATTTATATTTATATTTATATTTATATTTATATTTATATTTATATTTATATTTATATTTATATTTATATTTATATGTATATAAGTATTGGTGCCAATGTATATGTGTGCGTGTGTGTGTAACAATTATTGCCACACGGATATGGAGCTGGTGCGTGAATGAAGCAGGCAGTGCGATATATAATACCAAGTAAAAAGCAATACGATAATACAAGCAGAGCAAACGTTGTCTACGTGGGTGGAGAGTATTATATACGACATCCGGTAGGCTCTCTTGCGGGCGAGACGAGAGGAACGACATAGAGTGCGACATCGCTTTTTCTTTTAGTTTCGACTGGTAACCGGTAATTAGATATCACAGTCTTTGTCAAGCTATCGCTAATTGGAAAGGTAATTACAGGCTTGCTAATTAATAGTTTGAAATATTCATACATCGCGCGCTATTTAACTATGGCGAGAGTTCCCTTGGCGGATTATTAGTACTCTCGCGTTCTTTGCTTTCTTTGATACTTTGTTTTTTTTCTTTCAATTTTTTTGCCTTGCCGCGCAGTCTGGTACTCGAGAAATGGCGCACACTCCAGCGTTCCTCGCTTCTCGCCTCGATTATCGGCTGAGAACCGGAGTCTTGAGTTTTTCTGTTCTTGTTACCTTTTCCTCAAATGCACGTTGGTAGTCGAGGTGGCGGGTGGGGGTGGGAGTGGAGTACCCCTCTCTCTGATTCTGACAATCGTTAGCATTCGTTAGTGTAATGGAGTAGGTCACACTCGTCCGCGCGATACTACCTAGCACCTAGGTACCTCTCTTTCACTCGTTTGCTCCTTCTCATTCGCTCGGTCTATCGTTCACTCTCCTGCGCCCTTATCCTTTCCGTTCGCTCACTCGCTTTTACACTTCCTCCCTGTAGCGCGGGCTCTGTCCACTGTATTTCAATGTGTATATGTGTGTCTATCTCTCGATGTGTTTTTACGTTTACGCGAATTGGCTTGATAAGCAAACGACGGGAATAAAGACAATTGATGGGGATCCGGGATAAAAACGGCTCGTCAATTTACTCGTTCTGATGAAAACGGGCTTTTTGTTAGTGCGCGGAATCGAGACTCCGAGTCGAATTTATTGCTCTTCGGCTAATGGTCATGTATACACCTATACGCAGTTTTAATAAATGTATCCTAGTTAAAAAAAGCTTGAAAGTCTCACGTATATGTAGCTCTCTAAGGGCAGACAAAGACACTATTCTATAGAATCGAAGCTCGCGAAGGCTCTCGCAAATATTATAATCACAATAATAATAATAATAATAATAATAAATATTATAACGTAATAATAGTCGTAATCATACAAAATACAATGACAATAGCAATATGATAAAAAATAATAAAAAGCTTAGCAATAATTCGTTCGTCATTTTTTAATTAATATTATAATAATTCTCATCGTTTATCCAATGTTTCGTGGTCAATAAATACTATGCTCTACTTATACTCATCGATGACTATTTATACCGTGTAAAAATTGATTAATTCATAACATTATCATAATGCCGACAATAGCAATAATAATTATTTTTTTTTCTTAATGATCGTAATATCATTGTAGAAATATCTGAAAGACTATAAAGACGCCGATTTCGACGTGGCTTGCCTAAGCTCTGCCTCTACAGATTCTACGTATATTTATATTGCTATTCGTTGGTTGCTCTCGTCCACTAATGATTCGTAGTTTAATTTATACTTTTTTCTAATTTTCCATTTTTCTCTTCTACAATAATCGATAACGTATTTCATCTTATTATTCTATACTATGTATCTCGTAAAAAATTATCTAATACTATCGATTTAAAAAGCTTAGAGTCCCGAGCGTCCGCAGGTACGCAGCATGTATGAAACTTAAAAAGTACTATTGCATCGGATGTAAGGTGAAAAGTGAAAGGTAACAAAGTGACACAGATAAATAAAAACAAGATAATAATAAGATGAAATTGGAAAATGACAAGGACGTGGGACTCTAATTTTTCGAATCGATCGTATACAATTATAGCAATGTCATCGTAATCTCTTAACTCGTTTATAGCAACCATTATTAATCTTAAATCTTTTCGTGTAAAAACACTGGTCAACATTTAATTAATATCCGCTCGAGTAAGATCGAGACTTTATATCTTAAAATTTATTCAGTCGCAGACTTTGAAAATCGTCGCTTGTGTAATATATATAATAATGAACAATAAGACGAGAAACGGGGCAAGATTGACGTATAATATATGGGGTTTTTTATCGTGTTTGCTTTGTGATTTGTCGTTTTCTCATTCATTTTGTGTGTGTGTGTGTGTGTGTGTGTGTGTGTGTGTGTTTATGTGTGGGTGGATTTTCCTCGGCAGTCTGCTTACCGCGAACACGAACCCTCGAGTTGAGCCCGCCCAAGTAATCCTTGCTCTCAGCCGTCAGTCTCATCTGCCACGCACGCGCTCGCCCGCTGATCATCATATCGACCGACGTAGTATGATACACCGGCGTACTGTACAATTTCTTCGAGAGTGAGTTTGATAAGTCTTTGTTGAAAAATAGAGTTTGCCGCGTATAATTTGGAGGATAGAGCTTGTATAAGCGTAGATTTTACAGCAGCGTTGCGGAGTAGTCTACCGAGAGAGAGAGAGAGAGAGAGAGAGAGAGAGAGAGAGAGAGAGAGAGAGAGAGAGAGAGAGAGAGAGAGAGAGAGAGAGGGTGGATAGATAGATAGAGAGAGGGAGAGAGGGAGGGGTGGGGGAGAGAGAGAGAGAGAGAGATAGTAGCTCGGTTACATTGTGAATTACATTGCGTAGCTGTACAAAACGGCGTGGCTGTACAAGAGTCGTAGTAGAGAGCACAAGTTTAAGCATAAGCGCGAGTGCGAGTGCGGGCGCGAGGTGGTGTCTGAGGTGATGCCTAAGGCGCAGACTTAGGTGGGCTCGTCGAGGTGCTCGGGCCGGAGCAAGGGTCAGCCGAAGTGTGTGAAGGGCACCCAGTTGGGATAGGTGAGCGGCGGCTGGTGTGGCAGTGTGTGTGTGGCCGCGTGCGTGTGATAATGTAAGGTTCGGCCGGCTCCCGCTGGCATTACTGGAACGGCAAGCGCTGACTGGGCCTGATGGGCCTGCACTACTTCAACGAACGGGCCCCCGGCCGAGCCGTGGCCGGAGTGGCCGCCGCCGTGCGGCAGCGTCGCCTGGACTGCAGCCGCCTGGGCGGCCACGGCGTGCGACGTCGTCACATAGTACGGATTGTGGGCGGGCGGCCTCACGCTGTCTCGTTCACCAGGTAGTAGTAGTAGGCAGTAGCGTAGTAGTAGTAGCAGTAGTAGTAGTAGTAGTAGTAGTAGCGGTAGCGGTAGCGGTAGCGGTAGCAGTAGTCGACCAGTACCCGACCAAAGACACCACAAAACCAAAACCACAAAGAATTAGCCCAGAAACAAAAGAGAAAGGCTAGTTTTACTAAGCTGGACTAATGTACTTTTTTCTTTTTTCTTTTTTCTTTTTTCTTTTAAATCAAATAAACGAACAACAAAAAATAAGAAATAATAATAATAATAATAACAATAATAATAATAATAATAATAATTGCCGTGATACGAGAAAACGCCATTCGGCACTTTATGCCTCTCTACCTGCAGTCGCATTTACGATTTACCGAATGCCGCTTTCAATATGCTCTTTCTCCATGAGGAGGGTTGGATAAGGTTCAAGGGCTTATAAGCAATTTAATAGGATAACAGTCATTATAACAGGAATTAGTTACATCAAGCATCTGCTTATCTTGTTATTTTCACTTACATATTTATTAATCTTCGACAATAGTTATATGTATATTTTGTACTTAGGCGACAAAAACGATCGTTTGCATGTAGAATTTGGCAAATTTTATTCTATCATTGTTAGATACAAGGGAAATGCCATGTCTCGGATTGAATGGGATAGGAGAAATTCTAAAATGATATTAAGCGCCATAAGCGATTAAAGCTCTGTGTAGCCAGCGCGTGTACTTAAATAAATCGGCCGTTTCTCGCGAAAAGAACAAAAAAATCCGTGAAAATAATGCGAGGTCAGACTTTCGTCCATAAATTAATTTCGCTCCCAGCTGCTGCTGCATCTATTGCATCGGCAAACAAAAGCCAAAAGCTGCGTACTTCAGAAATAGCAAACTTGGCTACGTGCGAATGCGACAGCGAAAACAAATAATAAAGCAATTTTGACAATAAAAAGGAATCGATAGTATGTAAACCAAAAACAGAATAAAGTGAAAAAAGTTCAAGTCCCGTCCTTTTTACCTACGAGTAAAAACCAAATAATATATGAAGTAGTTCATATTTACATGAAAAAAATTCTCTGTCACTGCTTGAAAATGGGTGAGTTCCAGTAATGCCAATCAGGTTTCCGTTCTTAAGTCATTTATCTTGTCATTTATCATAAGTACACATCCGCACAACTTTCTCACAGGTGATATATCAGCTTGTCGTTATCTCACGTATCGTTTTGCGTTTGTTTGCGATTCAGTACAACATCAAAGCTCAATTTAGTGTGCGAGAGCACGATTAAAAAAAGAACAAACTAAAACCAACGCAGAGAGCGTGAAGGCTTCGTTATATGTCGGCAACAAATCAATTAAAAACTGAATAGCTTTCGAGAAAAATTAATTTATGGACTCACGTGGCATGCGGCATGATTCACTTAAAATGATGGTCCTCGAACGATGTAACGCGCAACAATCATCTATTTTTATCTTTATCTTTATCTTTATTGTAATGCATATGTCTATGCTGTGGAAGCAAAAGCATTATTTTGATCTCCGTTAAATCGTTCGATTAAAATGAATGCGATTTTGGCTTATCACTATGGAACGAGTCTTGTGAATAAGAAATGCAAGAAATTCATTATAATGAAAGTTGTAAATAAGTAAGTAAGTAAGTAAGTAAGTAAGTAAGTAAGTAAGTAAGTAAGTAAGTAAGTAAGTAAGTATGTAAGTAAATAAGTAAGTAAGTGAATAAGTAGGTAAGTAAGTAAGTACGTTAAATAATAATTATTGACAAAACTCGTGGAATGATTAACGTTTTGCATAACGCTGGTCACGATAAAATCTATCGGATTTTCGCAATACACGACAATAAAAGCCTAATACGTAGGAGTCTGAGAAAACTTGACGATATATAAATAGAGGAATAAGAGAGGAATTCGGAGGGTTAGATTACCTGTTCTGAGCAATTTTCCTGAGGGTGTCAGGACTCCTAATAAGCTTATCGAGTGTTTGCGTGAGATTGGCGAAGGTCGGCCGGTGGGTCCGCTCCTTCTGCCAGCAGTCGAGCATCAACTGATAGATGGCCTCGGGACAATCCATGGGCGCCGGCAGCCTGTAACCCTTCTCTATCGACTTTATCACATCCTGGTTCGACCAGTTCCAATAGGGCCTTTCGCCGTACGACATGACCTCCCAACACACGATTCCCATACTCCAGACGTCCGAGGCGCTGGTGAATTTACGAAATGCTATCGCCTCCGGAGCGGTCCATCGCACTGGGATCTTTCCTCCCTGCGAACCGAGTGAGTGAGTGAGTGAGTTAGCGAGTGAATAAATGAGATGAGGATTGAGGATTGCTTGTGATTGACTGGGTACTCACCCTCGTTGTGTAGGCTCCCTCCGTCGCACTCTCGATTTCCCGACTCAGGCCAAAGTCGGCGATCTTGCAGACAAGGGCCGCGTTGACGAGCACGTTCCTCGCCGCGAGGTCCCGGTGCACGTAATTCATCTCCGCGAGATACTGCATACCGCTCGCAATACCGCGTAG
Organism: Gastracanthus pulcherrimus; assembly: GCA_949152435.1. NCBI lineage: Eukaryota > Metazoa > Arthropoda > Insecta > Hymenoptera > Pteromalidae > Gastracanthus > Gastracanthus pulcherrimus. The sequence continues at coordinate 127,317,590 of OX424574.1, forward strand.
CATACCGACCAGCTGGAGCACCTGGAACTTGCCATCATTCGCGCGCAGGAAAGTGTCCAGGCTGCCGTTCTCCATGAATTCGGTGATTATCATCACAGGATTGCTCTTTGTCACGACCCCTTGGAGGAATATCACGTTGGGGTGCTCGAACTGGCCCATTATCGAGGCCTCCGTGAGAAAGTCGTTGCGGGCTTTATCGGCCGAGCCGGGCTTCAACGTCTTTATGGCCACGTCGATTTCCGATCTGCCGTCTGGCGGGAGCTTCAGCTTCCCTCGACACACATCTCCGAACTCCCCACCACCTAAACAGAACACCCATCAAGCAAAAGGTATTATAATGCTGAATGCTAAATACCCAATGTTGAAAATTAGATAATTTGGTGCCAAGTGGCATACGAACCGATGATGGCCTCTATGGTGATGTATCCGGCGTCAATTTCTCGGGCAAACTCGCGAACCGCCTGGTTCGGGTCCTCGTACGTGTGGGGGTCGACGTAGCTCCTGGCGCTGGCACCCCCCGCGCCTCCCGGACCTCCGGCCGAGGCTGCTACTCCCACTGCAGGCGTGAACAGCGGCGTTGTCACTGCAACGTCACGAAAACAGAGTTCATTATATTTACACGCGGCCGACGCGGCTACAAGTTATCCGGGCTCCGCTCGCTTGCTTGCCTACATCTCTCTCTCTCTCTCTCTCTCTCTCTCTCTCTCTCTCTCTCTTTCTTTCTTTCTTTCTTTCATTCCTTCCTTCTTTCTTTTTACTCTTTCTCTTCCTGCTCTTTTTTTATCCCCTCTATATACCTCTCAACTTGCATCAATCTCTTCCGCTTCCCCGTTCGTATCAGTACAACCCTAACCCTACTCCTCCTCCTCCTTCTCCTCCTCCTTCTCCTTCTCTATGCTATTATGCACAAAAGTGTACGCTCGGAATTCTAGCATCCATGTTAATTTAGCCTTATTTATGTATATGCAGTCCCAGTAAATTCCAGAAAGAGTAAAGAGGCCAATTACTGTCGGGAAGTGCAAAACCCAGTTCTCTCCAACTTTTCCAAGAGAATACCCTCTTATTACTCGTATTTATTTTCTTTTTTACATTTCTTTTTTCTTTTTAATGTACATACACAACTCGCAAATCGCCTTGCATAACGGCCAACAAGTTACAAATTTCTCCCAAAAAGCCGACAAGGAACCGTCAACAGCCAACATTCTCATGCTTTCGTTAGCTCAACAAAGCAACAATCGTGCCATTTGAAAATTGTCAAATGTTTGAATCTAACTCTTTAACAATTTAATCTCAATCAATTGCTGCACGTTCATTACCAAAACTAACACTTATTAGACAAGTTAAGAATTGTGATTAATGAATTGTGTTAATATATATATAGTCGTGAAATGCCAGTGACTATAGAACATCATTGCTATGAAGAATTAATGTCGTTGCAATATATGGAATGAAGTGGGGTGACCATTGTAAAATTTTGTGACCATAAAGTGTGAAGTATCTTTGTATTATTTAGGTTTGAACTGTATATAGATCCAGTGCCAATTGCAAGGGCTTTAAATTAGCAAGCTTTGCGTTTGGAGCCTGATTGCGACAACGAGCTGAATTGCTGAATAGCGAGTCGAATCAAATTGAATTAGCCAATTTTGTTATATCAAGTCTGAGTGTTAATGAAAACAATTTTGACACGGAAGCATGCGACATTGAAATACACACACGTCGATTTTAGTTGTAAACGTTATAAAAATTATTAGGATATGAGAAAGGCGCGATCTGCTTGAAATGAACGAAAAGATACTCTGCACAGAAAATCTATAGCTTTTCGTATAAATCGAGGGCAAAATACATCTTTTATGAACAGAATAAAGGCAAATAAAGGAGTAGCAAATGATCAGGCTGGTAATTTTATAGTTCAGTCTAGTGTGCAGGGGATCATATGCATGCTCTTTTCAATCCTACGAAATTCTCAATGTTACATATTATTCATAATCACAGGCAGCTAAATGCACGCAAAACGTAAGCAAACATTATCGAAGCTCCATAACATAAAACGCGGTGTTTGTTGTGAAAAACTTGTTTTTCAAATCAGCGATGAATTTTCTAGTTCACTCCACTTTGTAAGCGTTGAAAAAAAATTGCAATTCGGATGCATGTAGGACTTACGCGAAGACTTGTTCTTGTTGTTGGCATGGGTTGTCACAATCGGTGAACTGTCCATTTTGCAGTGCACTGTGAACAACACAACAACCAACAAACTGATTGACAAACAGGACCAAATAAAAACCGAGTTTTAATAAAATAAAAATAATGCAAAATGACTGTTGCTGATTAAGCGAGTTGCGAGTGGCGCCCGTAAGCGAATGATTGATGTTAGATTATGATTCAAAGTTAATGTGAAGCGTAGAATAAAACATGTACTTAATGTGAACAGTTAAATGAACTGTTACGTCATTAAGTGATACTGAAAATAATTGTATGGTTTCGAAATATGTACGCTAAGCGTCAGCGGCAACTCAACGATAATGAAGGATGAATTCATACATATATAAAATGATAAATAAACTACACATTAAATAGAAGCAAATGCAACATATTTGTACAAGATTTTTTTACAAGTACACAAATAATATTGTAAAGATTGAATCATTAACTATTTATTGCACAGTAGCACTTTTAGAAGCATATTGAATTTTATACAAATAACTGTGTACTTGAAACACTGGTACGGATACATGCGTGCAAACAACTACATCTAGCGAACTATATGTTCATGCATATAGGAGTGCATAAATAAGCTATGTAATCTACATAGAGTTTGATGGAAAGTCAAAATTAGGTGTTGGAGAAGACTTACTGTAGGTCACAACTAGTCCTGTAGTAGCAGGCGATTGTGTACATTGTTTCATTGGGTTTTAAGTGGATTTTGTTCATGGAGGCAGGTTCGATAGTTCAGGGAATTCGCACATGAAAAGAAAGAATTGGAAGAATTTGGTTAGACATTGATGCTCAAGCTGCAGGGCCAAATCAGTGAATTTTGAATTAAAAAAAATAAGCGAATTCTTTTAAATTGTTATTTTGGTTATTATTGACTAGGGGTCTACTTAATTCCTGTAGTTATCGTTCATTTTTTCACAGAAATAAAAAATCATTTTTTCTTTATCACTTATTAGTCTAATAGGTTCTAGATATTTCATCTTTGATAAAAACGAAGGGTTTTGAGATTTCACAATTTCACTTGACAAGGTTCAATACAGGGGTTTAATATTTAACTTGCAGAGGGCTAAGAGTGATTTCAATATTAGTTTTACAAGACATGTGGGGGCAGTGAGACAACTATAAGAGTGAATATTACATCATAAGTGGGTTGTGAATATTACATTACTAAATAGATAGTAGTGAATAGCGAGTTTATTTTGAACAAGATTTAACGTACCTTCGCCGTTTCGATACTCCAAAGTGTCGCAGTCACTGGGTTGCTTCTTGTTGCACTCGTCCGAGGCCCTGCTGCATCGAAATTGCATTATATCAGTCAAAAAAGGCATGTTTTAATTACATTAATAAATTATCTATTTGATGGATTAGTTCGTTGTTAGTAATCAATAAAGTTAAATTTTAACGGGGAGATTACCTTCTTAAAAAGAGTACTGTCATGATGATAATTATCACGAGAAGAACAACCACTGCAACTATTGCTCCAGCGATAATTCGAACTTGCATGTTGTCGTCGTCACCAACATAATCTGCACATGCAGGCGTAGAAAACGTTAAATTTCAATAGCTTCTATGAAGCATATTTTGCGGCAACAAGAAGGAGAAAAAAATCTTGGCTTACCTAGTCCCATTGCATGGGGCGTCTTTTTGTAAACGACGGGCGTGTACTCTCCCCAGCCGCGCGTCGTCTTAGCGCGCACCTGTATGGCGTAGTCCGTCGAGGGTTTCAAGCCCTTGAATGTTGCCGAGAGATCGTGAGTTTGAATGACAGTCGCGTTGCTCGCGTCTTCGAATCGCGGATAACACCTCACTGTAGAGATTTCAACAAAGTTACGTTAGAATTGTATACCAACCAGTCGAACGAGAGGCTACAACAACTTTGGGAGACCGATATCAATGAGATCCTTGTGCTCGTTATTTGTTCCAAAGTTCCAATGGACCCTTCTTTCTAGTCAAGTGCAGGCAGAATCTCTCAAAGCTTCATCGAAATTCGCTTGGCAAAGGTGTGCAGGTCTCTTCTTTTTAGTATAAATATAGTAAATGTTTGTAAATCTCAATTAGCTTTACCTTCGTAACTTTCGACAAGGTCGCTATCACCACTAACGTCGTTGATCGGTGCGTCCCAGCTGATGCTCAGCTCGGAACTTTTGACGCTGGTGATCCTGACGTTGTTGACGAGACTGGGTACGCTCGCCTCGGTCGTGACCGTTATGTCGACGTACTCGGACTTGCCAGCCAGGGGTGAAACACCATTCTCCGCGAATACTTGGAAGCGATAGGTCGTCACTGCATTTAATCCGGTGATCGTAATCTTCGTGTCGTTGAAGATTTCCTAGGAGCGGCAGCGGTATTATGGATAAGACAGACTAAATTGCCAAAGTAAAAGAGAGCTCTAAAGCGAGATAAGCTTACAGTGTTGGGAATATACTTGACCCCGGAACTGCAGGCGTCGCAGACAACTCGGTAGGTCGTATCCGTTCGACCACCCAGTACGTGCGGAGCGTTCCAAGAGAGAATGACGGTCGACTGGTCGACAAAGTTGACCGTAAGGTTCTGGGGCGCCGAAGGTGGTTCTGCATCAGAGAGAGCGAGAGAGAGAGAGAGAGAGCAAGAGAGAGCAAGAGAGAAAGAGAGAGGGGGTAGATATATATATATATATATATGTATGTATGTTGAAGTTGTAATGAAATGAAATGGAATGATAGCGAAATGTTGTACGTACGCGTGCAGGGCATCTTCTTGGGATCCTTGGCGGGCCTGTAGTAGCCGGCATCGCACCTGCACTCGGTGAAGGCGTAGTCGGGTGCCTTGCTGTGCGCGGGGCAAAGCTCGCAGATGTGCTCGCCGGCCTCGTGCTTGAACTTGCCGATCGGGCACTCGCTGCACTCCTGCTTGTCGACATCGGCCTGGTAGCCGGGCTTGCAGTGGCAGCCGCCGTTCGGCAGGTACCACTTGCCATCGCCCTTGCAGAGGAACGTCGGCTGCTCGATCTTCACGGCATTGGCCACGCAGCTGCCGAGGGTCTGCTCGATCAGGGCAACCTCGCGGCCTGTTGGCGTCGCCGGGAAGTGCGCAAAGTTCACCGAGACCTCGGGGCAGCTGATGTAGTACACCTTGATAGCCAGCAGCGAGATGCACGCGCCCTGGTCCCTGAACGCAAAGTACACGCCCTTCTTCGTCACCGGGATCGACTTGACCTCCGTGTTGATTATCACCTCGGTGTTGCTGTTGAACCGGCCCTCGTTCGCTGCTATCCGACCTACGCACAATAACCTTCGCCTTATACTTCCTTACATTTCAAAAAAACAATCCTCCAAACTACTATACCTACCTATGAGCTTATAGCTGTCTGGCTCCCAAGGCGGCGGCTCTTTCGTCGCCGCGTCGAATTCATAGTACAGCAGGCTGAACGTCTCCTTGCAGCTCAGCGCATTTCCCGGAAAGAGCGAGCAGTCTCGCACCGTGAATTTGATCTCGATGTACATCCGGTTGGCCGGCCCTCGGTCGATGAACGGCGTCCACAGCCAGTTGTTTACGTTGTTGTACGCCACATCGCAGACCACGTAGCTCCTCCAGTTGATGCCTTTGTCGAAATTCGTAAACGACTCCTCCACCCACTGCCAAACATTAGGTACGAACATTATTATTATTATTTCTCTGAACTAGTTATTATCATTACTAATTCAAAGACATTCTCCGATGAACCTCCAGGATTACGCGTATAAACGCCTGCTCTTAGAGTTCGAGCTCGCTCGCGCTTTACCATTATTCTCTTTGCCCCCCTCCGTTCTGTACACGCAAACAGTTCGCAAAGCCGCGCGCAGCCACCCATTGGATGGGCACCCTATCGGCTTTCTTCCCTTTCTGCTAATATTGCAGAAATTAACCGCCACTTACCCCTTATAAGTGTCGAGATGGCTCGCATCCCATTACTGGTATAATTACCAGCGGCGCAACTATTTTGACCACAGATTTCCAAAATATATCTTTGCGTGTACACCTGTGCATGCGTGCATGTGTGTTCTCTTTATAACTTCGATGGTACTTTTTCGGAACGATAATTCAGAGCGGCGGTCTCGAGGGATTCTCGAGGAAATGAGGAAACAGCTAAACAGCTTGTTTTCCATGGAAAGGATCTGTATAAGAGCTCAGTTTGTTTTCTCCCAGATTTAAGACGTGCCGATGGAGCATACATTTTCCAACGGAGTATGAGAGCGCGCGCGCGCGAGAGCCGGCTTTTTTCATGAATGCGCGCGAGTCCGTTCAACAATTCCTTCGATGCTTCAACCTACAGTCTATAGGTACCACCTACGTGTCTGTATATATATATATATATATATATATATATATATATATATATATATATATATATATATATATATATATATATATATATATATATATATATATATATATATATATTACGTCTAAATCGTAAATCCTGGGCGAATGTACAGGGAGAGCGGCTATAGAATGTATGTGTGAAGTATACAGTGAGGAGCATAGAAAGTGGAGAAATAAAAAATGAAAACATGTTTTTTATTCGGTTAGCGCGCTCGTTGCAATGGGCCGTCCAATAAAAGTCTCTGCCGAGTGGCGTGTTTATATGCGGACAAGTACGTAATCGAAGCTGACCGATGGAACGCGCGCTTGCAGGGGGAGCTTTGCGTGAGAGAGAGAGAGAGAGAGAGAGAGAGAGAGAGAGAGAGGGGGGGAGAGAGAGAGGGGGAGAGAGAGAGAGAGAGAGAGATGGGAGGCGCGCGCGGGCTGCAGCTCTTCTTGCACGAGCGAAAGAATGCCCCCCCCCCCTCCAGCGAAAGGACTTTTCTTTCCACTCGTGAAACTTTCTTGAATGGAGTCATATTAATTCATCGTTGTAATACAAAGTTTTCTTTGCCTTTTTTCCCTCTCTTTTTCCGTCGGCTAGCGCGAGCAAACAACAGAAAGTACTCGTTAGGAACAAGAGGATGAGACCGAAAAGACAAACATAAAGAGGAAAAAGTGTCTCTGATTAAGCGCATAATCAACGAAAGAAGATATCGGAGCTGCGCACGTGTTCGTTGCGCGTGTCAGGATCATTATAAAAACTATAAATTAATCAAAGTTTTGAATTACGCCTTTTTACTTTTACAACGTAATTTGCACCAGGAATCTTCAATTAAATTTTCAAGAAATTTCATTATTAATTGTACAAAAAAATGGGTTAAGAAATATACAACTATGTAGTTAATTAATCTAGAGGTGAAAGGTAGCTTTTATTTAAAATATCTTAAAAATTTAAGCAGATATAGTTTTTACAAATTCAAATGGAATATTGAACCACTTAAAATAATAGAATTTATTACAGGAATCCTTATTACCGATTTTTTAATTTTAAACAGTTATTCGAGATTTTACAAATTTTGTAAATAAAAATGACTACTATGTCCTGCAAATTTGTATATTGTATTAGCAATGTTTGGTTTTGGCAGTTTCAAAAGATTCAAGGAAAACAGTTTTAAATATTTTCCGTGGTAAGCAATGCGTATGGCGACCCACATCCTCTTAACATTTTTTGACTCTTTCTTTTATGAAAGTTAATGATACCTGTTGAAAATCAACTGAACATTTCTGGTAAAGGCATATAATGTCGTTTTTTATAAATATTTATTTTAAAGAGAAAACAATATAAATTATAAGCCGGTATGGTAGGCATCGGTCAGTATTTTACATCCCCTTAAATTGCAAAAGTTTTATTAAATTTAAAATGTTAGTATTTAAAACATCTTAAACTTGTCTTAAAAATGCATAAATTGAGAAAATGTAGGAAAATAGTATATTACGATACATGTGACCTAAGTGGCCCATAATTGCACGGCGCGTAGTTAGCGCCCGAGCGTAGCGAGGGCGATACCGTCGCGCCGTGCAATTATGGCCACTTAGGTCACGAGTATCGTATACTATTTTGTAGCACGAGTGACATAAACCCGCCATCGACATAGGGGAGGGTGTAGGGTGCGGGGGCGGGCCGGGCGTGGAGACGGGGGGGTTCGCATAAAAAATAAAATAAAAATATAATCCAAAAAACATAAAAAATAAATTAAGGAAATTACAAATCGTATAAACTAATTATTATTTAACCAAAATTCATTAGTTAATTAATAATCAATGTCAACCTTTATACATTGTTTGAATAGAACCTTATATAAATAAGATATTTTGTTTTTTGAAAAAATAATAAATGTTTATTGTTAACAGTTAATTTGAATATATTTATTTACCCTATCTTGAAATTTTTTAAATTAAATTTTAATAAATTTATAATATTAATAATGAAAAAGAAATTAATACTGAATTTTAAATTGAATTCCAGATTGAAAATTCAAAAAACGCGCCAAATTGTCATATACAATCAGTTGAACTAACCTCTTAAGGGGAGGTCGGAGCGAACTTTACCATTGTGACCTCCACCTCGCGCCGTATTTTTCATTATACGTCTAAAATTCACATAGTAACATCAAAATCGAGGTTGATAATAGTTTGTTATTATGTAAAGAACACCGGACAACAGCAATTTTGTTTATTAGTAGCCTCAAAAGTTTTTTATTATGAAATATTGTTACAATTGACGAATGGAAAACGGTAAAAGTGATGGTCATCTTACTGTTTCTTAACCTTAATGATAGCTTCACCTCGCGCCGTATTTTTCATTATTTTACGAAATTGTACGCAATTATGTACGCTCGAAGCTTTATAAACATTTATTATTATGACAAGAACACCGGACAACCGCATTTTTGTACCATAAATGACCACAAATTTTTATTTTTATGATATTAATTTTTGAGGTTAGGTAAAATCTGCACCAATCAGGATAGTTCCGACCTCCCCTTAATTTGAAGCATTATTTTAAGAATTTATAATTATTCTCTGATACTTGGCATGCGTATTTACCAGGTTTACTACTTCTTCTTTCTATTGTTATAAACGAAAACATTTATTTTGAGTGTTTTTAGTCTTTATTATAGGATACTACGGATCTGTGGCCTATGTGAATTCATTATTATACTGTGTAATAAGGCGCCACTTAGGTTACGGATAAGCGTGGCCTAACTGCGGGTTTAGATCACATAGTGCTTTAAAGAATATTAGACTCTTCGGACAAATATTAAAGTTAACATAATAATACTAAATTTCATATAAAATATAATTTTTGTATCATTTTATTAACAATAACTATTTATTAGCTCTAAGTTATTATGTTTTAAACTGATTTTAATATTAAACAAAAGTTCATGTACGAATTCGAATACATAGGAGAAATCAGTGCACACGAAGTCAGACGAAACGGTGATCTAGCGCTAGAGTGACACTAGAGCCCCAAAACCTAAAGGATCCGAGTTCAAATCCAACCAACAATTTTTCTGAATTTTTTTTAATTTATTTCTCAATTGCATCCTTTCCAGTAAACTGTATCCATTCATCAAAACATTTCTAAAGCGTAAAACAACGGAGTGAGTAATTATTATAAGTGAATAATTATTTTTTCTTTACGCATATTCTTTCACTCTAAATAGAGTGAAAAATCCACTTTTACAAAAGAGTGAATTATTCACTCTTTCCAAAAGAGAAGATTCACTCCAAAATAAGTGACTGTGTTTTCATGATCGCTTGGAGTGAGAATTCTAAAAGTGAAATTCCACTCCAAAAAATTTCGAGAGTAGGTGGTCACTTTACCAACACTGTTGAATTTGCTTTCGCTTATATCACGCTGATAAAAGTGTTTTCTTTCCATGCATACACTGCTAAGAAATCTACTAATAGTTTTGTTGTTTTCGCGCGTAAACATGAAACTATCTTATAATTAGAGGGCGCTAGCAGCGGGATCACCGCTCCTCTCAACATCTATTGTCACAATGCGTATACTGTAGGAGTTCCGGCGCCCCAGAATAACGCATACAGCGAAATCTCGTGTAGGTGGCCACATCCACCTTATTACATTATCGATGCTAATTTGTCAATTATGTTAAGTACAATTATATCCTGTTCTCAGTATGATACGGACGGTTCCGCGGCTTGAAATACAACCTCGACTTTATTACCGCGTCTAGGACAAACGGGAGCAGGCGCCTTTTCGGCCTCGCTAAATTTTCTTTTGCGAGGGATTGCTTTTGTTTCTCACGCAGGGCTGGCGAGGATAGAAAGTGTAAAAAAACTCGCGCAGGGACGCGAGTTATGAATCGGGCGGCCAGCAGAGTTAGCGCAAAATTCAATTATGCTTGAACGGTTTAACGGGCGAGCAGCAGCAAGTAGAATTTTTCCGTGATGCGTCTCGGGATTTTCTTTATGAGCTCGTTTGGGGGAAGCCCTCCGTTCATAATAAAATGATTAATGGCTTTTTAACGTTGAACGCTTCTAAGTCCGGGATAATCTGGACGCTCGCGCTGAAAATTAATTAAGCCCTTTTACGGTCGGTCTAATTTCAACGGAAAAACCTGCACAGCCGTAATTTCTCGTTTACAGCGAGCTGCGAGAAAGAGGACGCGCGCGTGCTTTCGATTGTCTAGCGCGTATGTCGTTAAGGCCCGCCGCCTCCTATACCATTGTAATTTAACTTGGGCTAAACACGGAGATCCGACCTCCACCAAACCCTTTTTATCGTTATCCATTAACTTATTAACTTTATGCTTTTTGCAAAATCACACAATTACTTGACGCTACATCTGCGAGTCCTTCGACTTTTATTTCTTTGCTATTGCTCTACTAAGGCCGATAAATTTCATCAACATTCAATATAATACTACACGGGTTAAAATAAAAATATTACGAATTTACAATGCCGAGTATTAATGCTGAGTCCAATTAAAACATGTCTCTTAGAGGGGCATTTAATTTTTAATGAGTTTCGCATTAATTAACTAAAGTAAGTCTGGCATATGAATTTTCCAAATAAAATAAATGTAAGCAATGTTAATTTACGTCGGTTTTCGTCAGATCTCTCAAAGCTATGGAAATGTTATTTCCAACAGAAGTCGGTAAGCGTATAATTTAAGCAATCGATGCCGTGGAACTGCATAGAGAGCGCAGCAATCGTCTGGAAGCTGTTACAATCGTTGGCATCTGCCAGCATGCATAGGCGCTCCCCGAAGTCTGTGCATCCGGTAATTACATCGTCATTTCGCATATTCCGTGGATAAATCTGCAGCTGTATCCCGATTAATTTGAAAGGGCTCGGCCTCGTAGTTAATTAAGGAAAAGTGTCTATGCGCGCGAGCGGGCTTAAGTATTTCACGAGCCGAAGGCAGGCAGTTGGTGATGCGGCTGCGGAACGAATAACGAGATTATCAATATGTCAAGAGCAATTCGCTATATTGACGAATTTCGAGAGGGAATAAGTTGAAAATATGGTGCCTTTCTCGTGTCGTCAACCACTATAGCTAATCATCAAACCTGAGCCAAATAGGCCTTTAATTAATCAACATTTATGGAGATGTTCGAGCGCAATTGTTTTGTTAACGCGATGCCTAAAGGCTAATAGCAATCGATCGATTAGATCGATATTATATAATTATCGGTCCTTTCAGCGTCCACCTGCACGACAGCTACATGCGCGTGCATGCACGCACGTACACACGATTGCGGCCAAACTACCTATATAATGCGCGCACATTTCGAGCGTTACCGTAAAATGGAATTACTTTGCCATTCGGTAATCGGACTTGCTTGGGCTTACGCTAAATCCTCGAAAGACTATGCGCTTTAGCAGCGCAAAATAGAATTGATTTAAGCGTACGTACCAGCGTGTAATCTTTCTTTGAAATTATTCATTCCGCAGCTTTGTTCCAACACACGAATGGAATTTAATCTGCGCAGCCGAATGCTCTGCGATTTTGCCAGGCTACTCATCCTACATAAATTATGCATGCCCGTTTAAAAGTTTCGCCAACATTTAGCGCATAAACTGGCATTAGGCTATATTTGAAATGAGCTTTTACGTCTTTTCTGTCCGTTACTACAGAAACCTTGCTAGAAAGTAGAAGAAGGCCTTTCTATAAAAAAGAGACTCTATATATCCAGCATCCATGTTAACAAGCAGTATAATGGAGGACAATGAATAGTATTCATTAAAAGGCTGTCAAAGTAAAGGAGAAGCCATTCGATCAATCAGTCAAGTTTCGACTTTCTCCTCCGTCAACACAAGAGACTACAAGAGGCGTGCTAGTGCACACATAAGCCGAATTGCCAAGCTATGTATACGTGTATAAGACAGGAAAGACAAAGAGTCTAGAGAGCTGCTGCTGGTGCTGTGTATAGGTGCTGTGTAAGCGGCGCGGCGCCAATAATGGATATGAACTGCCGGCGAAAATAAAGCCAATAAGCTGAAGAGAAGCGCAAGTACGTATATAGAGTGAGAGTTGGGAGCTGCTGCTGTACTGGTGGTGAGGGAGAGTATACTCGGCACTCTCGAGAGTGCGGGAGGTATAAGAGAAGAAAGGAGGCAGCTGTGGAGACGATGCGACGACGACGACGACGACGACGACGACGACGACGACGACGACGACGACGACGACGACGACGACGACGACGACGACGACGACGACGACGACAACGACGACAAGGACAACGACGACAACGCGACCCCAAGTATAATGTTGCCAGCATTATCACGATATTCCTTGCTGCTTGTGCCGCGAGCGAGCGTATAATACTCCTCGCCGGCTACAGTATACACTCTACATTGCATAATTCACATGTGCCTCATACCATACCAACTGCTTTCTCATGCTCTGCATCCTTTGGCTGCTGTACGCGCCAATTCCTAGTCCGGTTTGTTTGCGCGCTACCAAGTCGCATGCAGCAGCAGTAGAAGATGCAGTTACACCAGATTGCACTTTCTTCCTCGACATTCATACTAAATACACCCGCTCTGCAGCTCCTCTATGGCGCGTTTTATTACAACGCTCCAAAGACGAGGACGCCGACGACTATTACTTTTCATTTATTCAATCTACCCTCGCTCGCTTTCATGCTGATTATTATGCAAAATACCCAAATTCCTTAGTTCGAATCGATCTTCCAAATAATGATATACTTGTTAGCGCAATTACTCTATACAACTCGGCTGCAAATTGAATTAACTGCATGAATAATTTCTCGCCTCGTCGTCTAAAAAAGGCGATCTTTTATATATAGTGGAAGAGTAAAAAAGTAATTTATATTTTGAAATTGACGTTGTAAGTGAATTACTCAGGTGAGCGCGGTAAACGTTATTTTATTAGCCCTTTGGATAAAGGGAATGTCCGGCATTCTTTACGAGGAGGGCCTTTTCTATCTTTAGCGGCAGGCTCCATAAAACTTGAGACATAAACGCCAATAACAATGTTAAAAAGTTTATAAAAAAATAGCAGAAGAAGAGGAAGACGCTACCGCAAAGCCAGACAAAGAAAAAATGATCAGACTTGAAAGTATTTTCATCTGTGGGATTCTTGTTGTCAAGTTCTTTGTAACTCTGCTTGCTTGCAAAAGGGCCTTTTTATGTAGTTAATTTCCGCGCAGTCTTGGAGGAGCGCGAAGTCGCGACTAAAATCAACACAACGGCCTGCAGCGAGGGCCTCATAAGGATCAGGTTGTTTGCTCGCATAATTAGGTAGAAATCAAGTCGCTGGCTTGGTCTCGACGAAGAAACGAGGCAGGAAATGACGGATAGTCGCACGGCTCGAGGCTCGTGTGCAGGAGCAGGAGCAGGATCGCATGAACAGTCCAGCATAGTTTTCTACGTAACTAGGAAGAGCAATAAAGCTCGGAGGTGGCTGGAGCTGTTGCTGGAACAGCGGGTCAGTTGCTTAGCGCATTCTTCCCTCTCCCCGTCGGGCGTTGGGGCGATGTGTTGATGTTGGTGGGGGAAGACGCCCAGACCACTCGACGCACACGCTCGCGGCGGCGGCGGCGTCTACGGCCAGTGTATAAGGGAGGAGGAGGAGGCGGAGAAGGCCGGAAGGTAGAGCTGGAGGAGAAGAAGAACAAGACGAGCCCGAACGAGAGAGAGAGAGAGAGAGAGAGAGAGAGAGAGAGAATGGGGTGGACGAACTTTCAGTCTGGTGCGAGAGCGGGGTGTGCAGATCTTAATATATATTGGGTTCGTGCCACCCTCGCTTCTCCCGCTCTATCTGACTTTCTGTGTGGCTGTGTGCCTTGGTGTGGCTAGGGCTGGAAAGCACGTTTCCTTCCTCACCTAGCGAGTTGCGAAAGAGAGAGAGAGAGAGAGAGAGAGAAAGAGACTCGCGCGTGCCCCATCGGCGCGCCTCCCCTTTTTGCACGCGCGGAGGCGCGCTCGTTCGCGCCGCTGATTAAGGAGTGTCTTGCCCGCGCCAGAGCTTCAGCCTTTTCTCTTCTTCTTTTTTCCTTTCAATCGCGGCGGCTGCTACTGCTGCGGTAGCGAGCTCTTCGAGGCGCGAGATATTGCGAGATTTCTTCAAAGCGCCACAGCAGCTCTCTCGTCTTTTCTCTTCTCTCGCGCTGCTGTTACACTACTTCGTATCCCCCACTGGCTCGCCTCTCCTACAGAGTTCCCCCCCCTCCCCCTCTCTCTCTCTCTCTCTCCTTCTCGCTTCGCACCAAGTCGAGACAGGAATAAGAAATTTCGATCGGGTAATTATCGTGACATGCAGCGCGCCAGGCTTTCTCGGAAAATAATTGACCTTTCGGATTTACTTCTTGTCAACTGAACTCGATTCAAGCGCTAGATCTATATAGTTTACAATTCATTTTTCCATTTTAGTTACCATATACATTATTGTAAAGATTAGAAACTGCATTAATTCGTATTATTTCAACTTCACACGTTACTGCACATGTCTAGTAGGCTTCAAAGCGCTAGATAATAATAACTACCTTCAAAACTAACTAGCAGCGCAACTGAATTCGGAATAGTAGTTTAAAATAATACAAAATATGTCCAATTAAATATGTAATTTTAAATACACGTGTCTAGTAGGCTTCAAAGTGCTAGATCTATATAGTGTACAATTCACGTTTCCATTTTTTCTTACTTTATGCAATATTGTAAAGATTAAAAATTGCTATAATAATTGCTATAATAATTCGTATTATTTCAACGATACACGTTACTGCACATATCTAGCAGACTTCAAAGCGCTAGATCAACAGTAATCAGCAGCCCAACTGAATTAAGGATATTAGTTAAAATACTATAAAATAGGTTACAGTAAAACCCTTTTTGAAATTTTCATATATAGTTTTTTTTTTTCAATTTTTAGACACTATACACGTAAAAATCGAAACTAACGGAGATATGTTGGTAATATATTGGAAACTGGAATGGCCAATATATGGGCGATATATAGATAACATACAGGTAAGATATCGCCGACATAACGCTAGACGACACGATCCGATATTTCACCAATATGTTGCCAATAGTTTATAAAATCGGTATATCTTGACATCGTCCGACATATGTCTAATATGTTGCCAATAGTTTCCAAAATTTTAGTATCTTGACATCTTACGATATATGTCCAATATGTTGCCAATAGTTCTGGTTATCAGGGATCTCGACCAATACATATCCAATATATTGTTAGTATATTGGATATGGTTGGTAAATTTAACATCTCGTGTGTGTGAGTGTGTGTGCGCGTGAGTGTGTGTACAATATACTCGCATTATATAGATCGATTACACAAATAAAAAATAAAAATTCTTTCTCGTTATATATATATATATATATATATTTTTATTTGATATATTTCGAACACTGCTCAAAACAAATAACTTTCCTGCCAGCTAATGACGTTAATAAATTGAAGTTCTATGTAGTTATAAATTATAAGGTAACTTAATATTGTCGTATAGACATAAAATGTTGCATTAAAAAAATCGAAGTATCAAGTTCTTAAAAACTAGTCGAGCAGTGTTCGAGGTTTTGCTGGTTCAGTGTTCGAGGTAAATCAGTGTTCGCGGGAGCAGTGTTCGAGGTTCGACTGTATATATATATATAAATATATATATCAAATAAAAAAGTAAAAATTCTTTTAATAAAATTTTTCAATACCAAATAAAAATAAAAGCATGTATGCATAAAAAATAGCTTTTTATTTCCGAAATATATGATTTTACATATACCGAAAATACAAATTTAATCGTTTTATTTTTGTAATTAAATTACTTTTTTAATAAATACAACATATGAATAAATGAAATGAAACAAATGTAATTTATTAAAAGTAACATAAAAATTAATTCACTTGGCAACATATTGGTGAAATATCGGATCGTGTCGTCTAGCGTTATGTCGGCGATATCTTACCTGTATGTTATCTATATATCTAATATATCGCCCATATATTGGCCATTCCAGTTTCCAATATATTACCAACATATTTCCTTTTAAAGAATTGATTGAATTTTTATTTTTAAATAATTATAAATATTAAGGCACATTATTTTAGGTGTTTAAATGAAACATAGCAACAGCAATGTAAACTTATCGATGTCTTGATAGTAACCAGGTGCTCCGTACACAAGGCGGACCCTGACTTTTCACTAATATAAAATCTCGAGTTTGTAATAGGACTCCAAGAGCAAAACAAAGGGGGTCTTTAAACGGACGGTTTCTCGTCCCCACCTTGTACACAGACACACACACACAAATTTCGTCGCATCAATACGAATATTCTTCTCATTTTCAAATCTTAGCTTCTTTCTTAACTAAGCTCTGCCATTCTGAATTTGTAACTGCACCAAGAGAGATCTCAGTGACCGTCTACAAGTTAACGCAGAAAGCCTTTAGAAAACAATATCTTAGTAGATTTCCAAGCCATATTCCTTAAAATCCGTATACTTAAGAGTTTTTTATAACACTCTATTTTCCTACTTATACTCAAATTAACAGTAACGACGTAATCACAACACGTAACAACGTAAAGTGTAATATAAAAGCATGCTATTTTATAAAGTGTTAGTGCCTCATTGTGAGTGGGATATAATCAACCTGACCGTGCACCGACACTTGATGGCTGAATACGTCCAACGGAATTTTCAACCGCGTTGTGTGGGATGCAGCGAGCAGTCTAGATAAATTACCTAGATTTAATCTTATTATAGAATTAATTATTCTTTGACCTGGAGAAGGGTGTAAGAGACACCCGAAACGTTGTCAAAATTTTCATATAAATGAAAACAATTTCATCTACAATTTGCTGTTAGAAGCAATCATTTAAAATTTATCAAAGTTAGACGTTAGAGTAATTTTTTAATTAGCGTATGTTCGTATGAACATCTTACATACATTCCAATATTTAACAAAAGAATTATCCTATCATGTGTACCCAGTGTACCCACCTATCCTGTACGCGGATACATTTTTAACTCAAATATCTTTATCATACCTACTATCTACTAATTTTACCATTATTTGTCACTTTACTAAACATTTCGCTCGCTCAAGACTATTTTTACTTTTTATTTATCTCTGGCAACTTTCTGCGACAAATAATTCTTAACGGGCAAAACTGGCTTACTCTCTTGTTTCTGACACAGGCTAAGAAAAGCAGCTTCAAGATACTTACAAGGTATATAAATACGCGTATATAAATTTAAACTTCTTTTAGATAGAAAACTTGAGCAAACTTCCTACTATCATTTACTTCCAAGCTCACGTTTCGAGGTTTTTTTCAACAAAGTTAATTACATCTCTGGGATATTATATTTAACCTTTAACTCTTTAAATACGTATTAAATCCGACAACTTTTGGCTACACTCGAAGGGAGAAAAAGTTTTACTTTACTTTCGATTTCTAAGAGGGCAAGGAGCAAAATTTGTATTCATTTTACAGGAAATTAAACAAGTCTCTAAATTATTCGGATAATGTAAGTATAATTTAACTTATGTATATACATTGCAAATATAAACATACCAAGTTTGGTGAGTCTCCGGGACTTTTGCTAATTTAGTGGAAAATATACAATGGAGCTGCGAAGCTTCGTCTTATCAAATTTACGATCCAACGTGTAGCATTTAACTGGGATGCTTTTTCTAAGTAATAAATTTGTCCGTACATGTCCCGAAAAGAAAAACATATATAAGTTGGTGGAATCTGTGTAGCGCAGTTATGTTGTGTATGCGCGTGCTTAATGTATTATAATTATATTCTGGGCGTCTATAAAACTTGCAGAGCTGCGAGCGCAGCTGCGAAATTTAGTCAAATCCAATACAAGGCTGCAGCAACCGATACACATCTCCTTGAAATGAGCGCATAAAAATTGGCGTATATACGCCGCGTGGGTGTGCATACACAATGCAAAGTTATCGGCGCGTACAAATAAGCCGGCGCGGGCCGTCGCACTCACCGGGTGTAGAAAGGGCAGAATAGGTGGTAAGGGGATGGGTTACATGTAGAGAAATAAATTCGGATATATATTGAGGCCTTAAAAATTTCGCTTAACTCCTCTGAAGGCCATGAAGCGAGGCTCAATCTCGCGGATCGCGTATATAATACCGTAACGGCGCTGGCAGCAGGGGTGTCCGTATAAACGGCTGCCGCTGCTGCATAAAGCTTTTCATTGGCACCTGCACGCGCCCTCGCTTACTCGCTGAGCTTTTCGGCGCGTACACGATATTCACGCTAAACTTTTAGAGTGAATACATTCCCGTTGGACATCGACGAAATACTAACCTAATTTTTTTACTTTTTCACTTTATAATATTGCAAGCGTGTTATTAGATACACGTTTTCCAGTAATAACAGCTTTACCAAAATACACCAAATAAATTTGCACTAGTTTATACCCTGGTAGAATCGTTCAGCAGTGGCTCGCCAGTCCATACCCAGTTAAAAATGAACTGGCCAGTGAGTTCGGCAGTGACTCGCCAGTTGACATACGAATTTCGTCAGATTTTTTACTAGCGTCACTGCTGAAGGACTGCCGAGAGAAATAAAAAAGAGTAAACAACTATAAATTGACTTATAATTAATTAAACAAACCCATGGAACCAATGAAATGGCTTATATTACCATATATTATATGTATTGATCTGACTTTTATATTTTAAACCTCACAAAAATAAGTATTCCATAGTACAAATATTTGTAGGTTACGTAACTCGATGCATCAAATATATTTTTATTTACTTCCAATTCTTGTTGATGCATTGTTTAAAATCCACCTTTACGCGTTTTTATCCTTATTAAATGAAAACATATAAAGACAACTCGCAAAATAGTATATACGTATGTATGTCTTTTTCGAGGTTAATCTTTTTTGTTTACGTTTCGCATAATTCGGAATCTTAGCAGTGATTAGCCAGCGCTTAAGCAGTCATCATGTTTTGAACTGGGCAGTGGGTACTGGATAGTGACTAGTCTGATGAGCAGTTTCACTGCTAAAATTTCTACCAGGGTATAAACAAAATTAATTCTTCCGCGTGTTAATCCATTATATAAGTATTTTAAAGTGCTATTACGTTCCAACAGGAACTTCCAAACAATTCTAAGCTATAATAATAGAAACTTAAAGTATCTTCAAATTAAATACTACAAACTTTCAGAGCAATATTTTTTCTCTTTTTAAATTTTCGTTTTTTCCTATTTTTATATAGTTTTTCAGTATATGACTAAGAATACTAGTTGAAAACATAGTAGGATTACAGTTTAAGCAGGAGAATTTTACCATAGGCGAGGTGGATACCAATCGTACTGGTATCAACCTAACCTCAAAATATCGTAAAAACACGGTTTTCTTTGCAAATTTCGTGGTTACAATATATATTTTCTTGTATTTTGTGTTGTAATCATGGTTTTTGCATTATATGGTGTTACTAGATAACTGCTTATTGTAACAGTATCAACCTAACCTAAAAATATTGCTAAGACACTTCTTTTCGAATTTTCTGTTTTATAATTTTTGTATTTACATCAGACAATGTTACTAAATAAATACTAAATGTAATGATGTCAACCTAACCTCAAAATATTGCAAAGAATAACTTCTTTGAAAATTACGTAAGCAAAATATGCAGGTATTTTTGGAATTTTGTGGGTCTATAATTAATGCTTCTGCATCAAAATATGTTACTAGATGATAACCAACCGTAACAGTGCCAACCTAACTTCAAAATATCGCTAAAACACTTATTTTTGTTTCAAATTTCATAATCAAAATATTATTTTTCGGTATTTTTCGGGTTGTATCTATTGTTTTTGCATGAATGAATGTTACTAGATAAGTACTAATGATTAAGTATGCATACAATCTCAAAATATCGCAACAACACGATTTTTGTTATGAATTTCGTAGTAACAATATAACTTTTTTGTGTTTTATGTGTTTTAATTATTGATTTTTTATCTGTCTACCACTACTCCCCTGCACAGACGCACACGCACACGCCCGCACACACCCACACACACGCGCACACACACACGCGCACACACACACACACGCGCGCACACACACACACACACACACACACACATATCTATACGTACCGTGTATGCACATATACACACGCGCACTCATATCTACACGCACACATGTACATATTAAAATTTGCAAAAGTAATTTCTTCCATATTTTGAGCTTAGATTGACACTATGACGATTTTAACTTATACAATAACATTCTCTGGGAATGATGTTATAATTCTGATAAATATTATTACTGCTATGATTCAAATATTATACAATATACTTTATACTATTTATGATACATTTTTATAGATTAACATTGAAAACTTAGTTCCTTATTTTGTAGGAACATTTATAACAAATTTGCAAAAACAAGTTTTTGTTTGCAGTATATTTTCATATCTAAATTCTATTTTTATATTGTTATTGTAATATTTTTCTTAGAGATCGCTTCGTAAACAGTTTAAAGAGTAATTGTATACAATACGTAAATATTACTTATAGTATTGTTACTTATATGTAGAACATAGTTTATGTTAGTAATTTATTAATTAAGTTTTTTGATACAACAAATTTGAAGAATAATTATATTGCGATATTTTGAGGTTAGATTGAAAGTGTTACGATTGCCTCTTATCTAGTAACATTCTTTGATGCAGAAACATTATTTATAACACAGAAAATACCAAAAATACATATTTTGACAACGAAATTTTTAAAAAAAAAACATTGTTTCACAATTTAGATGATTGCTTCTAACAACAAATTGTAGACGAAATTTATCCTGCAAGTTTTTTCGTAAATTTGTTAAACAGATACAAAATGTTACGTATTTTGAGTGTCTCATACACTCTTTAATAAAAAATCTACTATATTTATTAAAACAACAGAAACAACTACTCCGCGGGCAAATACCCCTCCGAGCATTGGATTAGACTGTTAATTCATAAAATATGTAAATTGTAATTAACATTGAAAATTCAAACATTTTTCGTGTTTATCCTGCAAGTTTCTCGTAAACTTGTTAAACGGATAAAAAATGTTACGTATTTAGAGTGTTTCATACACTCTTTAATAAAACATCTACTATATTCATTTGAACAACAGAAACAACTACTCCGCGGGCAAATACCCCACCCAGCACTGAATTAAACTGTTAATTCATAAAATATGTAGATTTAATTTAACATTAAAAACCCAAACATTTTTTGTATTTATCCTGCATATTGAATGTTTTGTAGCAGTAAAGGGAAAACCATTTTAAAGTAAGTTTCTTACAGAGAAGAGTCTACCTCTTCAAAGCAAGTAATATATAGGTCCTTTAATATTATTATTTATAATATTAAGCGTTTCGGCCTCAAGACTGCCTGTAGGTCTCATCAGTATGATCAGGATATATAATGGTTATTGTTAAGACATCCTTCTTTACAATAGGCATTGTAAAGAAGGATGTCTTAACAATAACCATTATATATTATAATATAAATACCTTCTATTTATATACATTATTTTATTGCATGTTACACGCTTAGAATTATACTAACATTTTGTACTACAGCATGTTATTTGCATGGCAACCTTTAATTTAACCTTTAGTTTAACCCTTAGAACTACAGTAAATAAGTGGAACTGTTTATATTATTATATATAATTTTTTATTATATTTTAATTTTATTATTTAATAATGATAATAATAATAATAGATATTATTTATATCCAAAATTCGCTTCGGCTAGACCTAGGGTGTAACTGAGAGGCTGTTTAACTGAGCTCTGGTGTAGCCGGAAAAAATTCACTAAAGTTCGATACAAAGTCAGCTAGTACAGTTCACGTCGCTGAATTCGCTGTCGTATTGCCAACTTCAAGTGAGAGCGTCGTTTTGAAAAAAAAGGGTGTCGCTCTCTTCGCGCCCGCTGCTTTCTTCCCTCCGAGACTCGAAGCCTGACGGCCCGAGCTCGAGTAGGTAAACGGACCCAAATTTTTTTGCCTTTTTTTTATTTTATCGTCAAATAGAAAACTGAAATTTTCCTTTTTTCTTGAATTTATAGACGAAGTAAGAAAATCCGCATTCTTTACAAGAATATAATTACATTGCAATTTGAATGAAAAAAATCGGTCCATCATTAGGGGAGATTGGAAATAAAATAATACACTTTAATCGTAAATATCTCTACTCATAATTGACCGATTTTTTCAATTTAAATTGCCTTTCAATTCTTATTTCATAAATAATGTGAATTTTCATATTTTGAGTATAAATTGGCCAAAAATGGTTAATTTTAAATTTGTATTTAGCCATAGAATATTCCCAGTTAAAAAAAACCGTGAAAAAAATTCGAGACTGGCCGAACTTTTCTGTAGTGTAGCTGACCAAAATGTTAAACCTCAGTTTAACAGCCTCTCATGCCTCGGCTAGACCTAGGGTTTAACTGAGAGGCTGTTAAGCTGAGGTTTAACAATTTAGAATAGTAAAGTGTGGGCCATCTACACTACAGAAAAGTTTGTATGACAGTAAAAATCGTCATAGCGTACTGACCTGGGCTCAAAGCTTGGCCAGTCGCGAATTTTTCTTTTTACTTTTTTTTTAACTGGGAATATTCTGTGGCTAAATACAAATTTAAATAAATTTGAGTCCGTTTACCTGCTCGAGCTCGGGCCGTCGGGCTTCGATCCTCGGAGGGAAGAAAGCAGCAGGGGCGAAGGGAGAGTTACCCTTTTTTTCAAAACGACGCTCTCACTCGCACTCATACATACACATTCACTTGAAGTTGGCAACACGACAGCGAATTCAGCGACATTAACCGTAGTAGCTGACTTGGTATCGAACTTTAGTGAATTTTTACCGTATACACCAGTGCTCAGTTAAACAGCCTCTCAGTTAAACCCTAGGGCTAGCCGAAGCATAAGTTATGCCTCGGCTAGACCTTGTAATAGATTTTTAAGGTAATAGGGTATCGTGAATTGGGAATAACTAAAGGAGACGCTAGAATTCCTTCGGAGTTCACTCATTAATTAAGAATAATCTTGTACAAATATATATACCGATACTAAAATCATGTCGTCGTCGCATCCATTTCGATTCGGCTACTCTCATTCGCACACGCACACGTCACATCCATACACGGCGTCGGCTTTACAAGTCAACGTTGTCCAATTCATAAATACGGCATATAGCCAGAGTCGGTTTTAGTTTAGAAGGCGTGATAAAGCACGTATCTTATAGTTACGCTAATAGTCTGCGACGGGACCGTCGATCGTCGACGGCATCAACTGGACCGTGACGATGAGTCCCTCGTACAGCGAAGCTGGACCCGGGCCGAGGTGAATGCGGTTGAAGTCGCTGCACGGGTTTTCGATGCCGATGGAGCGTCCTCCTCGTGGCCTCTCGAGCAAATCAATATTTATAGATCCCGCACACCGTGCGTCTCCAAGCCCGACACTAATAATTACAGAATAAAGTAAATACGTGAAACTCACGTTTTACCGAGGCTTTACTAGATTAAATACAAACTTACCCCTTACGGGTGGGTCGAGTCTCGTGTGACTTACAAGAAAAGTACAGCTGCGAATAAAATTGAATTTAGAGCTCAGTGCAGACAACCGTTCACTGAGGCTTCTGGCAGCTTTCTGCCGACGCTCTCGCAGCGCGAACCTCTCGCTACTCTTCGAACACACATACCGCGATACACATACCATTACACACACAACTAGCCCCAAAACAGCTGAGGAACTCCTAAAATCTCTACAATTCTGCTCAAAATCGAGCCTCTACAACCTAGGGTTTAATTGAGAAACTGTTAACACCAAGGTTTAACATTTTACAATAGTAAAGTGTGGGCCACACGGAGAGAAAAACTCGGCTACATCTGCCGGAGACCCCGGCACTTACAGCCTAAGTGGCTCAAGTAGTAGAATGACATGATCACCAAGCAGTGTCGGCTGTGAAACAAAGCAGTTATAGCTGCGCGATTCAGAAACGGGTTACTGTTAATATACTAAGTTTTGCAAATTTCTCATAGACTCTTATGATGAAAATCAATAATTTACGTTGGAAATACATTTTTCAGACATATTAACCATTAATCTTTGCAAAATATAAGTTAATAGGTACGGAGTCCGAATATTCGAAAAGCTAACCTCAAATATCTGGCATTTCGGCTACTCGTGTTTGGGGAGCGAGTCAAGCTAAAACTGCTTTGTTCTACAGCAGCGCTGGCGGTGTGATCCTCCCGCTGATTTGACTTACCACAACAACGCTAATACGGCGGAGTTTTTCTCTCCGTGCAGCTAAAGTGCAGAAAAGTTTGTATGATAGTAAAAATCGTCATAGCGTACTGACCTGGGTTCAAAGCTCGGCCGATCACGATTTTTTTTTAACTTTTTTTTAACTAGGACTATTCCAAATTTACAATTGACCTTTTTTGTCAATTTATAGTCAAAATAAGAAAATTCACATTATTCATGAAATAAGAATTAAAAAGCAATATGAATTGAAAAAATTGGCCCATTATTAGTAGAGATATTTGAAGGCATCGATTCTAAAACGTCCTTAGCGCTCGGCCCGGCTGCCGTTATATCAAAATTGACGTCATGGTGACCAAAATTTGCAATTTTACGGAAATGAATTTTAAAAAATAGTATCGTGCAGAGGATCAAAAATGGCAACTTTTTATATATATACTTTGTTTGTACAATGTTTAGTATTTGAAAAAAAAAATAAAAACGGCAAAATTTTAAATCTTATTTGCACCACATTTTTTAAACTTAGCTCGCTGCAGCTCCGACAAATATGAACGGATCTTGCTTATTTTTTGCATAGACTCGTAAAATAGTCTAGCGCTGCTAATAAACGCATAGATAGTTAAATATTAAATATTTTTCATTCAACAATTTAATTGCAAACCAGTGAGCTACCTTTTATATGGTTAAGTATGTTCACGAGACATTTGTTTGTTAACATTTGAAGAAGTTTCTCAGAAAATTTCAGATGAATTGGATGAAAAGTGGCAAAGATAGAGCGATTTTGTCAAACTTGTACGATGCGCGCGAACATTAGCGGTCTGCGCGATACATGACGCTCAGTGTATGTCACTCATAGAATAAGAAATAATTTAAGAAACATGATAAAAGTTATCCTGAAATAAACAAAACAAAGTCGAACTCGTTTTGCATTTATTCACAAATTTGTTAATTTCTTTAATCTTTTTAAAAAACGTTTTACTTGCTAAATAAATTATAAGCATAATGTCGATCAATATAGGATGTAAAAGAATTAGAAATGAGCATGCATGGAAAAAAACTATTAATAAAAGTTGTAAAAATAAGGTAAGTAAAATATCGTAAGACGTGTTTTAAAAAAGAATTTCTGTTGCAAATATGATTGAATGACATGTATATAAAACTCGAAATTAATTAAAACGAAGAACTCTCTAAATTTTTATGCTGTTGTGAAATATTATGTAAATAAACAATTTGAAGTTAATTATTTTAATTACTTATGCATCCCATGCGTTAATCAACTTCCACACCCGTGTCAAAATGCACTATTTTCAAATCATTTAAAATGAAGCTGTAATCAATTTTGTAAAATAAATTTTTTCATTAATACGTATATATAAAATGATGATTTCCAAACGTCTTTTATATAGGGATTAGAATATGAATCAGTTAGTGGAAAGAAAGTGCTTGAAAAGACGTTCACAGAAATCAAAAATTGTTGTCCTAAAAAGTGTTTTTTAAAAGTAGATCATGAATGGCAAAAAAGTATGTTTCATAAATTTTGGCGCAGTGGAGATTTTCAAGTACAGAATACAATATTAGAAAATATGATTGTAAGAAAAGAATCGACACAAGAATTAAAGCGTTTACAGTGGCAATTTCATTGTTACTACAAAAGCACTAGTATCGATATTTGTCGAAAGTTTGTTTGCAGTATTTTCCAAATTGGAGAATAAAAACGGTTCAAGAAAAAATAGTAAGTGGCAAAACGATGTCTGATAATAAAGAGGAAAACAAGATAATCACAAGGTAAAGCTAACTGAAGATGTAAAAACTTTAATTCTGGAACATTGTTAAAGCCTTCCGCATTCTGAGTCACATTATACTAGAGAAAGCTCAAAGCTTTACTATTTTCTTGATATATCGTTAACATTACATTCACTCTATTTTTCCTTTTTGGATTTTTATGCAGCTGTAACAGGGAGTGAAGCTATTCAAATTGATAAAACAACATATTTTAATTATTTTAATCATTTTGTGAATTTCTCTATTGGTCTGCCACGTACTGATGTATGTGATCTTTGTTTTACTTATGAAACTAACAAAGGACGAGAAAATGAGTATTTTGAACATATCGTGCAAGTTGAAAAGTATAAAAACTTAAAAAATTCAATGTTGTCCACTGTAAATGTACTAAAATGTGAATTTGACTTTGGTCAAAACTTGCCATTGCCAAAACTACCAGTTAATTCTAGTAAGAAAAAAAAGCAAGAAAGAATTGAAACAGAAAATGATTATGTGCAACTAATAAAAAATTCTAGAAATCCTCCATTCGAAATGGTTGCTATTTCACAGTGCGAAGTAAAAGATTATGAAAAACTGTTTGCGAAAGACGAAGACTCGCAGAAAAATGTAATTAAAATAAGCAAAGTTGTTAGAATTGTATATTTTTCTAACGGACAAATTGATTTGTATTACGATTATGATGGCAATCCAATTACAATTAAACTAAGAAACAGCAGTGAAGTAGATTTGTCGAAAGTATCATTAGCTAAAAAGGTAGGAATAACGAAAGAAAAAGAAAAGGATTTTAAACATTTATTGCAATTTTGTACTACTAATGGGTAACATTGTGGTGAGAAATTTTTAAAAACAACTTCTATTAAAACTATTGTCAGTAAAACAAAGAATGTGAAAGAAGAACATGGTAACAAAAAAGTTCGAAAAACGTAAGTTGTCTCAACAAAAAGAAGAAAAGTAAGCGACGAACAAAAGCAAATATTAGAATTAAAAATTAATAAAAAAGAAAAGAAAACAAAATCAATAAAAGGAAAAAAAAAGTAATATGTTTTTGAAACGCGTTGTATGTATTGCGACTAAATTGTAAATAAATCTTAATGTAAAAATATAAATAAATATAAGTATTAGTTATTTGAAGTTTCTAATTTACTGAACAATGTCAAAAATCTGTAAAATATATATGTTTCCCAGAAATTTATATTTTTAAAGATTGTAATTTACTATTCAATTCATTTACGCTGCAATATTCTTTTTAATGTGTGTGAATTTCATTTGAACGCTTTATTATAACCATTTATTATCTAGTGTATATAACATTTAGAATTAACAATAATTTCTAAAACTTTCGTACAAAGATTTAAAAATTCAACAACTTTATGAATAACTGCCGTTTGATTTTGCCTTTGCTTTGTTTATTTAATTTCTTATTGTTTCATCAGATACTTATTTTTCTTAACTTCTACACTATAAATCGACAGTATTAAATAGTATGATTTGATTAAGTATGTATTTTAAAAAAAAAAGGACAGCAAATCTTCAAGTAAACGGCATTATATGACTGACATACGCTGCGAGCGTCATGTATCGCGCAGACCCGCTAATGTTCGCGCGGAGCGTGCAAGTTTGGCAAAATCGCTCTATCTTTGCCACTTTTCATCCAATTGATCTGTAATTTTCTGAGAAACTTCTTCAAATATTAACAAACAAATGTCTCGTTGAAAGATCACTGAGTCTTAAACTTCCCTCGATACTTTTTTTCGTTGAATATACTTAACCATATAAAAGGTAACTCACTGGTTTGCAATTAAATTGTTGAAAGAAAAATATTTCATATTTAACTATCTATGAGTTTATCAGCAGCGCTAGACTATTTTACGAGATTATTCAAAAAATGAGCAAGATCCGTTCATATTTGTCGGAGCTGCAGCGAGTTAAGTTTAAAAAACGTGGTGCAAATAAGATTTAAAATTTTGCCGTTTTTATTTTTCTTTTTTCAAATACTAAACATTGTACAAACAAAGTATATATATATATATATAAAATGTTGCCATTTTTTATCCTCTATATGATGCTATTTTTAAAAATTAATTTCCGCAAATTTAAAAATTGGTCACCATGACGTCAATTTGTATATAGTGGCAACCCGAGCCGAGCGCTAAGGACGTTTTAGAATCGATGCCTTCATTTATGATTAAGGTGTATTATTTTATTTCCAATCTCCCCTAATAATGGACCGATTTTTTTCATTCAAATTGCATTGTAATTATATTCTTGTAAAGAATGCGAATTTTCTTACTTCGTCTATAAATTCAAGAAAAAAGGAAAATTTCAGTTTTCTATTTGACGATAAAATAAAAAAAAGGCAAAAAAATTTGGGTCCGTTTACCTACTCGAGCTCGGGCCGTCAGGCTTCGAGTCTCGGAGGGAAGAAAGCAGCGGACGCGAAGAGAGCGACACCCTTTTTTTCAAAACGACGCTCTCACTTGAAGTTGGCAACACGACAGCGAATTCAGCGACGTTAAGTGTAGTAGTTGACTTCGTATCGAACTTTAGTGAATTTTTACCGTCTACACCAGTGCTCAGTTAAACAGCCTGTCAGTTAAACCCTAGGTCTAGCCGAAACATTAACTATATAATAGTATCTGACTTCGTATTGAACTTAAGTGAATTTTTACCGGCTACGGCAGATCTCAGTAAACAGCCTCTCAGTTAAACCCTAGGTCTAGTCGAAGCATTTGTTCGTGTGGCGGGTCGTTCGGCACGGAAAATCTACAATTTTACAAAGTCATTCTTTTCAAGTCAAATTTAATAATTTGTTTTTAATATAACTTTTGCTTGAATTTATCATTCTATTGTAATACTAAATTTTGCAGAAGAAAAATGTGGTGTTTGTGTTACATTGTTTCTACAATACGTTACAGGTATTAATAAAGTAGTTAAATTTGGTTGTTTTCTTTGATATAATGTTAAAAAAAATGTCTTTTTTTCTTCTTTTTTTAATATACATGCGTCTCTGATAGAGACTGCCTGATCATACTGATGAGGCCTACATGCAGTCTTGAGGCCGAAACGCTTTTAATCTTTACATTTATAATATTAAAGGACCTATATATTACTTGATTTGAAGAGGTAGACTCTTCTCTGTAAGAATGAGCCTTACATACAAATACATTTAAAACTAATAATACGATGTAATAGGTTTAGCAGAAACCAACTTTAAAATGGTTTTCTCTTTGCTGCTAAAAAAAATTTCAATATGCAGGATAAATACAAAAAATGTTTGGGTTTTTAATGTTAAATTAAATCTATATATTTTATGAATTAATAGTTTAATTCAATGCTGGGAGGGGTATTTGCCCGCGAAGTAGTTGTTTCTGTTGTTCAAATGAATATAGTAGATGTTTTATTAAAGAGTGTATGAAACACTCTAAATACGTAACATTTTTTATCCGTTTAACAAATTTACGAAAAACTTACAGGATAAATACGAAAAATGTTTGAATTTTCAATGTTAATTCCAATTTGCATATTTTATGAATTAACAGTTTAATTCAATGCTCGGAGGGGTATTTGCCCGCGGAGTAGTTGTTTCTGTTGTTTTAATAAATATAGTAGATTTTTTGTTAAAGAGTGTATGAGACACTGTAAAGATTTCGTCTACAATTTGCTGTTAGAAGCAATCATCTAAATGTTATCAAAGATAGACGTTCAAATCATTCTTAAGAAACGAATGTTCGTATTAACATCTTACAAACATTACAATAATTGTTTCATAATATTCTGAGGTTACATTAATTAACACCATTACAATTAGTTTTTATTTAGTAACATTCTCTGATGCAAAAACCAAAGAAGACAGTGTTTTTGCAATGCTTTGAGGTTATGTTGACACTATTACAATGAGCACTTAGCTAGTAACATATTCTATGAAGAAAAAACGATCATTATAACATAGAAAATACAAAAAATTTATTTTGTAACTACAACATTTGAAAAAAATAACAGCGTTCTTATGATATTTAGAGGTTAAGTTGATACCATTAAAATTGGTACTCGCTATTCATCGTCAAATGATTGAAGATAATTCATGCTTTTTTTTTTGCTGACTTACAACTCACATCACAGAACACGTACAAATTGGCGGGATTGATGCGAACGATGCGACAGTTATGGTACAAATTGCGATAAATAAAATAAAATTCGTTTGCGTTGTCGTTTCACTCTAACTACTAGAGTGAAAATTAGAGTGAATAACTATCACTATTTTCTAGAGTGAATTTTCTAGTAGTTAGAGTGACTATTTTCACTCCATTAGAGTGTACTTAAGCTCTAAAATTCGTTCACTCATTTTTTAGAGTGGAATTTCACTCTACCAGGTTTAGCGCGCATTAGAGTGAAATCTCACTCTAAAATCGGTTCACTCATTTTTTAGAGTGGAATTTCACTCTACTGGGTTTAGCGTGTTCCTACATGCACACACACACACGCACACGCACACGCACACACACACACACACACACTTTTACAGGAGCTTTTGTCTATCTTTCTATCTATCTATCTATCTATCTAACTCTCTATCTCTCTACCACGCTCTTTCCCTGCCCGCGAGGGGAATCCCAAACAAAAAGCGCATTGGATCATCTTTATGGTTGGCTGATTCACCGGCAATGGAACATTCCGCTCGCATTTTTCTTTCTCACCCCGTTCTCCTAAATCGAACATTCCTTTTTACTCTGTTTCATCGGTTTTCCTATAGCACCGATCTCTAACTATTCGCATAAACCTTACAATCCTACAAAATATCATAGCATTGTAGCCAAAAACGGCTATTCACTTTTTTAAATTATCGTACTTGTGTACCTTAACGTTTCTGTACGCTGCTCTTTTTGCGCATTCCTTGTTCCAGCAGGAAGTAGAAATGCTATACGCCAAGCGAGAATGAAAATTCGTCATTTTTTTGCAGAAGCAGTATTTCATCAATACAATCTAATTACTTATATACGTAACGTCTAAGAAAAAAATGTATTGTATAAATGTAAATCGTGCAAAGATACTTTGTATAAATCGGGGTTTAAAGCGTCGACTTTAAAAGAGTAAAGAGGTATTTGCTTTTAATCAGAGACATTTCTCAGATAATGGATGCTTTACTTGTCCCATATCTGCTTTTGCCTTCCTATAACACTCGCGCACACAGATAATATGTGGCAAAGCCTACAAGTATTTACTCGGATTTATGCCAACACTGAGACGCGGGGATCGTAATATATATGTGAGTACATATTCGCTGTATTGAGGGAAAAGCTTATATAGTAGTAAGTCGAAAGGAGCCGAGCGAGCGACGGGACGAGACGGGAAGGGAAGGGAAGGGAGGGGAAGGGAAGGGAAGGGAAGGGAAGGGAAAGGAAGGGCAGGGAAGGGACGGGGGAGCAGGCGAAGAAGATGCGCGACGATTTATTTCCGAATTTAGCCGGCGAAAACGAGAAATTTTCCTTTCAAGATGTGCGGCACTTCCGACGAAAGGAAATACGACATTTATCACGTTGAGCAATGAGAAGAGCGATTGCGTCGTTTGAAGAACTCTTGTTTTCAATTACGGAGCAGAAAGAAATCTCACTGTCAACTAGTCGGCGGTTGCAGCGTAGATAAGAGCGAGAGAGAATCTCGTAACTTGAAAGACTCGTTTATCCGAGTGGAGAAAATGCCTATTTTCACAGTTTGAAATTGGCTTTGGCCACAAGGTAGGCGGGGCAGTCGCACGTTTATCGTTATATAAATTTCAAGATAAAAATACGAGATTTGTCGTAATTACAGAGTAGATAGGGGTTTTCTGGGGAGAAATGAATGTGAAGCAAGTGTTACTTGCTGTAGAAAGAGTCGTCGAGGTCCGCAATCAGCAGGAAGAAAGATTTCAAAGTCCGCAGCAGACAAGTTTTCGTTGGAAAAAAGGGCGAAAAGTCGCGGGTCTCTAGGAGAGTGTGCAGTGTGTATACATAGGCACTCCCAGTGACTGAATGAGCATATCTATGAGTCGGCGGAGAAAAAGAAAAAGAAAAAGAAAAAGAAAAAGAAAAAGAAAAAGAAAAAGAAAAAGAAAAAGAAGAGAAGTTGATTGGAAAGGTGGAGATGCGCGTCGGCTCGTCGCAGTTTCGAAAGAGACGAGGTGGAAAACGATCGGAAGATAGGAGCTCTGATGCTGCCCGCTGGCTTTCGTCTGCGTCTATATACCTATATAGGTATACTATACTATACCTATATTTCTATAGGTATAACTGGCTGACAGCCTCGTCAATAGGTTGCTCTTTCTCGCAGGAATATCTCGCGGCCTGGCGGTGCAGGCGCGCGGGAAGGCCTCGAAACTGAGCTCAATGAAGAGAAGAGAAGGGTAGGAGAAGAGAGAGAGAGAGAGAGAGAGAGAGAGAGAGAGAGAGAGAGAGAGAGAGAGAGAGAGAGAGAGAGGGGTGCGAGCGATTGTAAATCAGTCATGCAGTCAGCTCGTGATGCCTTGGCTAGACCTAGGGTTTAACTGAGAAGCTGTTAAACTGACGTTTAACATTTTAGAATAGTAAAGTGTGGACCAGCTACACTACAGAAAACTTTGTAATGCTTTGGCTAGAGCTAGGGTTTAACTGAGAGGCTGTTTAACTGAGCACTGGTGTAGACGGTAAAAATTCACTAAAGTTCGATACCAAGTCAGCTACTACAGTTAACGTGGCTAAATTCGCTGTCGTGTTGCCAACTTCAAGTGAGAGCGTCGTTTTAAAAAAAAGGGTGTCGCTCTCTTCGCCCCGCTGCTTTCTTCCCTCCGAGGCTCGAAGCCTGACGGCCCGAGCTCGAGCAGGTAAACGGGCCCAAATTTTCTTTGCCTTTTTTTATTTTATTCTCAAATAGAAAACTGAAATTTACCTTTTTTCTCGAATTTATAGACGAAGTAAGAAAATTCGCATTCTTCACAAGAATAGAATTACAATGCAATTTGAACGAAAAAAATCGGTCCATTATTAGCGGAGATTGGAAATAAAATAATACACCTTAATCATAAATATCTCTACTAGTAATGGGCCGATTTTTTCAATTCGTATTGCTTTTTGACTATAAATTGACAAAAAAAGGTCAATTTTAAATTGAGCCCAGGTCAGTACGCTATGACGATTTATACTGTCATACAAACTTTTCTGTAGTGTAGCTGACGTAGGTCTAGCCGAAGCACTCTAGACGAAGAGATAGCGATCTGGCCAAGTAGTAAACAAGCAGCAGCCTCTGGAACATCCTTTACTTATTCTACGGTGTACGCTCGCGACATACAGGACATGAGATCATCATTGTTCGGCAGCGGGTGGGATATATCCGAGTATAGCTGTCCCGGTAAAGCGACTGGCACTTAGCCGATGGATAAGCTACCTTCGAGGATGCTGCTGCTGCCGCTGCTACGGTTGCTGCTGCTCTCACGATCACTCGTTTTTTCTTTCGTTCAGTCTCTCACCCCAACCCGGGCCCTTTCTCCTCTTTGCTTGTCCTGCTTCTTACGGCGGCAGCATGTGTGCATATACAGTACGCGAGCTGACGATCCGCACTTAACTGTAACAACTGTTTTAACATGCTGCGGATAGAGATGCGCGATCACACGAGGAGAAAGTGAGCGAATTACGTTTATCGGGGAAGTTCCTTGGCCATAGGAAGAGGTGGCCCAACCGCCCAGTCATTGTCCATCTATCACTTGCCAACTGCAACAAAAACCCCTCCGATACCCGGCTAGATTAGCCTTTAATATAACGCCACTCTCGGTTGTATTTTTTCGGCAATTAAAAAAACAAACGTGTATATACGCACGCTATTTTTAAATATAAATAATAAAAATAAATAATAAAAATAATAAAAATAATAATAATTCTTAACGTCAGCTTTATAGTACGTAAAGCATAGTAAACACGTGCAATGCAGAATAAAGTGGGTATTTTATATATGTGCAAAGCAAACGTGCAAGTTTCAATTCTGAAGTAAGCATTTTATAAAATCCAAGAGAAAAACGTGAATAAATGTATAAAAAAACTTTGATTTACAAAAAAGTAGCAAGCAGTTAAAATGAATATTTCTATCACTTGGATGCACGTAAATAAGTAACAATATAATTAATCTGTGTTCATCTGTATTTTGCATGTTAAAGCGGGACGAGTAATGTGCGTCAGGATTTTATGACAGCGTGCAAACGACAGTGCGCGGGCGTGCGGCCGTTTTAATATACCGTACAAGTGGAATGAGAACTGGACTGACAGGAAATGACAATTGCTACATTTTAGAAATTCATGAAAATTCAACTTCAATTGAATTGACAAAATACAAGAACGAGTTTGAAAGCATAGCACTCAGATATAATATTATAGATTAATTTGAGGAAGCGCAGTGAATAAGTAAAGGATAAACGCGCAACGAGTAGGATCGAGGAGCGAAGTCGCTGGCAGAATTTGGCCGCAATCAAAACAGGTAATTAGTTTTGCATGAGCTTAGAGCCGGCGCGGTGAAGGTGCAAAGTAGGCTGAGCCGGAGAGCCGAGAGCCGAGAGCCGAGAGTTGAGGAATGACGAGACACGTGGAACGACACCAATCGGCCGAACGACGTGCAGGCTGGAAAAAGTGAGGAGTGCTATAGGTACTTGTCAATAACCGTATCATGCACGAGACTGCTCAACGGATTTGCACAGCGGATGCGTGGCGGCCGGCGATCTATATAGGTATTTTGAAACGAGAGCAGCGGCTTGCGGAGGCGAGTTCCGGGGGCTATCCTGCGCAGTGGACACATGCACACATGCACACATGCACACAAGCACACGTGTGCACAGGAAGCGATGCGTCCGCGTCGGCATCCGCGTCCTGGTCGCCCCTGTGCGAGCTGAAATGGCTGCACGCGAAGATCGTTGCTGCAGATCTCTGTCGATGGCGTTGGCTATATAGCCTTTGCCCTTTGCAGCGTGAGGCCAAAGTACACGTGTTACGCCTCGAATCGTCCAATAACCGCCGTGCTCCCAGTCACGTCAGCGTCGCTCTGTCGGACTGACGTCCTGCGGGCTTTGCGCAAACTGGCGGCCTCCTCCCTCCTCCCTCCTCCCTCCTCCCTACTCCCTCCTCCCTCCTCCCTCCTCCCTCCTCCCTCCTCTGCATGGCCGATTATGCGATTCCGAATTCCCTTTTTGCCCGGCTCCCTAAGGGAATCTCCTTGACCGACTGCGCGCCTCTACTCCATTGCAAAGCAGCCCCATACTCTGGAAATGCCCAACCAGCCGGCGTTCTCGCTTCGGAGACTTTTTACGCTTCGCGCCTGAGAATTATCCGACGCCAAAGCTGCCTGCAACCCCCATGAGAGATAAAGGGATCCCCCTCGATTTTAGTTTCTAGCTGACGCCTACAAAATACCACTATTCACAATCCACAAACCTACTGGAATACCAAAATACTTTCGTACAATGACTTTTCTACTTTTCCTTTCACAACTGCAATACTGCGCTGCATCATTTTCATTCTCAAAGTGCTATTTGCTCACAAGCAGTTAAGCTACTAGAGTAGGTGTTAATGAATTTCTTTGGCGCTCGAGAGAGCCTGTACAAGTGTCAGTGGAGCGAACGGCGATTATCAGAAGAATGGAGAGCATCAGCACGGAGAGGGAGAGTGTGCTAAAAAGGGACAGTTGAACCCTAAGCGCAAATAAAAAACGCAAGTTTAATCAGCAAGCGGAGAATGGGCGACTGCTTGAGGCTTCGCTGGGGCGTCGAAAATTATGCAAGCGCGGTTGAAGCCGAATGATCTGCTCGCCGTCAGCCCCAGTGGCCTTCACACACACACACACACACACACACACACACACACACGCACATGCACACGCACACGCACACGCACACACACACACACACGCGTACTTGGAAAAGACGGGGCTGGAGAAAGAGAGACGGACAAGGGGTCTGCGAATTAGCTCGGGGGCGAGGGGGCAGCCTCGTTCCCGGCTGAACTGCTGCTCACGCGTAGAACGCGTCTCACTTTAATAAGCGTCGCACGAATCTCGGGGCCCGAGTTATACGCCGACGAGCCAACAACCCTCGTACTGTACTGTCACGCCCCTGGACCTGTCACTTTGACGTATTGCAGTCGCGCAGGAATCCATTATATAGTCAATTACTCGTCGCGATATGGGGAGAGAAGAGACAGAGAGTATCGAGCGAGCTGCTGCTGCTGCTGCTGCTGCTGCTGCTGCTGCACTTGTCACTCAGCTGCAAAGAGGTGACAGAAATAAAAGCACAAGTGAGAGCGAGACAAGCTCATGTAAAAAAGAAGGCGCTGCTGCGAGCAAATCGCACGCGTGATTCATCTAATCGAATTAAGCCTCGGCACTTAAAGACCGAGAGTAGACAGAGCGCGCCCTCGACTCTTACTGTAGTTCTCTGTGTGCCTGTCCCTGTGTCGCATGCACAGCCGTTAAATTTAGATGCGCGTAAACGGCCTTTGAGGAAGTGCGCGCGCCCTCTCGGCAAAGTTCTCCTTGTTTATTTGTTTGGGCTGCCACGGTTTCTAGTTTGCTGCTGCTGCTGCGAAGAGATTCGGAGCAGCTGATTAGGACGAGATTTGCAATTCACTTGGGCGCTTTGTATTTAGAGACTGCTGCTGCCGTTCCTCCTACGCTCCCTCTTCAATGCTCCATGAGATTCTGCGCAGAGGCACGAGCCGTTTTTATATTCGCTACAGTGCGATCTCATTTAATTCTTTGGAAAATAAACTCAACTTGAGCGCAGAATGAGTCTATTGCAATACATATCGACTATACATATTTGCATTCTCCCGCGATCAGTCTTCGCTTTTCACTTTAAACTTTCTGACTTTTCCTTTTATTCACGTACTTTTCTTTTCATCACTTCTCGTCTAACTCAAAGTCGCTAGTCGCTAGTCGCTAGTCGCCCAAAACATGTCCAATTTCTTTGAATACTATATTCAGTTTCGAAAAAAGTTGCTCTCGAGAAAAATATTAGAAAACTTTTGGTTTTTTTCTTCCCTCGTAATAGATAGAATTAGACAGAGATTGCACAGAGAGGAAGGCGGGGAATATGAACATTCGAGGGAATTGTATAGACGACAGGGAAATTGCTCTTGTATATAAAATAAAAGAGATATACGCATAAAGTTGAAAGCCGCGCATCGGGGACGAAGACGTATAAAATAGACAGAGACGAAGCGAGGCCTAGACCTTGATATTGAATTTTGACGTCTCATCCAGTCGGACCAAGGAGGCAGACATAATTAAGGTGTCGTCGCGACGCCGCCCACCGCCGCGGCGACATCGCGTCTTGGGACACCTTGACTCGGCCTCGCGAAGCGAGAAGCGGGCCACAGAGAGCAAGAGGAAGAAAAAGCCTGACGGGGGTGGCAGACGTCGCCGCGAGACGAAAATGGAATGGAAAACGAGAAACGACGTACGCGTCGACAGGAGCGAGCGGGAAAAGACGAAATTGAACGAGACGAAGGACGAGGGAGAGAAGAAAGGAATGAAAGAGGGTGGTGGCAAAGGCACAAGGTCGCGGCCGTGCGCGTCTCTCCCCCTCATGCTCGTGTTGCGCTGCCGCTGCTGCTCCAGCGTTATCGCGCTAATGAAACTCTGTTTATGACAATGGAATGCTAAAGTCGCGCTGCGGTCGCGGCACTGGAGCTATCCTCAAGTCTGTGCGCAGACTATGCTCCCCACCTCCCCAGCCTGTGCTCGTTAATGCTTCACGACGTGCGACAGACAGAGATTTTTTTTATCCCCGCGCTCCCTCTGATATAATGCGTGTCGTTAACGTACTATTCTACCTGCACTTGTCTTATATGCACGCGCATCTGCTTTCACAACGCTCTGGCTTTACCATTACTTTCTTGCTTTCCCATCATAACATTTGCATCATGTAAAACGCAGATCTCTGGGCGTGCAGTCGCCAGAGATTACTCGTGTCTCGGTGCCGTGCGCTATACCGATGAATATAAAGCCTTTTTACTCATTCGATATTTCAATTTAAATTGCCTTATACGAATCAATTGAACTTTTATTTCTATCGATCAATCTCATATCAGCCATTCCATATAGCCATTCCATCTTTGTTCATGCATATTTAGGCAATCTCTTACATACAATAAATGAGACTGCACATCATCTTCTTTCTTTCATTTATATAACTAAATCGGAGAATTTAAACCTATAATGCTAATATGCGAAGAGTTTGTGATATGACGTTACGAGTTTATGACTTTTGATTTTCTATGTTGTATAGAATCTATGATCAGCCAGATAGTGATATTAAATATTCATATAAAAAATTATACACCCCTGAGTAACTGCTATCGATATAATGTTGTTGTTAACAGACAATGGGTAATAAAATAGGAAGTGCGTGTCTGCGCAATAGCTACTATATAATTAAAAGATTAATTTGAAAATGAGCCTAGATGTCTTGCGTGCACTCGTATTCGCGTTCGAGTTCGCTCGCGTAACGCGCTCAAGACTAATAAGAATTTTCCGGGTATTAATACAATCGGAGCGACTTATCATCGGGGGCGTCTGGGGCCTAAAAAGATCCTCACCGAAGATCGTTTATCTTGCTCGCAGCCTTAGAGCTGGGAGAGTAAGAGAGTCGAGAGTCGAGAGTCGCTCGCGTTCAACGCAAATGTTTATTATTCCCGCGCGAATTCGTTGTATGATATTGTGGAGCTCGGGGTATCTCGAGATATCAGCTGCTATCGGCGCGCCCTGCATACACAGCCCTTTAGCACAGTCAGTTCTCTTTGAGTTTCAATGTTAGCTTCGGGTGTATTCGTTGTACCGGCAGCGGTCTTTAACAAACATTTTCTTGAAGGAACAGAATGAAGGGAATGAAAGTACGGCGCGGGGCTGCTCTAGCCCGTGCGATAATAGAGTGGTGTATAAATTAGTCGACATGTATTCTCCCGAGGAAGTCGGAAAGAGAGACACAGCTGGCGACTTATGATAGAAATGGATTCCTTACTCTTCTTTGAGCGGCACAGTAGCATTAGCATCAACAGCAGCAGCAGCAGCAGCAGCTCTTTCCTTATCTTGCTTCCATTATTTCAGATGATCCCTCGGCGAAAAAATCTCGCGAATGGACGAGGGAATTGGAGACAAAAGCGCAGGGGAGGGGCGCGCTCGGGCGTTGAATTTATCAAGGGTTTAGGCGGCTGCAGGCGCCAGTGCCTTGACGTGCAAACTAGAAAGCCGATAGACAGCGAGAAAAAGCGCCGAGCTGAGAGACAGAAGGAAGCTGTGCCGCGAGCGCACTATTAGAGCCGGAGATGCAAAAATTTGCGAGGGAGGCTCGCGGACCTTCGCTCCAAGAATTCAGAAAGAATCTGCCCAAGCGCTATTGCGCGTCTCTTGCGGAAAAGGAAAATAACGACGAGATATTCCCGGGCCATCCGCCTCCTTGCGCGCTCAATGCCTATATTCAATTCTCCCGCTATAATAATACTTTTGCGCTCTTCTGCGCTCTTCTTTGCTATCCTTCCCTTTATTGCGAAACGAGATGTTTTCTTATGACATATCATTGATTATGCTAAACTCTCCTTTGGTCGCACTTGCAGCCAAAGTAATCTGCAAACTAGATGAATCATCATTTTTTCCATAATAGTTGAATAAAGCGTTGCAGGTAAAGCAGCAGCAGCCGACTGTCTGGCCGCCTCGACCCAGTTCGAATGAGAAAGGGGAAAGAGAAAGACGAGTGATCCCATTGTACTTGGGACAGTGTCATTTTATAGATACAGGCAAGCTCGAAGCATAGCATGGGCCTGCAGCCTTCGGCGCTCGCTAAATGCTCTCGGGTCAGAACAGGCAGAAATGAAAATCGGAGATGATGCAGGACAGATTTCACAAAGCTCCCTAATCAGGCAGGCGACATATCGCCTGTCGTCTTCGTCCTCGTGCGATCTGCGCGACGAGCGCCGTCAGGCACAGAGTGCAGCTCGTGAGAAAAGCAGAGCGATCTGCGCGAGCGCGAGTTCAGCGAAGCGCGTCGCGCTCGGCGCACAGGCTCAATGACCAGCGAAGGCCGTTCACATCAATACCAGTCTTTCCATTAGCGAGTCCGAGAGAGGCTCTGCCGGCGTGCCATAGGAGCGCGAGTGCAGGACGAGCGCGGGAGAAAGAGCCGTGAGCTCGAGAGCGAGATTAGATCTCGATCGATGCGCAGCATCGCACGGCCCCAAATATACTTCTCAGCTCAAGAATGCCATTCATATAATACACAAGACAGGGGGGGAACCAATATCTACAATGTCAACTCTTAACTTGAAGAAAAGTGTCGAATTTCGCGACATTACATTCCGAAAAAAATCATAATTTTCGAACAATTATTCTGTCGAATTTCAAAAGCATGCAGACCTTATACTCAAACCTCTGTCATTTTCTACACAATTTTGTACTAAGTACAGATTTGCACAAATATTTCTCTACAAATATGGAAATAATATAATTTTGGTTATACGAATTTATACTAAATATAAAATGCTTTTCTAAGTAGCTGTTATTTTCAATTTCGACAATGTGTAATTGTTCATTCGAATTATTACAATTTGATCGTTTGCTTCAATGACAGAGTTGACATTCGACATATCGGCCCCCCTTGTACAGCGCCTGCAACTACGCGAGTTAAACTATATTTTCAAATAATTTTTGTTTGCAAATTTCGGCTTTGATTCATGAGATGCATTTATGTAAATGACACTTATGCATGACATTTGTACTTGCAGGTGCAGATTCAAAGGAAAAACCACTGCCAATTGATTAGCACATAGCTTCCTCAAATTAAATTAATTCTTCCAATGTGAATTTCTTTATTCTATTACATTCATTTTACATTGCTATGTTTCTTTCTAATTATTAGTTCAAAAAAGGTCTGCTCTTTTATCATTGATTCTTCGTCAAAGCAAAATGACACAAATTTATAAGCTTATGATCATGAATTGCATTATCGATTTCAAAATGTCGTACAATAGATAAATCGTTATAAAACAAAAACAATTGAATGAATATTTAATTTTTTTTCTGAATTCGTATCTTCATAAAAAACAAATAAAAATTCCTTATTTAATAAAAGATTACCGTAACATTAAAAGAAAAATATAACCTTAAATATCCTCAGGGGTTCGGAGTGCTCTTTTTTCAAAAAATGCAATTTTTTAAAAAATTTCCCACACATGTTTCTAACATGTTCATTCGAAAAAAAATTTTTACTATCATAAAGCTTCCTCTTTAAGGAAGCAAAAACAAAGAGGTTAGGTAAAAGAGAGACTGCCGTATAGGAAGATCGCTTAAAAATAGCTAGTTCGTTAAAAGTAAGAAGCTGAATTCGGGTGGCGCTGCCTGGCTGCAGCAGAAACGGAAGGCTAATGAATTCAGAGCGATGCCCCGAGTTTAGTTTCATGAAAGAAACGCTTTCGTTTGGCCATTGA
Organism: Gastracanthus pulcherrimus; assembly: GCA_949152435.1. Classification (NCBI taxonomy): domain Eukaryota; kingdom Metazoa; phylum Arthropoda; class Insecta; order Hymenoptera; family Pteromalidae; genus Gastracanthus; species Gastracanthus pulcherrimus. The sequence continues at coordinate 127,359,690 of OX424574.1, forward strand.
GGAGAATTGCCGAGACGTGGAAACAAAAGTGGCCGTCGTAGCTAAAATTGGATGGTGGGTTGCGAATGAAATTCCGGTCCGAGGGAGAGAGTGAGAAAACTAGGCGCTTACGGTGCACGCCTATAATAGAAGAAAAAGGGAAAGGAGGGAGCTGAAGGAAGGGGACGCCTTCTAATTGCGGAGACCCAAGCGTAAACGCTAACGAAAGAGAAGAGGGCCGCCGCCATTATTCTGCGCGAATTCCTCTTTTCGTCGCGCGCGAAAAAACCGGGCTAACCGGCGCGCGGCGCTCGACAGAGATGGGCAGAGCTGGAAAAAGTGGCCGGTAGACCAAGAGCGAGAACAAACTCAAGAGGGGAGAAAAGAGAGCGAGACCGTTAGGCACGTTGCGCGCACGGCGCCTGCCCTAAGTCCGAAGCGCGCTAAAATAGGTCTTTGCCCCCTCGGCAGAAAATGTTTTACGAGAAAACGAGAAAAGCCGAATTACGAAGGTAAAAGAAACGAGAAAGAGAAATGCTTTTCCTCGGCATATTCGCGGTTCTTCCTTGCTTCTACAACTACACCCGAGCCTCATAAGCTCGCAACTATGAGCTCTATCTACTCTGGCCTTTCTGCCTTTTTCCACTCACTTCCAACTTTTCTTTATTTCCTTCTTTACTTTTTCCTTTAACGCAGCCATTCCGTCCTTCCTTCCTTTCTTCATTCCTTTCTTGCTTCGTTCATTCCTTTCTTTCTTCTTTCTTCTTTTCTTCCTTTCTTCCTCCCGTTATCTTTTGCTCCTTCGAATATTATAATGATCGTCATATTTTATATAGAAGCACTCGGAACGCTGCGTATACTTCCCCTTTCTTCCCCTTTCTTCCCCTTTCTTCTTATTTTGTCTTCGCTGCTGCTACTTTCGCGAGCCGCCATATATTTATGCGAACAAAGAATGAAAAGAATAAAATATGCTGCGTGCGCAACGAGTCACGCACGAGAGATCCTTATATCCGAGAGGAAGTTACAGCCGAAAAGGAGCGATCTGCGCTTCGATAAAGCTACAGTCGCCTATAAACCCTATACAATATACACGCACTCGAGAGCTAATTCTTGCTCATACAAATTAGATTGGCCGTGCTTCGCTGAGGTGCACTTGTTTTTGCGCTACGGTTCACGGGGCAGATTTCTCGGGCCAATCGAGGCTTCTTCTTTACGAGTTTGCGTTCTTCAGGGAGCTCGAAGACACGTGCCCCGGCAAGTTATGGGAATTTCAACTTTGCTCTTTGCCAAACCTAAGTGCCACATTACGCTTGGATGTCATCAAGTTTAATCAACTTTTCAAGCTTTCTTTTAAATGTTTATAAGCTTGCTGAGTGGCTGCTCTGCTCTGCTCTGCTCTTAGGCGAAAATTCATCAAATAAATAAACAGAATTAAAAAAGTTCTCTTAGAAGACTTTATTCCAGAGTATACTGCACGTAGAGTATATTGACGCTTCGACGCAATGGCATCAGCAGAAATGTCGACTAAGCTAGACTGCGCGCAGTCAATTGTCAAGTTCATCATGGGGCGCTCGTATTTGAAGCAAATTCCCCGAGTATGCGAGATTTTGATGAAACGAAAGCAAGGTGGCTTAAGACATTTTCGTGTATATTGCCTCAGTTGCGGAGCTGCGGTGCGTTGCGGATAAAGAAGCAGTATATAACAGGAGCGAGAGCAGAGAGGAAAGCTCAGGCTGATTGGTCACGATTTTCGCACCCAAATTGACTTTCGACCCTCGGTTTCTCGCAGTTAAAAATCGCGCGGAGAGAGCGAGTCCAAGTCTACGGTGACGTGCCGGGGGAAAGCTTCGAAACCGCGCCCTCGATTCCTATAACACAGAGAGTGAGCTTCGCGTGGCCAGAATGGCCGTGGAATCGGCCGTTTTAGCACAACAATACCCTGTATGAATCATCGGAGTCCACGCACATACATACATGCTCACACAGATTGCCGAGCACGCACTCGCCGCGGCTGGAAGGGCTGCTCTCGTCGCGTTCGGACAAATTGCCAATCGTTGCTCTCTCTCTCTCTCTCTCTCTCTCTCTCGCTCTCCTTTGCTCAGCTCCCTCCAAACGACTCGGCTTCATCCCCCTTATCCCCTATACGTCGCCCTTCGTCTTTCTTCTGCTACGCTCGCGAGTCGCCTCTACCTTCATCAAAGCAACGGGGGAAACAGTTTGAGCGCCCGCGCGTGTGAAATTTTCGTGAATAGAGGAAGACAGAGAGTGAGAGAGAAAGAGAGAATGAGAGACCCCTCGTCGTTTTGCAAAACTCGACAGTTTAGCCCGCGGTGACGTTTTAATTGAATTATCATCTCGCGGCGTCCTTGTATGATGGCTGTGGCATCGATCGACGCTTCTCATCCCAGGAGCCGCCACCACCGCCTTCATCCCCCAAATTATACCTTTCCGTTTATTATTTCGTTACTCCACTCTTCGTTTAGCTCACAATGCAACATTCTTCTCGATATTATACTTAACTATTGCTCATTGTTCTATTCAGCGCAGCTAAGCATAATTGTCTGAATTTCTATACAGCGGAAAATAAGGCGTCTATTTTCGGGTTTTCACTCGAATTTCCAATCTGATCTTTTTTTTGACTGAAAAATTGTCAGAGTCGAGAGGGGGCTGTACAATCGAACAAAGTACTTTTCTGACGATCCGAACAATCGTTCGGAAGTTGCGCCTGAGCCAAGTGGATTCCTGTGATGTTTGCGGAAAAATCTAAAAATTTCCGTCTCCCCAGTCGGTTGCAGGCAAAGACGTTTGACTCTATTCCTGCTCTCTAGTCTATCAATAATGTGAATTTTTGGCGTCTTTGGATGGTGCGCGGGCTCTGCATAAATTGCGTGGAGCAACGTTAAATATGCAATCCATGTTCCATTAGATATGAGAATATGCTTGCCATGCTCTGCGTCTGGTCCGGGGGGAATCTGCGTGCGGCTCATAGTAAAATCGCATAAATTGAAAAGTGGAATCCACATCTCGGCTGCAAGGAGGGAGTTTTATAGCGGGTAAAAAGGGCTAGGCGCATCTTTTGAGCCGAGATTGAATATCGGCTGGTGCTGGCTGGTAAGCAGCCGGCCGCTCGCACCGCGAGAGATCTAGCTCCGATCTTACCAGATTCACGTTTCTCCGGAAGCTTTTTAGAGTTAGGAGTTACGAGCTGGCTATGGCTCTCGGCTAGTCCCACGTGGCCTCACGGTTGGTTAAACCACTCTCTCCGCTTCTGTATCCATTTATCCTCCAGCAGCAGCTCCAGTCGGCTTGGAAGTGCTCAACACCCCACAGGAGCTGGAGCATTCTGGCTCTCTCTAGCTCTCCCATGGGCAATGTGGTCACGTCCCGCGGTCGTCATGGAGACTCGCCTGATTCTGAATGAGAAGCAGGAGCAGGAGCAGGAGCAGGAGCAGGAGCAGGAGCAGGAGCAGCAGCTCTACTCCTGTGTACCGGCGCGCTCTCTCGTTAGTTCGAGCCACGCGTTCCGAATCGTAATGGGAACCGTAGAGATGCATTAGGAGCGCCTTTGCCCTACGACTTCCTCCGTCGCCTTCAAAGGCTGCACGCGCAGATCCACTGTATCTCTCGCACCCTCGCGCCTCGGCTCTCGTCACTCAAGCGCCCGACCATGCTCTATCACGTCTACTGTCTATACGTAGAAGCGCACGCCTCCCAACTCCCCGCGTATAACGCTGTGTATAGGGGATAGAGGAGTGCCAACAACATCGACATCGACATCGACATCGACATCGACAGCGACGTAGGCCTCGACAACGAGATCGAGCGAGACCGGACACGCCGACAGCGAACAACGACAACGACAACGACAGTATATATAAGTATAATAGCGTTCAACGAGTTGCTCGACCTGGACGCGCGTTCTTTGCTTCGCTTTTTCGTCACCGCGTCGTCCAGATACGCTTGCCACTGCTGTGGATCGATGCAGCGCTCTCTTGAGCGACACCTCGTTCACTCGCTACATGTCTTCTCGCTACGTCTCTCGATGAATTTTACAGCCTTCGCAAAAAGCCTATTTACACCATACTTCCGACTTCTTTTCACCCCTTTACACCCAACTACTTCTCCTCTCTCTACTTTGAGCAACCAACCGATTGCTGCAATTGCTGCCCGCGACAATTGCATGCTTTTACTGCCATCTGTGCGCGCGCTTTGAAAATTCAAACTTGCATTTCATAATTGCAGCACCAAACTTTCTAGATAAAACTACTTTTGCGGAATTTGACGTTGAATTTACAAAGCAAACTCTTCGCACACCAAGCTGAAATAGCGCAGTGTCCCAAAGTTTCTAGACAAACGCACTTGATTAAACGCAAGCAGAGAGAGAGAGAGAGAGAGAGAGAGAGAGAGAGAGAGAGACAGAAAAACTCGCTATAAAATAGTCAGGGAAATAAAATGGCTCTCGTTGAAAATCAGTATCCCTTGAATGCACGAGCGTAGGATGAAAATAAAGAGTAAAAGAAGAAGAAGAAGGAGTACAACAACATGGACTGCTTTTCAAAGTAGATAAACCGCTGTCCCAACTTAGTGCGCGAATGCGGCAAGCAAATAAAGTTTGCTGGCGGCGTAGAACAGCTCGTAAAAACGTTGGGCCTGCAGCGCAATTGAAATGAAATCCAGCGGGCAAGGTAGGCTCTGTCCGAGCAGTAGCAGCAGCAGCAGCGCTACCTTTCGGGATGACGCGACGCACGCGCGTTAATCTATTTTCTATTCGTCGCGCGATGCACCCGCTCTCCTTAACTGCAGCGACGTGTTTTAACCGCAGACAGCGCCCGGGGCTCGTAACCATTCGCTCGGCGATACACGCTATGACGGCCACGTATACGTGACAATAAAACCGCACGCGAATCTCTTCTTCCCTTTTCATTTGCGCGACTCAATGTCCCAAGCGCACACAAACGTAATAAGAAAAACTTGGGAGAATACATACTTTTATCGCAACGCATTTTTCGACGCTTCGAGTGTATGTGCGGATCGAATAACAGCTGCTTCTCTCAACTCTGCAATGCTGGGATTTTCGACTTGTTATTTCCCTCGACTGTAATCGTTGGCCAAAGTATTTCTGCAACATATCCGCTCGTCTTAAATAAAGTGATAAACGTTAACGTCCTCCTTATAATGTTGAATACGCTGGTTTTAATAAACAAGAGCGATGAGAATAAAAGGTTTTTACTGGTAATGGCTGCAGTGTCTATTAGGCTTAAGAGATAAAGAGAAAAAGACGCCAACATCGATTTCCGCGTGAGTAACTAGTGCTTTTGAATTATTTACTTTCTTTAGACGTGTAATTAAAGTGTAAGTTAACTGACCGTAGTCGTGCGGAGGTACATAGAGAAGTAAGGGAGCATATAGGTATAGAGAGGGCCTGCATAAATTCAGTATGGTCCGCAATCTTATTAATGCTCGAAGGAAGGTAGATCTGACGATCCGCAGACGACTTTCCGTCATAAGGGGAGAGGGACGGAGGGAAGTGAAGGTGGAAGGATTTATACCGGGCGCGCAACTCTCGCCAAGCAGCAATGCGTAGTGTGGGAAAAGATGAGAGAGAGAGAGAGAGAGAGAGAGAGAGAGAGAGAGAGAGAGAGAGAGAGAGAGAGAGAAGCGCGGGAGATTTGGTATTCCGTTGGGCTGTCTGCTTTATGATTTCAATTCCTGGAAGTTCTCCTTCGGAATCTCGCTCGGTCTTTCTCTCTGCGCAGCGCGCACTTTGAAACTGCGACGAGTACGACGACGAGGACATTGCCATCGAGGCTTTAATAGCTCGCTACCTAGGCTGCAAACAGACAGCTCTCGGCGTAATCCGTCGCGAGGCGCTTCATTTTCGGGACTATACTACACTAGGTGCAGCAGCACGCGCCTCTGCCCGGTATTAATCCAAAGGAAAATGAAGAACGACGGCGCACACGCCTGCGCACCTATAATGCATAGCATGTGTAATTGTGTGCCGTATACTACAGGAGACAGTTGACGTGCGCGATCAGCCGGACTCGACACGAGAGCACAATGGAGCAGCACGTGCCTCGGATGCCGTATCCCAGCAGAGATCGATCCAACTGCGCAACCTCGAACATCCTATATTCTTTTCCTTCGCTTCTCTTTTCAATCCCTCTCCAACCATATAGCTATAAAGCAGCACGCGCTTCTGCCGCGCATTAATTGCCGCGATAATCGCGCCGAACTCGGACCGATCGATGTTTGATTGACAGCCGACGCGTTGATTAGAATTGAGTCGACAGAGCAAGACAGGCGAGGCTGGAGGGCAACGTGGCAATTTTTTTCTGAAAGCGCTTGACGATAGATCGGCTGCTGGCCAGAGAAGAGTGTTTCAATGAATTTCGAGGGAAATTCTGTTTGCGACTGATGGATGATACTGAAGTTTCGTTTGTGTAACTGTCGAGTTTGAGCTTGTTATGGACAGGTGAACGTTTGAAAAAAACGCGCTTTCATTGAGAGCTTTTACATAGAATAAAAATTGTATGCGCGGTACGCTATTTCGAGAGATTTATCATTAATGCCATTTTACAGTGAAGTTTCAAAAGTGCTTAATTGCAGACATAATTAATAATTGTAGTAATGTAATTCCAATAACTGCCCAACGCACTGTATAAGGTCGTAGGAATTTATCGAAGCTTGTTGGGAAGTACAAGCGCAGCAGTAATAATAATAACTAGGCGGCAGTAACAGTGAAGCAGCAGTAGAGTCGATAGCCTCGTGGAAAGTGCATCTAAGCGAGGCTGAAGCAGCAGCAGCAGCAGCACTTTTGCTGCCGAAATGCCGAGTTGGCTTTAATTAAGCCGGCTGCAGAATCGGGCCAGTGCGTCGAAGCCCGAGCCAACTGGGGGCACATAGATAGACTCTAGGTAGGTACCGTATATAAAGCCAGACTGGCTAATGTCGAAAAAATGAAAGTCATCCGTTAGTGGGTTATAGCAGGTTGGCAATAAACGAGCGAGGATAGAAAGGAAAGAAGGAAGGACATATAGCAACAGCAGATTTCCGTGACAGGCTGCAACGGAATTTATGCGATCTATTTTTTTCTGCCTCCTGGCGGGACGCACTCGCTCATTCTCTCGCGCTCGAAGCCGAGCCGTGCAGCGGCCAAGCCTTACCTGCCACCCCAAGCAAGCAGTGCGGGCTAACTGCCCACAGCCGAAAGGGGATTAGCTGGCATGCGGAGAGCCTAATCCTTTTGCCTTGTTATGTATACCGCAGTATAGTATTTCTCTTCTCTTCTCTTCTCTTCTCTTCTCCTCGTGGGGCAGTTTTTTGCAGCTCCCTCTCTCTCCCCTTCAGTCGACGCAGCAGTCGTCGCCGTCGTTGTCCTCGTGCTCGGTACGCACTACTTGACGCCGCCGCCACCGCTACCGCTACTGTTGTCGTCTTTCGCAGTCGACCCATTTCTTTTGCACGTCGTAACGCACGTATGCACGCACGCATGCACGCTTCTCGAGTGTGCTGCGCGCCTCTCTCTCTCTCTCTCTCTCTCTCTCTCTCTCTCTCTCTCTCTCTCACACACACACACATAACTCGAGTGGCGAATTGATTTTCTAGAAAGCCAATAGAGAAAGAAATGTAAAATGTGCAGTGTGTGCGAGAAGCCAGCCCCTGCCGTAATTCTTTTGCACGATTTCCGCTCACTCACGCTTTCTTCGTCCCTCTCTTCGCTTCAGCTGCTCTATCTTCCTTCCTTTCCTTTATATTTATCCAGCACGCTCGATCAAAATCCCTTCATTAAGTCATCGGTTTCCTCCTGTGGACTCGTTTAGAAATATGATAACCCGCCGTTAGAATTGTATTATCGCCAGCTCCTGCTTCACATGCGTTAGACCGCTGCGACGACGACCGGCTGCATAGGCTTCTTATTACGATGATTTGCCGCCGCGTGCACATTGCACACATCCGGCTAACTCAAATGGTTATAACGTTGACATAACGCTTTTTTCTCGCCAGTGACAAGTTGGCCCAATCGTAACCACAATATTTACCATTAATTATAACTATATCTATATCTGCAAGGCATTATTACTGCTGACTTGGAAGAAGAAGAAGTGCGGTGCATGCTATAAACGGGATCCGGAGCGAGAGAAATACGCCTGTGGGCCAAAAATTGGGAAGGCCGAGGCTTATCGAATGTAATTAATGATTGTTATTTGTTAAAGAGGCAGCGATTCATACAAAGCAGACGAGCTGCTGCAGCGCGCGCGCTTAAGAGTGCCGAGACACGCGTCTGGCGTGTGCACGCGCGCTCACTTTGGTAACGTGAATCCGTACACGATTAGATTAGCGGCGGCCGCAAGTCGGCATTCTCGCACGGTAAAAATTCAATCTCGACCCGATGGCAGTCTGCTGTCTGCGTGTGTGCGTCGTGCTCCCGATAGCCGAGAGGGCGGCCACATGAATATGAAAACCCAAGCCAGACCGAAATATCTCATCTAGTTAAAGCGCTATCAGTTCTAATAAACGATTGTCCCGTGTGGCGATGGCGGCGGCGACAACGACGTCGTTAGCCCAAACCACCGAAATTACCGTTCTGCATCCTATGTCTTCTTAGTCATGCTTACTTATTCTCTCAGTCTAGAGGACTGGAAATGAACGAAGGCTGTTCTATGAAGAAAAAGTTTCCTCTTGCCAACTCGTCATGATTATAAATTGCATATTTTATACCTGCACAAGAGAATACTTTTTATTCGCTTTTTATCCGACGTGGAATGTATTTCAAATTTTTAAATTTATCATTTTCTATATTATTTCAAACAAAAATATGTTTTGCTCAATTTTTTTCAATTAAACTAAATAGATCATTAAAATGGAAACAAATAATTATTATCATAATGTTTTGCCAGATGTATATTTTATTTGAATCACAAAATATTACATCGTGCCAGCTGACCTTCCGGTAGGGATGCGTCAATGAGAAACAATTTCAAACTTGGCTATTTAGAATGGATTCCCCGAAGCATTAATTGAGTATTTATATTTATTTATCCAGATATTTTTGATATTTTACGAGACAGTTAGAATAGATCCACGTTGGACATATTGTGGTTCCGTACATGCGGTGGGATTATGAGAAGTAGGCTATGCAATATTATGAGTGGGAATTCGCATGATTTTCACGAATTGAAGGACGTTATGTATATAATACGATTACCACAAAATTCACTCAAATTCTATACCATTCTTATGATAATTTTTCGATGAGACACGCATGTATTCATTATTTGGCAGCGTTCCTTCCTGTTGAATGAATCAGAGCGTTAAATTGCTGCATAAAATGCAAATATTTATAATTGAATGGAAGTAGCAGCTTTCTGGAATACTTAACTGCATGAGTGCGAGGAAAGGAGCTGAGAAACGAAAGCAAAATGTATGTTTTAAAAGTTGAAAGTGAGCATTTTAATTAGACAAGACTTGGCAGTTTTCGTAATTTGAATGAGAGAGAGAGAGAGAAAGAGAGCGGGGGCGAGTGCGGTCGTTTAGCAGCGGGTAATTGGTAGTTAGGCGTAGTAAACTTTTAATTTGTAAAATGAAATGTCGGTGGCCGAGCTGATGGGCAAGTTGGTCGAATTTACGAGATTTCGGGCGTTATTAGCCAGGAATTGATCGAAGTAGGAAGTTCCTTTAGTGGAAGTAGCGCGGGGCGAAAAAGTAGAAAATTGAATCGGCAAAGTTTTTCCATCGGCGAGTGGCTGCTGCGGTGCTAGGTGCTGCAGGCTCAGTGCATCGATTGCGCATCGTAGCATCGCGGTCGTCCGTCCCAGATTTGCGGCCATTAGCCCAGATAGTGGAGCCATATCGTCGTGCACTCGCGAAAGCCATTATCTCCTTCTAATCCGCGGCCTGGCGCGAAAATCACGAGCCATCGCTCACTATCTTTATCGCTCTCGCATGAGGCCGCGGGAGCGCGAAGCGTAGCAACGGAATGTTTGCGGATTAAAATTCGCCGAGTCTGGTGCCGTTCGAGTGCTGGCGGAGTACGAGAAGCAGATAAAGCCTCCTCCCCCTCTCTCTCTCTCTCTCTCTCACTGTTTCTGGCGAAATGACGAGGCTGGTAACGGCGGCTGCGCAAGCTACAAATCACCAGACGCGAACGTAAGCGCGAAAGCGCCAATTCCACCCCCCCCCCCCGCGCTCTAGTAATGCTCGCGCAAAATCGACCAAGAGGAAGCGAGAGATTTTGCGAGAGCTTTGTCGTCCTCCTAGTCTGCCGAAGTTACCTCCTGTGTGGCGGTGGAAGCAGCAGCAGCAGCAGCAGCAGCACCACCACCACCACCACCACCGGCAGAAGCAGCAGCAGCAGTTCGCCGACGTCGGGGGATGCCAAACTATTAGAGAATGAGAACGCGGGCAAGCACGCGCCTACGCATAACTTTGCTGATTTCTCTTACTCTGTGTCAGCTTTGCGCGAGCGAGCAAGAAATAGAGAAGCAGACTTATTGCCAAGATCCGAGCCAAGTGTGATATGAAATTATTGTTCCCGTCGCAGCTATTGTAGCTTTACATCGACTTAATAATTGTAAGAGATCAACAATCAGAAAAGACAATTACAGCGACTTGCTGGATGCTTAAATAAATTTGATGAAAAGTAGCGCAGAGTGAATTGTTGATAAAAGTTTCGCTGCTCTTGCTGTCGCTACTGATGAAATTATACAGAGCCTCTGAAGTTGAGGGTACTTTATCTTCATTTACTGCTCTGCCAATAGAACCTGTGTAGCGAGGCGAAAATGTATTAATTGCAGTTTGAAAAGGAATGAGCGAGCAGTCGGGGGAATGTACACAAAGAGACAGAGCGAGGCTTGTCTTTGGCTATTGAGATGTAGAGGAAAAGCGAAGGAAGGAAAGGAGCTAGCACTAACGAGACGAGAGAGGGGCAATCGGGGCAACAGTATCATCGTGCCCGTTGGAAAAATTATACGTCGGCGCTATATATATAGAGAGGCGAGAAGGAGCGGCGAGCTAATTGCCCGGCTCGCATAATGCGAATATGAGCGACTGCTCGGGCTTCTCGCTCACTCCCCAGTCCCCACACTACACGGGTTATCTATCTCTGCCGGTTGGATACGGCGAGCAGCAGGAAATTCGAGGCGGAACTGCGGAAGATCGCCGGTGCAGGCCGGATTGGCCAAATTGAAGGATGACGCTGCTACGAGTAAGGAGGAGTAGATACGAGCGAGGCCCGAAAGAGGAGGAGGAGGAGAGACGGCTGCTCGAGTTGCGCATCATCGATAATCGAAGAATGCATAAGACAAGTGGCCGCTCTCGGATTACCGGGAGAACAAGTTGAGCGAGTCTCTCGATACATCGCTAGTGGCGGCTCCAATTTCAAAGTGTGCACTAGCATCCTCGACAAAGGATTTCAATTGAAATGCAATAGTCATAATAATGGGATTAGAAGCCTTAAAGAGAGACAGCTTCTCTCAAGATGCTGCTCGACGAGGACTCGAGAGAGCTAGCACTGTTCTGTTCTACTTAGATATCGGCTTAATCATTCCATTGAAGCCAGCTCCCGACTTCTGCTGCTACTAAGCCGACCGTATCACATTTTTATACGCACACTTCCTGTTCTTATATCTGCACCACTATACATTACGTATCCGTTCTATTTTATAGCTCTTCTATTAAAATGAACAATTATTTTTATTCTATCTGCTGGTATGTTCATACATGTGCAAGCTGCTGCTCATCAAACTTTCACGTTGCATATTTAATAAACTTGTATTATTTGATAAACATCAATATATGTACATTAGCGAAAAGCGCAAATAAAGCCTTTCCTTCATAATGAATTAAGCATATGCATGCGCAAATATAGGTCAGCGCGACAGTCCTAATATGCATATATGCGATGCACATCGTCGATCAGTTTACTTGTAGCGTGTCGAGGGACATCGAAAAAGGCAGCGGCGAATGTTAGTACGGCTGCTAAGCGTACAAAAGCGTCGCAGCGGAGGTTCATCGTGGTTTAGCATTAATCAGCTGGTCGGGCTCTTGGGCTCTTGGGCTCTTGGGCTCTTGAGCTCTTGGACTCACGGGCTGCTGGGTTGTTGAGCTGCGCGGCCCGTTAAATTATAAACAGGAGCTCGGAACTGCAGCGAGCACGCTTATATCAAATCTTGTCTCGAACAAAATTGCTTCCGAGAATCGCACGCGAGCGCATCGTAAATTCGGAGCAACAAAGAAGTCCCGGCTGTGAATCACGCTGAAGATGATGATCGTAAAGTGAGCGGAAAATGTGGCCGAAAAATCAGTCGCACGCAGCAGTCGCGCGGCTATTCGTGCCGGATTTACGTCGCTCGCAGTTCTCCCGTTCTCTCTCGCTTCTTTATTTCTCTCCTCGTATCTGAGGGTCTGCTCGCATGCGCACCGGGCGGACGTCGGAACCGCCGCGGCGGCTAGTATAGAGAAATTCAGAGAAAAGGAGGAAATTTTGAAGAAGAGAAGAAAAAAAGCGACCAAGTAATCCGACACCCGCGGCCTTCGTCCTCGTCTTCGTTTCGCAGCTCCTCTCCATCCTTCCCTGCCATCCGGCCCTGACGTCTGCGCTTCTTCAGATCTACGCTCGAGTCTTCGGACTACAAGACAATTTAACCACACTCTTTGACTTTCCAGACACTACAGCGACGACCTTTTCTCCGCGATGGCTTCGCGGACAATAAAGCTGCCTCACGGTGCTCTGAAGTACATTTAAATAGAAATTTAATGTCACTTCAAAATTCTTTTTGTGAATGATTCCTAGGCCCATTACGAATACTTAGGCATAATGTTTAAAATCGTTTTACATGGCCGATTTAAAAAAAATGGGTTTGAATGGAAAAAAAAATTACTAAAAAAACAATATATTTCACTTATAAAAAAATACTTTATGGTCATTGGAACGCATATCAGTAAAAATATAACAAAACTGAAGAATATCTGCCTTATGCTAGAGCTATTCATCTCGAATAATAAAAATAATGTAGAAAAATAGATCTAAAGCTGCTTACGTACAGATACATACTATTCAAAGAATGTAAATATTGACATCGATGCCATCTACTAATATACTCTTTAATTTGCTGGATTTCAAATCATATGTTATGTTACGAGCAATTCAGTAGTAATTTGGAACTTGCGCGATTCAGTTTAGCTTCTTACGTGTCTGTTGTGCAAAAAGAAGCCAAGAAAAAAGTATCATAAAACGACCGGTAAAATTGGAAGTGAACTAAAAAAGTTATTCCCTGATTTCAAAGCATATGACTTGCGATTACCTTACCGTAATTTGTGATGCCTGTAGACTGAAGATTGCGAGAGCTAGTGCAAATCAAAGCTTAAATCATTCACTCATTATGCCAGACTACTCGAAGTATAAATTTAAACGGAAAACTCATGCTTCTAAGTCAGAAAGAGAATGTAAGTGTACTTTATGTGCAGAAATCAGATCTAGACAAGGAAATATTAATACATCTTTTAACACAGAAGGAAAATTACTGCCAAGGACAATAGAGGCTATGAGAAGATGCTCAAAGTGTTTTACGGTGATAGCTAAAGGCATTAGACATAAGTGCAATTCAACCAAGTTGCTAGAAAATCTTAAACAAAATATTCGTGATCCAAAACAAGTTGAACAAGTAGCTGCTGAATTATTGAAAGAAAAAAAATAACTGAAGATAAATTGTCAGACAAATCTAGAATTACGAATATTGAAATGCCCTTATCACAACAGCACGGTAAGCCAGTGAAGGTTATTGTTAATCCAGAACAAAAACAAGTACGTCAAATATCAAACGATTTATGCGAGCTGAAGAATGACGCGAACGCATCTGATCGACAGCTACGTAATTTTTCATCATTCGTAAGACGGAAAACGCGTTCACGCAGAATTATCGAATCGCATACGTATGAAGCAGTAGTTCAAAAGTCTCATAATTTGGATGCATTTTTTGATTTATATTCATTTGATTTTGAGAGTGTAAAAAAAAATATACTAAAGAAAGTCCCAAGTTATTCTGTTGTTTGCAATGACTTAATGCAGTTTGTGAAAAAAGTAGTGGATGAGCGCAATATATTTGATTTTCATTTTAATTTTGGTATTGACGGTAGAGGCGGTTCTTTGAAATTTACGCTATTAATTCAATCAGAAACAGATCTTAATTTGGAAGAAAAAGTTTCCAAAACATCAAAAAAATCGAAAGATATTGGAGTAAAGAAAATATTTATCATCGCTCTTGCACCAGATACTCAACAGAATTACAACAATGTTAAGCTGTTATGGTCCAAATTGAAAATAAATGACTTATCGACTGAATATCCCGGAACAATTACAACAGATTTAAAACTTGCCAATATTATCACTGGTTGGTCGAGCAATGCAAGTTATTGTCCATGGGCTTGGTGCGACGTCACAAAAGATAATTTGAAGGCTTGTGGAACTTTAAGGACTACAGTAGACTGTGTTTCTACAATGATTGGTATAAGAGTGGAGGTGTGAAGAAAAAAATAAAAAGTTTTAAAAATTGCATCTATCCGCCTCTATTTCATTAAGAAGATAATGAAAAGTTGATTTTGTCTGTTCTTCCTCCTCCAGAATTATACCTCTTCTTAGGGTGTGTAAACACACTGTACAGTAACTTGGACAAACAATATCCAGATATTGCTGCAAAATGGGCTCAACAAAGCCACGTTGAAAGAAACTATACTAATGGTGGTAGCTTATCATTTGAAGGTAATGCATGTAATATTTTACTTAAATGTGTTAACAAACTCCAACAGATGTGCGAAACTGACGTCGGGATCTAGCTGGGTGTATGAGTTATGTAGATACTTTTAGGAAGTTTCGAAATGTCGTTAGTGCTTGTTTTTCTTTGAATCTGCAGCCATCTTACGAACATCATATTCAAGAATTTCAAAAGAGTTATGAACTGGTAGAAATATCAGTAACACCAAAAGTGCATATAACTTTTTATCATGTTGCACAATTTTGTGATATACATGATATGGGTTTAGGATTTTTTGCAGAGCAAGCCAGAGAATCTACACATCATGGTTTCAACGAATGTGGAAAAACTACAAAGTCTCAAAGCTTAACGACGATTATTGGATAAAATTACTATCAGCTGTAAATAAATATAATAGTTTGCATGGATAAGTAGATTACTAATTACTACATGCATTGCATATCCAATCCGTTATGTTTCAGTTTACAAATAAAAATATTATAATATTTATTGAATTTATTCCACGCTCAATTTTATGACTAAATGTATTTTTTCCAATAATATGCTGTTATTAAAAAATATTTACGTTCAATTGTTATACTTTACGTAATAATTGTTGTTATTTCAGTAAATGACATTTATTTGTTCATTTGTTATTTCATTATATCTCTAATAAATGATAATTTCCGTTCAGTAATAATTTTTTCATTCAAACCCATTTTTTCCAAATCGGCCATGTAAATCTATTTTAAAAATTATGCCTAAATATTCGTAATGGGCCTAGGAATCATTCTCAAAAATAATTTTGAAGTGACATTAAATTTTTATTTAAATTTACTCCAGAGCACCGTGGCCTTAATAGATCGTAAAATTCTCGGATTAATTCGGCATTACCTCGACTTGTATCTACTTGTCAAATTATTGCCAATTTATTTCTTTGTCTAATCATAAATGCATTATTTCAGATGGCAAAAATTTGCTATAATTAAATTGTCTGCATCCATTAAAATTAAAATTATTATTCATAATAGAGAAAAAGCTATAGAATGCAATAAGCGTTTTATAAGTTTATCAAAGATCTAACGTTAGAAAGCACAAAAAGTTAATTAAAGCCGCTCCCAGTGATGCACACAAGTATACAGTTAAATTCACGAATGAATCAGTGCGCGCGCTGCACTTTCACGTACAACCCAAAAGATATATAGCGCGCATACGTGCAGTCTTTGGCGTTGGCGCAGTCGGTGAGCGTGAGGCGTCATCGAATATAAAGGAGACAAAATATTACAGAAGGAAAAATCTGGTCTGTGAAAAGTGCAGCAGCAGCAGCAGCAGCAGCAGAATCGAAGAGACGAGTATAAAAGCGGGTGAGGCGGTCACGAATTCTGCGTCACATATCACAGCAGACTGCAGCCGCGGATCAGGGACGACGAGCTCGGAATCATATTCATGGCGCGACGTAAATGCAAAGATAGAACAACATGAGGAAGATGAAGGCTTTGCGTTGCCGCAAGAGCGTAGCTCCTACATACGAGTATAAGTAAAGCAAGCGAGAGCGCGGGAAGAATGAAGAAAGAGGAGAGAGGAGAAATGCATAGCACGGGCTCGCTCTGTGCGTGTGTGCGCGCGAGATGTTGTATACGAGATGTTGTAAAGAAGCGAGAAAATGAAAGCTCACGTGCTTACAGCGTTGCGCGCTTATTTTGCGCGAACTTTCAAGTCATCGAGTTCGGAGATCGTAGTGCTTTGTAGGTATACTGGAAAGAAGTTAGAAGAGGCGAGCAGCGAGAGTGAAAAAAGAGGAGCGTCGGCGGCAACAGCAGCGGTGCCGAAATGAATTATATCGTCTCGCGGGTGCTAATTGCTTCCGAAGGGTACTGAAGCGCGAGCTGCGGGGACCTTCAAAGGACTCGAGCAGCAGGATAAAAAAGGAGAAAGCAAGAGAGCGAGAACCTTTGCCACCTTCAGCAAGCGAGTAATTTGGCTTTCTAACGCGCGACGAAAGGGGTTGGCCTCTCGAGAAAGTGTTTCGGCGCAGCTCGGCCGCTCTCTTTCTCCCGCTCTCTCGTATTCGACTGCTGCAGCGCCATGGTATAGGTATGTACACGAAAGCGAGGAGGCGCGGAAAAGGCCTGAAAGGGCTGCGAGCGCAGCGACGGCTCTCAAACTTGACGCACTTATGCTTTTTATTGCCGCAGTCTAGTCCAGGCTGCCGCTGCTGCCGCTGCTGCCGCTGCTGCAATTTCGTATTCACGAGATCTGGAGGGTTTCATAAATTATTAACGGATTAACGTACTTGAGCGGCCGCGATTGCAAGGCCGCTCTTGATTAATTCAGACCAAGAGAGCACCGCGATTCTCAATATTTATGATGCACGACTGAATATACATGCGCGCGAATTTGCTGCTCCTGTCCCTACAGCTCTCTCATTTCTTCATTATGATTCTCTTTTTTGGCGCACACAAACTTTCAAACGCGACACGAAAATGTCGTATAAATTCAAAGGCTTCGTTGGCAGCTGACTCTCGATCTTGTTTCTTTATATGGCCAAATTTCGCCTCGATTGGCACGTGATCAAATTATTTCGCTTTGTTCGGCCAACTTTTTCCGCTGTTGATTCGAAACTTGTTCCTGCTCTAATTGAGACATTCAATCTAGATATTCCAAGTTGCAGAATAAGACAGAAAGTTATAAGCGCACTCGAGCAATCGATATTGCAAGCTCGTTAATACGTTAATCCGTTAATCCGTTAATACGTTAATACGTTAATACGTTAATACGTTAATACGTTAATACGTTAATACGTTAATACATTAATACGAAGGATCTAGATCGCATAGGTGGTATAAAAAAATCCGCTCATCAATATAAGCTTGATGCGGCGCGGGAGCATGCAGACAAGAGGTGTAGTATATTATTGAGCAAGGGAGTAATAAGAGCGAGATTATTCAGTGGGCGTAAAGCTGTCAGTTATCCCTTGACAAAAGAGTTTCCCTAGCTAAACTAAACGATAGCGAGGGGAATGCAGCATTGAAGCATGCACGAATGCTCGGTATACCTATAAGTAAAGGGGCTCAGAAAAGCAGAAGAGAGCCAAAATCCCGGTTGTAATGAGAGGGGAAGCGTGGGGGCCTGGCTTGCGCTGACGTATTTAGATTGGCCGCTTCTTACGTCAGTGTGCAAGCAGAGCGTTTCCTTCCTTCTCATGTCGATCTTGCTATGTACTTGCTCGTGTTCGCCTGGAATATCGAATATCGAGAAGAGCGAGCGATAGAGAGAGGAGAGGGGCTCGAAAGTTGGCCTCGTTCGAGGCCGCTCTCGCGGTGATTGCTGCACGTAGTCCCTTTATATGCAAGTTTTGAACCCTCGGCGAGTAAGCGAGCGTGCGAGCGAGCGAGAGAGAGCCGTCGACATGCCATTCTCATCCTCTTCTCCTCTTTCTCTGTCTCCCGAGTGATGTGGCGCTGGCTTGTTCAAATACTCCCGACTAATTCTGTTTATCTTGTTTGTTCTGACGCTGTTCGCCCTCGGGCCCCGTATATTAATAACCTCGACCGCCGCCGCCGCCGCCTCCACCTAGGCACGCAGTTATTGCCTTACCAACCTTAATCTCCACGAGAGAAAGGTGATTAAGGCCCTGCGCGACTAGTACAAAGGAGCGAGCCAGACGACTTTTTGCTCCCTTTTCGCGGCCCTGATGCTCGCTCGTGTGCAGGCCGAACCACCATCGCAAAACCAGCCCGTGGAGGAAAAGTTCTTTTAATGCCGCAATGTCAAAGCATTCATTTTACGCAGCTCGTCAAATATTGCTATTAACTTCTGCTACTGAACGTCGAATGTAAATGACCGATGGAACATCAAGTCGAAAGGAAAAAAGAGGGCGCCGAGTGGGCGCGCTTTTGACAAATAAAGAGGAAGGTGAAAAAGGTTCGAAAAAATGGTGCAAATGCCGTTTGCCGTTTTCCTCGGGCGGCTCCCGAAAGTTTGGCGATCGAAGAGCCCGCGGACCGCTCGCTCGTAAAGCGAAATAACGCTCTGCATGAACGTCACATGAAAAGGGAAAAGGGAAAAGGGAAAAGGGAAAAGGGAAAAGGGAAACGAAGCGCATTACTCGTTTCTAGCGCGAGCTAATCGACGCGATGAGTGGAGGGACGCGGCCGAGCTTCCGATAACATGTCCGCGGCGAAAAATCAACAGGCACGTTCAAAGAGCTTTTTCAAACAGCGCTATACACGCGCGCGTTCGATTAGCGTCGGTGCGCTAACGATCAGAATTGGTGTATCCAGAAAGCGAGCCGTGTAGGAGAGAAAAAGTTCCCGGCGTAATTCTCTAATTCTACCGGCGGGATAGTTGCCGTCTCTCTAATTTGTCCCTTGAAAGAAAAAGCAATTGACGTTATGCGCCGCGCCGGGGACAGCGAGAAAGAGAGAAGGACGAGGAGAGAGTGTTTTGCGAGAAGGTGGAGGAGGTAAGGCGAGGTGAGGAGGGAGGGAGTGGGGCCGGAGTATGGGGAGCTCGGGCAAAGGCTGATTTAAACCTGTCTGCCCGCTGCGCGATTAACAACTGAAAAACAAACATGCGTCGCTCTCGCACAGGGAGCCCACGTATGCGAGAACGCCAAGAGCCTGCAGCCTCAAAGAAAGGTGGCTCCTGCGCGGGCTTACCTGGAAAAGGCCGCGGGAATCCTTGGGATTCTCAGTGTCCGAAAGGATTTCCACTTGGCGCTCTGCTCTAATGAGCACGAGCGAGACCGGAGACCATACAGATATTCGAGGCTACTTCAGCTCAAGTGCACCCAAATCGAAACAAACGCGAGAAGCACTGCTCCTGCTTCTGCAGTTTAATCGCGCGACTTGCCTCTCAAATTCGGCCTCCTAGTCGTATTATATCGGGCCGCGGCAAGGCGGGAAGCGGGATCGCCCCTCAAATCTCTACATTCTTCTCGGTTTACGAGCATTCTTACGAGCATCGCACAACGAGCCACTCGAGCAGCTTGTGCATGCGTATGCGCTTCGGCGAGCAACAGCAGCATTTTCAAGGATGAAAGGCCCCACGGAAATACGCCGAGTCATACAAGTCGATTATAGAGCTTGATTAGCCGGCAACGCGCGCGCGTCTTTAAATCAACAACTTTATTAACTGTAAATTAAAAAAAAAAACTCAATCCACTGCTGCCTTTCTTCTTCTCTTTTTTCTTTTTTTTTCCTAATGTCTCCTAATGGCTGCGTCAATCTTAAAGCCGTCTTAATTATGCATATGGAACGAGTCGGGCCATGTGGGACGAAAAGTCGCTCAATTTAATGTATTTTTATTTACCTTTTCAGAGCGGTGTTGGCTCAGTGGTTAGCGTGCTAGTCGCAGAGCAACACTGTTCCAGGGATCGAGGGTTCGATTCCCGGTGAATGCACACGGATTCCGCGTTTATCCTTGCCTCACAGGCGCAAGCCTGCACGGAATTCACCGGAGACGCTTCTCAGTGAAGGATATATAGGAAAAAGGATATAGGAAGGGATATAGGATCGCGGACACTACTTCCATACAGAGGTGGTGGAAGGCCCCTACTTGGCCTACTAGGCTGTTCGCGGTAGTGAGAAAAAAAATTACCTTTTCCAGCACTTTTTCCACTTAGCTGTCAAGTGACAAGCACTTATCCGTCCTCTTAATTCTCTGTCCAATTCAAATGTGACACTTTCCCCATCTTAAGTCTGTGCGATGAGTGCAAATACACTCGATATTTGTGAAAACGCAAGCGAGTTCACAACTATAGCATATTATTTGAAATTGAGATTGTACATTGAAACTTGCGGCCCTTAGCCCACTTACTCAATCATTTCAAGGAACAAAGACCGTTCGAGCGTTTAACATCAACCACACTACAATATACATACGAGTAGAAAAAGACAAATGACATTTTTATTTCTGTATAAATATTTAAATAGATTTGTATCGTTTGACAATACCTGACTTGGCTTTTGTTACATCAACACATTAACAATTAAAATATTACAAATATCTTTAATAAATATAAAAAATATCTTTAGAATTAATTTTCATCTTTTGTTACTATTAAAAATTGTTGACTTTAGATGAGTAGGTTTTTTAAATTTTGAATCTCTCCGCAAGTCGTTTCCAAGGGGGCACTTTAAAAGTTAAGCGTAGGTGATACGACAAATATGGCTCATGAATTATACGTGAATAAAATTGAACTCTAAAATTCGAGCGGCTTAGTTATTTCGAATTTGTCTTCTGCAAGTTAGTAGTCTGAAACTACGAAGGACTCGAGGTAATAATACTGAGAATAGCCAATAGATGAAAAATGAATCCCAACTAAAAAATTCTAAAAAATGAAGCGTAACAAGCGAACTGGCATCGACGGTCGTAGTAATCAGATGAGCGAGCGCAACGATGAGAATCTGCCGACAAATCCGGACTAATATGGAGCTTTCACTGTAGGACATACCTGCAACACGCAGGATCGCTCGCTCTTGGCTTCGCTCGCTGTGGTTATAGGTATAGGTGTGTACACGGCTCGCTCGCCGTGGCCCTGACCAGTATCGAGCATGCAGCTCACGAGCGAGTTTTATGATTTAATGCAACGTGCCCTTCGCTCGCTCGCGGCTCTCGGCTCCTCCGCGCCTTTGCGTTTGCGACCGCCATCTTACAGCCCCCCTCCGCCCTCTCTCTTTCTCTCTTTCTCTCCTCTTGTCTCTTTCCTCCACGCCTTTCTGCGCGGAGCTTCTTTGGTCCGCCGAAGATTTTGCGAGCGATCTCCCGATCGGCCGATTCTTCGTACTTCATTATCCTGACGATTTCATTTTCAGCCGATGCATGCACTCGATCCTTAAGATAACGCACCCGCTTATGTAGTGCAATTTCATTTTTCAAATTTATGCGATATGGGATGTTAGCATTTTAAAGCGAATATATTGCCGAGGGTACTTACTTAATATACTTAAAGATTATTTTATCGCTAATTCATTATCTCACAGTGAATCATTGCAAATAAAAGCAACGACTTAGACTATTTCAGAATTATGCGTCTGTTATATTTTTATTATCCTTATTTAAAATATTTTATTAACGAGTTTTGAATTGTGCTATAAAAAAATGCGATACCACTTTTGTCGAGCGCTTCAAATAACACACTTCATTTTTCAATTCTGTTTAAGCAATATTTCACTCAAGCTACTCGATAAATGGACAAAGAGAAGAAAGACATTACAATATATGATATGAAGAATATAAATATAAACGCGCCGTTTAATATTTTAAATATCGCTAATGCCTTATGTCGCTTACTACAATATCTATGCATATAGCTAGAATTAAGGAATATTAATATGAATACAATTTATTTTTGCCGCTGTCATACTGCATTTAGCTGACTTTGTAATAGGTCAACTTTTTATGTTTATATAAAACTCGTTATTTAAAAAACAATTGTTTTTAGAATGCTAAAATTAACTAGTTCATTTTTAGTTAAAATCTAATTAAGCTTCTTGCAGGTACGTAGCATATGAGGAAATCCACAAAAATATTCAGTTAGAGCGTTGAAAAATTAAAAAAAAGAATTTAGTGCTACATCTCTGGTACAACTTTTTTCTTGTTCTTTAGGACGTGCAGAACACAGCAAAAATAGTCTTCCCGCGAATTCGGTCTTGGCCCACTGTTTTTTCGGCTACCCAAATTCTCTTATGGGAATTTAACATGGGGAAAATTAACAAAAAGTAGCCATTGTTCAACTGCATGTCAATAGTCAATATGTAGGGGGAACGACGAAAAATTCATATCGATATAATCATATCGATATTTCTTCTACTTTTATTATAGTTGATAACAAGTAACATTTTGTCATATGATTAGCTATATATATGCTAATTGAAATAGAGCAAAAACAATGATTATTGATAAGCATATATATAGCTAATGAACTAACAAATTGTTAAATATAAGTTACTGTAATGATAGTAGAATAAAAGAGCTTCAATTTAAAATAAAATCGTTAAAAACGACCGTTCGGGTGGAGAGTTATAAGCATTTGAAGAAAAGGGAAAAATTACTTGATTTTGTAAAAAAATGAAATTTCTATGATTTTTCAATATTATTAAACGTAGATAACTTTTTACCTAAGCATCTATTTTGAACGATTCTTTTCATAAATTGAAGCTCTTTTCTTGTACTTTGATTCTATCAATATGATTTTTTCGTCGTGCCCCCTACACATTGACTATACGCCGTTGAACAATGGATACGTTTTGTTAATTTTCCCCATGTTAAATTCCCATAAGAGAATTTGGGTAACCGAAAAACAGTGGGCGGAGACCGAATTCGAAGAACAAGAAGAAAGTTGTACCAGAGATGTAGCACAAAATTTTTTATTTTAATTTTTGAACGCTCTAACTGAATGTTTTTTGTGGATGTCCTCAATATACAAGGGGCTGATTTAGATTTAGCTAATGTTAGAAAAGAAGATTTGTTCTATATTATGGTTTGAGAGAGAGAGAGAGAGAGGGGGGGGGGGGGAGAGAGAGACAGAGAGCGAGAAGGGAAAAAATACGTATTTATGAAGCAAACGCAGAAGTCGACGAAACCATTTTAAAAAATCGCTATAATCAAATAGAATGTTTGTATATAATTCACACTTGATTTAACGGATATATATATATATATATATATATATACATACTAATATAATTTTAATGAAATATAGTAGAACTCTAGAGCGTTGATTAATAATTCTGAACACGATTTGGCCAAATGGAATTTATAAACGACTACGCAATACGGACCACGTATTGGAAAATACTTTAGGCATCATTATTTGCTAATTGCCATTCTCAGCATTGAATAATCGCTGGGTGCAATCGTGGAAATTATTCGGAGCATTTGAATAAAATATTTAGAAAATTTCCTCATAACGGTACGCCGGAGAATGTCATCAATCATACGTAAGAGATAGCGCGAGTTCAAGCTAAGTAAAATGAAATATCGTTTCAAAAACACCACATATCAATCGCTTAATGATCGAAACAAATTGAATACTCACGCCGGGTGTGTTGGCTTGCTTTCCGAAAGGGAACTTTGTCCATTTTAGACTGCCCTCTGTCGTTGTGTCCAAAAGAACGACTGGAAAAAGAAAATAACATATCTTTAGTATAATGGTTGTAGTATTTTTTCACATCGGTTTTGAACCTATTGATACAAATCGATTATTTATAGGAGTGAATTAACATAAAAATGTCATTTGTAACATCGATTACGGCAAAAATGTAATTAAAAGAGAGGATATTTACTGACAACGTACACATAATAATTTACGAGTCAATGCAAATGTACAGAACATGAACCGTCTAAATAAGGTAAGTGAAGGTGATTAAAAAAGGTGATAAATTCACTGAGAACTTTAAACCCGTTACTATAATAGGAGTGAAATTTTAGCCGATTATTATATGATTATACTGCAGGAATAATAATTTGATCTAAATAAATATTTGCATACGTATAAAGTAGCATAGAGTGGAACATAGCTAATACAATAATTTATTTGTATCAGTGTTATCAGCGTGATTATTTATGAGCTATCTTAATAATGTAGATGTACATAAATCTGATGAGGTAGGTAGAATAGCATAATCAGGTGTGATTATTCAAAGGCTAGAAAAGTTAGGTCTGTGCAGGAGAGTAAGGGCAGCATAGCGTAGTGTCTGGGGCGCGTCTAATTAGGCTGTGCGCAGATCAAAGTCATCGGCCCCGTCATTATTTTCGTAGGGCGCGAAAGGGAATAAGCGCGCACGAGTCGGCGGTGTCGGGCAAGTGGTCTCTCGAAGAAAATTGATCAACGAAAAACGGCGTCGGGCGTACGTGCAAAAGTGTAGACAGCAGCAGCGGCGAGGAATTTCGTTGAAAAAGTGAGACTAAAATGGCTCGAGCTGCTGCATCCTCCGTGCGTGCGCGTGCTCTCTCTCTCTCTCTCTCTCTCTCTCTCTCTCTCACTCTCTTTGGAGAGACGAGCCCCGCAGGCTGCGCAGGTATAACGTTACTCCCCGAAAGAAAGAAGGAGCGAGCAAGCGAGAGAAGAGAGCCACGCGTTCCCTTTCAAAATGGCGGCGGAGCGCTCCGCAGGTCCTTGAGTCGAGTGTCGAGTCGACTGTCGAGGCTCGGCTGTATCAGCTGTACGTGTACTGCACACTAGAGTACGTGCATGCACACACACGAACAGCTATAGGCTCGCTTGCGCGCATTTCACCTTTCCGCCCGTGTGTCCGTCTGTGTGCGTCGCTACCTCGCGGAGGAGTCAGGGAGGGGGAGAGAGAACATGTGCAAGAAAGACTCCTGTATCTTTCTCCCTCTCTTGCTCTAGAGCGCGCCGCGCGACTGCACATATATATGCAGGTTTATCACAAGGCTCGCGACACGTACCGCTGTGGGCATATTACATATACCGGTATGTACATAGCGAGGGAGAGAGAGATCTGTGCGTGTCTGAGTGCGTATATCGAGCGAGAGCGGGGGAGCGAGCCTGCAACCCCCTCTCGCGCGCTAGCCGTCTTTCCGCCTGCCACCTCGAAACTTTGCCGTGCTCTGTGCCTCTATCGCACGCACGCACATACATAGACGCCCATACCCGCGCCCCTGCTATGCAGCCAGCAGCCGATGAAGCGACTCGAGGACTCACCGCCGCCGCCGTCTACCGACAAAATGTCAATCTCGCGCATGGCGTACTTTTGTATCTACAAGCCGCCCTGCTGCTACATTGTACGCCGGATCATTCAGCCGACTCGCTCGCTCCATTACAACCTCAATGGACATTGTGCACGCGCTCACGCTAACGACCTTTTAATTACTTGCAATGTAGGAAAACTCTCAAGAGATACCTTTCACTGCAGGCATTACCGAACCGAGCCGAGCCGACAAAGTAAAGATGAGCTTTATTGCCGACAAATAACTGCTATAACCTTTTCTACATAAACATCTAGCTTTGCATAAAAGTATAACGCATAATCACGTTATATAATGATCATGTGCCGTTGCAGCTCGCTGCCGCGCTCCATATCATCCGTTTGCGGACATAGCTGACATAGGTCAAGTGCTCATTACATACAACTCTCGATAAATACACCTTTAGAACTTTACAACTTTACAACTTTACAACTTTACAACTTTACAACTTTACAACTTTACAACTTTACAACTTTACAACTTTACAATTTTACAACGCTGCTTAGTAGACAGAATTTAACATTGTTATGGGTGTACAATTCGTAGCAAATTTTAAGCGCTCGATATTACGCGATAAATAGAAGCGGCAGCAGCGCTGCCGAAGCAACTGTTTGCATTCCAAGCGTTCACGAGGTTTTATTTGTTTATGCAAAGTCAATAGACTCGGCGTCATTAGTTTCATGCTGTCTGCTTGATTAAGAATGCAGCGGTGAGGCATATGTACATTTGCCACCATAATGCTCGCTTATATAAATGAAGCAGGCTTGTTGTTGCTGTCGTCTAAATCTTGGAAAACCGGAAGCCGTCAAAAGATGTTTAGCCGCATCGCGTGACCGTTGAAAAAGTTGAAATTCCCGATCGTTGTTACGGTATCTTAATCTTATCCCTAAAGTAACAATGTTTTGGAGAGTAATAAAATGTAACGTCATCGGTCATCCGAATAGAAGCTGAGTGCAGCGCAACCGAGTGCACAGTGGGCCAAGAGCATACGAATTCGAGCGCTGGAATATCTGACTGTGCGGCTGCGCGGCTGCGCGGCTGGCAGCTGCATCTAATGAAAGTGTAGAGAGGAGCTGTTGGAGTCCTGGCTCCTTAATCGACAAACTTTATACCTTTCTTCAATGCGTTCGACGCTTGCATTAGCATACGCGCGCTATACCATAAATTTGCGTCGAATAAAATGCGGGCGCGCACGTCAGTGCGTATACTGCGTATATCTCGGCGTATATCCTGAGGTGCACTTCGCTCGCGGGGCCTTCTCGAAAAATCCAATACGCAGATAATAATCAGCGCGAACGACAGAGATGGAAGCATATAACCGTGCAGCAGCGGCGACGAAATTGTTTCTGAAATTCAAGGCGCGCTTTATAAAACGGCGTCGACGCGCGCGTGAGAGAGAGAGAGAGAGAGAGAGAGAGAGAGAGAGAGAGAGAGGGAGAGAGAGAGAGAGAGAACTGGACGAGGTGGAGGACGATGCGACGTCGACACGCGTCGAGACGAGACGAGACGAAAGGAGAGGTGAGGAGCGAAGAGAAGAGAAGAGGCGAGGAGACGGCTGCCGATGCTTCTCTGATTTCCATAGAGATTGCGTTATTCGGATCGACGGCACATCGCAGGGTGCATGCTATCGATAGAACACGTTCCTCTGCAAAAGAAAGCGCCCGTGGCTCTTTTTCATCCCCTTTCTGTTTTCACCATGGATATTTTTCTCGCCCGACCCGCCGATATAGAATTGCCGGCAAGTCTCCGGGGAGTACCTTGTAATATACCAACTTTTAACATTTCCTCTTTCCCATGATTAATTTGCAGCTCAACTGCCTAACTTTGCCGATAACATGTCATAATAAAGCTCGACTTATGGCCCGGATAAAAGTCACGAATTCTATATAATGAACGAAAAACATATCATGTGCCCAGTAAAAAGACCAGGGTATAAAAGTCCTTAACATTTTGCGCATCCGTCGATTGAACGAACTAGCTTAATAACATTTGAAACTAAGTTATACTTGTTCAGGTATATATTTGCAGTTACAAGATTATAATTCGAGCATACTTGATTATTGTTCCGCTGCTCAGTTGACGCTCTCTAACGGTACACAGCATAAATATTTAGCGCCACAGATATGAACAGTCAGAGTAAGTGTCAGAGTAACTTGTGACATTAAAATGTTCATTTTACTAACAAGGATAGGCCACAACCTGCGAGAAGCGATTTTCGCTGAGGCTCTAGCAATTCCGGAATTCCGTACTTTCACCCCATAGGCCCTTGGGGTATTGAAAATACGCGTTATTTCAACAAAAAATGGTACCTATTATACTTCGTATCATAACTCTGCAGATTATATAGATAGAGAAATTATGCAATAAGATAAATAAAGTTCACGAAAGAGCTTTAATTTAAGCTGCTTTTCATATACAAACATTATTTTGTTGCAAACTTATGAAGAATACAAAATTATGACAAAAAATACATCATTTTTTGTGATTAACCCCAAGGGCCTATGGGATGAAATTACGGGTGCTAGGCACTACTTTTAGGTACCAGAAACCACTTCCTGAAGCCTCAGCGAAAATTGCTTCCCGCAGGTTGTAGCATCTCCTTGTAAGCAGAGGTGGAACATTAATTTTGCCGATTGCGAGAAAGTTTTGCATTTGAACGGCGTCGAGCGGAGTAGGCAGCAGCACACGTAATTGTTACGCACAAAGGTAGATAAACAGAAAGTGCGCGAGAGATAGATAGATGTATGTGTGCGTGTGTGTGTGTGGCGGGGTGGTGAAGAAGCAAGAAGCGGGGCCCGCGGCGGAAGGCGGAAAGTGGCAGAAAGCGGATAGCGGAAAGGAGTGTACGTCGCTTGCCACCACCGGCACGTGTGCAGAGCGCAGCAGCAGGTTATATATGTGTCTGTGTGTGTGTGTGTGTGTGTGTGTACAGTGTACAGGCTCTCGCATCAGCGGTGCGACTTTTCAGTCAAGTAGTAGTGGCTCGGGCCGCATCCGAGAGAAAACGTCGAACGCACATTTACGTACGCTTCGAGCGAATCGAGCCGCGAGCGCAATAAATGCAAATAATAGCTGGCAAGCCATGGTAAGCCGTACCAAGCGGAGAAAGACCGGGAGACTGAGCGCGAGCGGGGCTTTATATTTATACTTTATGGGGTATAAAACTTGCGGCTACAAGCTCGCGCTTCAACAATGAGCGGAGCAAAATAGCGAGTAGCCGTTCTGACGATGGCCAATGCTTCAAGTAGCCAAGCGGTGCAAAATCAATTGTCGATGCGCGAAAGACCCGACTGATCCTTCTCCAAATTTACCAACAATATTGCATTTTTTCATTATTCAGTATTAGAAAGCAAATATGTGTAAGCAAATATCCTATAGGATAGAATGTATAACGTCATAAGCTACCTGACAGTTATATGGAAAAACTTATTGAACAAAGGAGCGTAATTTCTTGTAAGTTGATATTGCCTTCTCGGCGCGTCAAGCCAAGCCGGCCTGCGGCGTGTATGTATACGTGTGCGTATGTACAAATTTCAAATTTGACTTTGCGAGCGCGCAAAATATACGAGCTTTTATTACGTGCTCCCAGGGGAAATCGAAAAATAATATACCTTATGCGCGAGTCAAGCTGATCAGCTTCCTGCTTCGGGAGAGGAAAAAAAAGTCTTAAACGTGGCGTAAAATACAGCAAGCAGGTTTGTGGCTGAAATTGAGAAGGATCGGGAGAAAAGCGATCAAAGTGCATATAAATTGGGTGGGTGGAAAATGGAGCAGGAAGAAAATGGATTGGCCTTTTCATATTTCACGAAGGTCCGCGCGCGCTCGATGTAATTTCGCGCGGTTGACGGGGACGAGCGAAGCCCCATAAATTTTGGCTTATCCACAAGGCGTGCAGTCTCGCTCATTGTTTTTATGATCCAGCTCGCTGCAGCTATCTGCTATTTATTACCGAGACAGAATACAAAGCAAGAGTGCGAGGAGGAGAAAAGGAGAAGAGTAGAGAGTTGTTAAGGGGTCCGATCGGACCTGGCCAAAACGAGCTTGGCCCGCTCGTTTGCGCTCGCGTATAACAATAAACGCGCCCACTGCCTCCGTGTGGAATTGACGTGCGGTGTGCGTGTGTGCGCGCGCTCAGCTCTCTCCCTCCCAGGAGAACGAAGAGACGAAGAGGGAATTTAAATTTCAAATTTGGAACGTGTCGCAGGGTGTGACGGCGTGCATAGCAGCCTAGCTCGCACTCGACGCGCTCCTCTTGCTCCTCTTGCCTTATTCTGCTATATCGACCCTTGCACCGCACACGCCGGAATGTGCACCAATTTCCCTCGCGATTTTCACGCTCCAAATTCCGGACGGACGGTTTTTCGGGGCATCGCGCAACTGCACTGCCGATCATTGAATCAGCACCGCGGGACCTGCCTAACTAATGCTCGCCAGTACGTTATTTTGCCGGCTGTGCTCGACTTCTGCCTCTAACGGTTTAGCGCATCGGCTTGTAAATCGAGCGAATTAAGAGAATTAAGTGTGGAGCGGGCTGCGAGCTGCTCGTTACATGGCAGTCGGTCTGCGAGAAAGAAAGGTATATAGTAGAGAGGAGAGCGAGGATGCGCAGATTAAAGGGACCCTGTGTCTCGAGAGCACGCAGTGCACTGCACGCATGCGCCCCTGTCAACGAGGCGCATGCGTACACGCTGTCTCTCGGCGCCTCGGCGTCGCCAAGAAAGAAGAGAGAAGAAAGAGGAGTAGAGAGGAGCGCGCACGTAACGAGCGAGGACCACCTACGTTCTTACGACTCGCGCGCCTCGATCCTGCGTATATTCTCCATTTTATTTTGGCTCTAAAAATGTTGGCGGAGAGCTGGCTCGCGCGTCAAATTCAGCCCCCCTCTCCGCTCTCGCTTGACATCGAAGCCCTTGGAAGTATAAGGCGGCGCGCGGACGATCGCGACGGCTTCCCGCAGCCTGCTCAGCCCGTGAGCTGGCTTTAACTGCCTTCCAATTTGTCAGGATCTCTCCTCTCCTCTCCTCTCCTCTCCTCTCCTCTCCTCTCTGCTCCTTCTTGCCTGCCATCGCGCAACTTTCCCTCTCACTCGCTCCTGCCTTTTCGGACGAGACGACGTTTTACTGCGCAACGAGAGCCCTAGAGGCGCTAGATTTATATTTGATTTACGCCCGAGCGAGCGCGTAACTCTTTTCAGCGCCCTTTCAGTCCATGCGTACGTCGAGCCAACCGAGCTGGCCGAGCTGGCCGAGCTGGCCGAGCTTCCGACCTCTCGACTCTCTTCCTTGCAGTCGAAATACCGAGGCAAGGTATTCGGCTGCCGATAACGAGACGGCCGCCCTCGCGATAAGCATTACGCCCATCTCTATTAACCTTTTAATGCTCTCGGACGGCAGTTTTATACTGGCCTCAAGAGCTTCAAGCTTCACGCTGCAAGCGGATCAGCAGATTAACGGACTAATGCCCTGATAAATGAAACAAGTGCTATGCACTATCGAGGGAAACATGATATCGAAGTAAAAGAGGGGGGTATAAAGAGGAATTCTTCGGGTAAGGACTTCTTCACCGAAACGGGAATAAGGAAAAGTTAGTTCGGCGAGTGTGCGGGCTGCTCTTGCTGCGCGGTCGTACCTATAGCTTGTTATATTCGTCGGTATATCGGCGCGTCGAGCATGCCAGAGCCAAGTGGAAGATGTCGTTGACCCCTTGTATGGGCGCACAGCCTGGAAGGCCAACAGCGGCATCAGCGGCATCAGCGGCATCAGCGGCATCGGCGGCATCAGCGGCATCAGCAGCGGCAGCGGCAGCAGCACACCTACACCCCGATAATTCGGACGTTCTCTCTCCCGCTCCCATGGGAATACCAGTGCCCCTCTTTTCGGCTCCCCTCCCCAACCCCCGACTGTGCAGCGCTCCAAGACGTTAATTACGAGCAGCGTAGAGAGCGCACTCCGAATTATCGGCGCACACGCGTTTACCGTGGATACGCATAAGCTGCTGCTACTGCTGCGTCCGAGGTGAGAGCGAGAGAGCAAGAGATCGAAGCGCGATACAAGATGACGAGTAGATATACGGACGAGAAATGCAAGAATTTCTGGAAATCCGTCCCGAGGCGTAAATTAAAGTGAGCGAGCGGGAGTGGACGAGCTGCCCGAAGGCTCCGGTACCAGATAAAACATGATACTTTTTTGCTTAATGCCACGTATAAACCGCGGCGCTGTCGAGAATTTATACGTAATTATGCGCTCGCTCGCACTCCGATGAAAAGTGAATTCTCTATGTATGTGTGTGTGCCTGTATACCAGCGCTTTATTTCTCCATAGGTCGTGTATGCGCCAGCTCCTCCTCGTCTCGGCGCCCACTTTACGAGATGACCAGCCTATAAACTCGCGCTTTTTATGCCTTTGAATTTTTGAATTATGCGCAATATTAAGCGCAACCCGAGAATTTCTGAATTCCCTCGCGCAGCTCCTCCAACCAGGTATACCTATACCCCGAGTCAACTCTTGGAACGTCTCGTCCTTCGACCCAGCTGCTCAAATGTCTTTTCCAAACGATACAAAATACTGCTATATATAAGACAATCACCGCTGAATTTGCATTTTTCACTGAATTTAAACTCGACACGGCCAACACTATACTTACCTAATTTGCGTCAGAACGAAATCATCGCTCTAGCCTTACATTGAAATATCGTCTTAGACTTAACAACGTACGCGCGACTAAACGGCATTTTCTCCATATATATAGGAAAATAAAATACCGCAGACACATCAGACAATTCTTCATTTGAATATAAATCTCTCGCTGCTTTATCCTTTTCTCTTTTTACTATTTTTTCGCAGGCTAATTATTTTTAAATACTCTTTCTACATTTCACAAGCTACTTGCATAATTATTAAGAGAAATTTTAAAATTAACACGACTGCTCCATTTCTTCATAAAAAATGTATTATCTGTAGTCATAAATTTCGAGCTGCGTTTAAAGGAAGAAGTTACAGAAAAACCCAAAATCTGTTGTTATTTTAAAAATAACAATAAAAACAGAATAATGTGAGTTATGACGAAATTTGGAGAATTGGTAAACAAATACTTGTAGTTTTACAATCAAGTTTTATTACAAAATTTTATTTTCAACATCAATCACAAAATGTTTGTTATGATGGTACTAAGTTACGATTGACTAATTGTCGGAAAGATAATTATTAGTTATCAAATACTTTTAGTGTTGCATATACATATTTCTATAATCTCGTAAGTTGTTATTTGTTGATAAAAATATTTATTTTGCGGCATACTATATTGAACATTCAATAAAGTATAATAATGTATATTTTTAAAAACTAATAACTTTTCAAAACAAAATATAAGTAGGTTAGATTTGCAAACAAAATACGTTATTGCTTAAAGTATAGTCTTAAGCAGATTCTAGCCAGATATTAGCTATAATTTGACTTATTAATAGCTCATTAATCTGGCTAATAATTAATAAGCTAACCAGCCATTCTAGCTAACTTTCTACCAGGGTAGCGTAAAGAAAAAAAAGGTGCTGCCGAAAATGCGCTGTAAGCGGCCATTTTCTTTTTGGAGAAATTCAAAAAATTTCTCTTTGATACCTCAAGACATGTATTTAATATACCATTGTTTACTTTTATTAATAAACTTTTTTTCATATTAAAAAAATGTTGAGTATACACATGATTGTATGCCTGCTACTGTGGCCATACCCCTTAATACAAGAATAATTTTTCTCAAATTTAAAAAATGAGATGTTCAAATTTAAGATAATAAAACTATTATATTAAAATATTATTTGTTTATTTAAATTAAGAGTATGGATTATTTAATTTAAAGTAATCCTGTTTTTAAATAAAATAAATGTAGATTATATATAAACTAGAAAGTAGTGAACTATACATTTGTAACAAGCTTTGTATATTTCATATAGTATCTTTGTATAGTATGTAATTTGGTTAGATTTATGGACAGCAGTTAGCAAATATTTGTTTGATATAATAATATGGATGATTTAATACAAATTAATCCTAGTTATAAAGAAAATAAACTGTCAATTCATTGGCACTTAGCTTGCTCAAACTAAATTAATTGCTCCAATATGAAATTCTTTGGTGTTATAAATTAATTTTAAATTGCTATATCTTACCGAAATATAACCGTTTAAACTAAAAATTACGTTTTCGTGTCTAAGAAAATAAGGGAAAGAGCTATAATTTTCAAAGTCATATTAGTCTGGATTTTCAGATAGAAAATCAAAGTAACATTACTTCTCAATGCGTAGTTGAATGGCGAAGAATTATACGTTACAAGTTGTAATGTTATTTTAGGCGCGAATAATTTACAATACATTAAGTGAATTCGTTGCGTCCAATGTGGGTCGATTTATAGCAGTTTTAGTAAAGTATCTTAGCTGAATGTAGTAAAAGGAAAATTTAATTTTTTATGGCAATTTTACAATTTCTCTAGTAATATACACGATATTAAAACAATTTCGAAATTTGCTTTTAATTCTTAAAATAAATGTATAAAATAGTATATGAACTGTTTCAAGTATCTACGGACTCTATTTGTCAGATAATTATGACACGAAAAACCTGTATCTTCTTCCCTTAAGCAGCAGAAATATAACGTATGCATAACATACGTAAATTATTTAAAATGTAAGACGTTTCGTGCAATGAACAATCTTTAAAATGTCAAACGCATGCGCACGTAGAAGGTTAAAGCGCCGTCGAGTTAGGATTACAATATTTACCGCAGAAGTTACTCTAGCAAGTAACGTAATGTAGGTACGTATTGGAAAATCGTTGAGAGATAAAGATTTTCACGAGTTGTGCTTCAAGTTCCTCAGGTAGTTTATGCGAAGACTAGAAGTGTAAATAAAATTGTCAGCTGCGAGAGTTGATGGCGAGTCTTGTGCAGAGCAGTCGATATTAAAATGCCGGCGAGCGCTGTAAATAGAACTAAGCGAAAAATGTAATGAACGTCACGACGAGTGCATGGCTTGGCGGTTAATTAGGCTCGGCCAATGATTCTGAAGGTGCCGGATTTTCTTGGCCGTGACGAGGTTATTTGAAATGATATTTATAGCGCGAGTGCGTGCAGGAGGAGGAAAAGAAGCGAGTGAAGAAAAAAGAAAAAGGGTATAGGAGCAAGGCGAGAGGTGAGCGGAAAGTTGGGCCTGGCTGGGTTGCTCGCTGCGGGGGCCTGTCGCTGCTGTTCGAGGGCGGAGGAGGAGAAGGCCGCAAACCGCTTGGTATTGCTGTATTGGTGTTGTTGGACGCACAGCCCACGCGGCCCACGCCGTGTCGCGCACCCGCGCACCCGCGCACCCGCGCACATCCACCAGCACGGGAATTACCATTTACACAGCGCTATTATGTTTGTGCATAATGTATGTAGACATGTTAAATCATTAAATCAATTATTTAAACAATATGGGCCCGCTGCCCGAAAGAGGAGATTACTCCTCCTCTTCTTTGCGACTACTCGGCTTCTTTTAAATTCTTTCTTTGCATATGGATCTCGAATTTCAATTGTGCGCTTTCCACGAGTGCGAGCCGGCTGCCTTTGTTTCGCCGGGCTCCGTCTCGTCGCTTTACATCTCCATGGCCAGGCCTGAGCAGCGATGCTTTTTACCCAGAGCACCAGCCAGAAAGTAAAAAGTGCACTCCGCCTGCATCCCTCCTCCTGGCCCTTCAGCCCACCTGTCGCAGAAAATGGAATCTCCAGGCAGCTCCCGTAAAATAAACTCCTCGCAGCACGGTCAGTCCTCCCGATTGAAACCTAATTGCTTTCAAAGTGCGCGCTTACTGCAGCAGCGACTCTCGACTGCAGCCTCAAAATATAATTACAGGGAAAACGCTTGCAGCGGCTCGCGCTGAATCTTTTCGCCTTTCCCGAGCTAAGCAGCCGTCCCATAGCTCTCGGCCTTTTTTCATAACTCTTTTGCTACGTGTGCGCAAAAGATCGACCGCTATGCATGACGCTTCATTCCTTTGTCTCCCTTACCCCTTCTTTCTTGTATCTTCTTTATGCACACCTCTATTTCCCTGTATAACTTGCGCTTTCACAAACTACCTACATTTATTAATCACTCGCGGCGCTAAATCAATTTACGAGATTTATCTCTTATCCGCTAATAATTATCGAATAATAAAAGCTCGCGCTCGTTCTACTGCAGTCGTTTAGAAAGCTCTTTATCTGATAATCGACTTATATCCCGCCGAGCTACAAACCAAATCGTGTTCTCTCGAGTCGATACAAAAATACTTAATTATACATTTATCCACTGTATATACGAGTTTACTTTGAACTTGCGCCTTTGTTTTTAAGAAGCAGCTTAGTATCTTAATTACGCTCAAATCTAGGGGAAGAGAACTACGTACATACATACATACGTAGTAACAAAGTAAAGCGGCAAAATGCATTTTTCAGACTGAACTTTCTTATTATCATGAATTAATTGATATGTACTTGAATAATTGCCTTTCGTAATATGTATTGTATAATGTATGTATCGATAGATATATAAACATGATACACTTTAGGCGGACCTACTAATGTGCGGATAATTTATTACCGAGCGGGTAAATATCGAAAGAGACGTGCAAATTGTGGCGCAGAGAAGAAGCGTGCAATCGGAAGCTGTAGCTTGAGGGAAAGAGGCGATTTTATTTGGTAAATGTAGCGCGCATTCATTACAGGACAATTAGTCGGCAAAGAGGGAGAGAGCGAGAGAGCGAGCGTCCCGGAAGAGAAGACAGACAGCTGTTGATGGGAACCGGCTCTTGCAGTAACAATGAAGAAGACTTCGCGAGGATTGCCGAGGTACGATCGAGAGCCGAAGCGGAGCTCGGCTGCGGCGGCAATCATAGCGGAGGAGCATATGTAGTGTGTACGTACGTCGACTGCGCAATGAAAAGGGGGATGAAAGTGCGCGCGAATGGAGGAGTCTGCTGCTGCACATGCGTGCATGTATGCGCTTGGTGAAAGGAGTGGGGAGGGGGGGGGGCTGCAGTTGAGAAAAAATACAAATCCAGGAATCGCGGCCGATATACGCTGGGAGAAAGAAGGAGAGGGAGAGGGGACTCGGGCTCAGGCTCGACTTCATTAGTCGAGCACCTGTCCGATCGGAAATTTATGCCCCTCCCGGTAATTCTACATACCGGTAATATTACGCGCGCTCGAGCGCAGCAACAGCAACATGCATGTGTGCAGAATATAGGTACACGTACGTCTCTCTTTCTCCGTGGGCTGCTGCTGCTGCTCAGCTCGTGGCGTGCACGTCGATCTTTTCCTCTTTGCTCTCTCTCTCTCTCTCTCTCTCTCTCTCTCTCTCTCTCTCTCACTGATTTATCTCTCGACCGGTTAATGCGTTCCAAGAATCTATTACGGCCTTCCAATATTATAATTATTTTATTAGCGGGTCGCTTGTTATTTTCCCTTTTTGAACGCGCTCGAGAGCACTGCCGCTGAAGATTGCTCGTTCGCTCGGTGCGCACCTCTTACGTACGCGGATTACGATTTCCCGGCTAACGCCATCATCCTTCATCTGCAGTCTTCCTTTCTTTTCACTCGCGAGACCAAGCGAAATACTTTGTTTCATAAATATATATATTTTTTTTATTTCTTCGGTAATAATGTTCCTTTTAGTACGTAGAATGTATATAAATGTTTTTAAACCGTCAGGTTCAAACTTGATCAAGACTAAATGTGAGCATGTATAAGTCATTTTTTTACATTTTTTAGCAATTTTCAACCTCCATTTATTCAACAAAGTTAAATCTGTTTAAAAAATTGTAACATAGTTTTCATAAAAAATCGTTAAACCTTCTAATGCCCCTTTCGATTAATTATACTCATTTTAAAACATAAAATCCTTAAAAAAGTGAGTTTGATCACTCGAAACATTACACTAAAAATCATTAAGATAGCTTTTTTCAGTACAAAAGTGACTGCCATAGTCGCAAAACGGCACAAGTGCAATATTTATATCAAAGAAATCAAAGTAACTAATTATTAGAATGAACATTTGGTATATGCCAAGAAAAACATTTTTGCCGAAATAAAAAAAAATTTGTTATGTTCTCGATTTCTTAGAGAATTATCCATGTATATATGTATCTGAAAATACGGTCATATTTAGCTCCAATCAACTTTAAACATAAGCATTGATTAATTTAAACTTATGGATTTATCCAAAAATCAGAAAAAATTAAAAGCATTCTACATACTAAAAGGAACATTTTCTCTGAAATGAAAAAGAAAATTTTTTTTATTTTGATTTCCCAGAAGGTTATCCGTTTACATAAGGTGGGTGTAGGTAATGTGGCCATGCAGGTAATGTGGCCACCTACACGAGATCCCGTTGTGTGCGTTATTCTGGTGCGCCGTAACTCCTACAGTATATGTATTGTGACAATAGATGTTGAGAGGCGCGGTGACCTGCTGCTAGCGCCCGCTAATTATTATTAAAACTATGTTGCTATTTTTTTAACAGATTTAATTTTGTTGAACAAATGGAGGTTGAAATTTGCTAAAAAATATAAAAAAATGACTACATGCTCACATTTAGCCTTGATCAACTTTCAGCCTAACGGTTTCAAAAAATCTAAAAAAGTTTACATACATTCTCCACACTACGTAGAACATTTTTACCGAAGAAATAAAAAAATATATATATATATATATATATATATATATATATATATATATATATATATATATATTACAATTTCACTTTCCTTGCCTGATGGCTCGGGGCTATTAGAAAAGGTCTGTATGTCGCGAAATTACTGCGCGAAAAATTATTTTCCTTTGCGCTTTGGTGCTTGGCTGAAGCAAGCGAGCGACCGTTGTCCATCCGATGGCTCGCTTATACATTCGGCTGCTCCCTTTTCTCTCGACCGAGGCCGTTTTACATTGCAAACGAGATAATGGATCAGCTTTCCAGGCTGCGATTGCTAATTTATTTCTTCCTGACTATTATTGCTCATTTATACTACTCTACCATGGCCTCTTATGCATTTTTTTCACTAATTCAAATTAAAATATACTGAATTAGTATATATAGGGATCCCCCCTGCTCGCTCCGCTCATCAACCCCCTATTATTGATTGATATTACACGAATTTTGTTCGAAAATGTAATAACTTAACTAATTAATTATCATATACTTATGTTAATTCTTATTTTTAAATTACAGTTAAACGTTGATGTATTCGTATTCGTATTCGTATTCGTAAGGATTCGAGGTTGACCGGCGGTCCCTTCCGGGGACGTGCTAGTCCAGTACTCAGGCTATGCCCATTGTGCTTATACCCCTCAACATTAATGTTAAAGGTAAATAAAAAAACTTAAAGATTCCGTTATTAAAGAAATGTATAATATTATATAGATTACGTATATCTATTTTTCCACACCACCTTAACTTAATACTTCTTAAATAATTATATGACTGTCGCTTGGTATTTCGCTTTATGGAATAAGAAATTTAAAGTACATCTAAACACATATATAGTCGAACCTCGAACACTGATCGTGGTCGGGAAGAATAATCTCGAACACTGCTCGAAATAATTAACTTTCCTGCCAGCTAATGACATGAATAAATCGAGCTTCTATGTAGTTATAAATTATAAGGTAACTTAATATTGTCGTATGGACATCAAATTTTCCATTGAAAAAATCGAGGTTACAAGTTCTTAAAAATTAGTCGAGCAGTGTTCGAGGTTTGGCTGGTACAGTGTTCGAGGTAAATTGGTGTTCGTGGAAGCAGTGTATATATAGATATTTATCAAAAGTCCGTAGTTTTTGATTTAAACATCAAACAATGTTGGAAAAATCTCAAAATATTAAAATAAAACGCATTTTTCAATCTTTAATTGACATATTACACTTGGGGTCTGAATTTTTTTACATATTTTGGGCACACATACCAACATATTTTCAGAGTTTTAGACATTTTTATTTTTGGAAATGCTCACTTGACGTGAAACCACCCACACACACATACATACATATATATATATATATATATATATATATATATATATATATATATATATATATATATATATATATATATAAATTTTTTTGAATTTTTATCATATTTACTTAATGGCGATAAAACAACTTTGAACAATAATAACATCCGACGTCCATTTCACCAAAAAGAAATTGTAGTTGAAACATTTAACATTGAATTCCTAAAATGTACCATAACGTATATGTTATACAGTTCTGAAAAACTTGTAATTTCTATTTCAGTTCCATAAATAAATTTTGTAGACATTAATTGGTTATAATCACGACTATTTAATACTGTAGCATAATAATTATTTCCAATTATAAAAGGATCATAACTATTCCACATGTTAACAATATATTCTACAATATTTAGTCTTACTTTCATATGTACATTTTGATTGTTGTATAAAAAATATGTAAAGCATCGAAAAAGCAATTGCCATCACCAACAATTTTAATTTTTAACCAAATTTTCCATTTTAATTAAAGATTGGTAATTCAAAAAATCAAAAGAAAGTATTTTTAAGTTATAAAAAATTGATAATGATTTGTTCTGATAATAAATTTATTTATTATACTACGATAAAAAGTACCTGTACTTAAATTTTTTCTGCGATTCTAGCGACTTTAATAGATCCTGTTAATATTCTTATTAACCCTGGAATAATTAAAATTAGTATAAATAAATATTTTTAATCGAATCATTATCTCCTGTATAAAACGTGTATCAAGTCAATTAATCTACTTATGTTACTCAGTACGTATATGTCTAATTTACGTCATAGGTAAATCATAGATATATGATTTATTAAATTTAAAAACACAACGAAACGAATCTAATTCAGAAATTTTCTAAACTGTAGAAAACAGTTCAATATTACTGATATAACGAAAATTGATCTTTTACTTGAATATACTATTTATCAATTACTTAGCTTAAATATTTTCGTATAAATCGAATTTAACTTAATTTAACTCAATTAGTAATTCAGGATAAAATTCTAGATTTTATAGTAATATAATAACTCTTTCGCAAATAAAATTGTTTGAAAGCTTCATGTTATGCTTTCATTCCGTGGATTAGGCCTACTATGGATATATTATATTTACCGCTTAGTACTTAAGATGTATAAAAAAAAAAAGAGAAAAGCGATAGTTTTATATTTTTGCAATTGATGTATGTTATATTGAATCAAGTTTTAATTACTGAACAATTAAAGTTTATACTTTCAAAATACACTGTTACTCATATGCATAACATTCAGTTTAGCTATGTTATAATACACAATAATTGGTTTCATTATACAGTACTTAGTAAGGCTAAATACAATTGAGGGGCTTTGAGGAGCGGCTGAGGAGGCAAAGTTTATAAAAATATAGCGTTTAGAAATGGAATTTAACGTTATTTTGGAGGAGGGTCTGAGACAGCAATGATGGGCGGCCAAGGGGAGTCGAGGTGGGGGGGGGGGGGGGCTGACTCGTAAATATTGTTTACAAGTATATACTATAATATAATATAATATAATATAATATAATATAATATAATATAATATAATATAATATAATATAATATATATATATATATATATATATATATATATAATATGGTATATAGTATCTCATTTGTACGATAACATATTTAAATACGCTTTTAATGATAGCATTCGGACTTGAATATTTCCGTATTGTATCATGTTGTTTTTAACCTATATTCATATTTTCTGTTCAAAACTTTGCAACTATTCTCTAGAGCAACAGAGAACTTTTGTTGCAAGTGAATAGTGCGTGATCTAATTTTACTCGCAACGAAAAACTTTTACACATTAATGCATACCTGGGCCAAATGATCTACTAAAAAGTAGCCTCGGTAGGCTATGTTTAACTTCGTGTAGCCGATTATAAATTACAAGTTTTATCCCTGCTTCCTGCTTCTGCGTTGATTTGGTGAAAATTGATGCCTAATTAAGATTGTCAAAGCTTTATTAACCTCACTATGCAGAATAAAGTAGATAACTTGAAAAAGCTCAGATATGTGGAATCGGGACAAAAAACAGAAGAAGAGTA
Source organism: Gastracanthus pulcherrimus (assembly GCA_949152435.1). Classification (NCBI taxonomy): domain Eukaryota; kingdom Metazoa; phylum Arthropoda; class Insecta; order Hymenoptera; family Pteromalidae; genus Gastracanthus; species Gastracanthus pulcherrimus. Next base: position 127,401,245 of record OX424574.1, read on the forward strand.
GTGATATTATAATTTAGTATAAGTGACTTGACAGAATAGATTGGAAGTAGACATTATGTTCTGGAATGCGAGTAATTTCCAGTAGAAATTTCTTGTAACGATGGTTTTCTATTTTGACCACGAAAACGAGAGATATAACAAGTCGTAATCGAAATAAAGAGCGAGGCAGGCAGGTAGAAAAATCTGAGCCAAGAATAAAAGCGTGAAAGAAAAGTGCCTCGTGGAGGGGTAGGGGCATTTCGAGAGATGGAAAAGGATAAGGAAAAGAGAGCAATGTATGGTGGCGCATTATAGGTGTATCGGGGTGGCTCGTAAACAATCGACGAGTGGACTGAGAGCTGAGATGGAAGGGGGAGGGCGAGAGAAGCTATACTCGGGTCATGGGGCTTTATCGCGCGGGGCGTCGCGACGGCCAGTGTGGAAGAGGGGGCAAAATTTAAGGCTCGCTTTTACCACCTTTCCCCCGCGTGCATCCTCGGTTCGCTGGCATTATCGCAGGCCCGCTGCAGCCTCTATTATTAATGCCGCGGCCAGAGCTCCTTGGGGCTCTTTCTTTTATCTAGCGTCGCTCACTCTTGCGCGTAAAGTGCTGTGTAGGTACATATCCTAGCGGCGGGAACGCGACGCCCCGAGCTTTCGGAAAAACTCAACGTAGCAGCAGCAGCAGCAGCTATGCAGTACGAGACTTCTGGAATGCACGTGCTGAGACGTGTTCAAGCTCGCAGCAGCATTCCACGGAGGCGTTTTTCGGCGAGCATGGAAATTCTATACTTCGGAGGCGTGCTGCTTTTTCTTCGCCAGGGAGCTCGGAATCTCGTAGCTGCCGCTGCGAGGGTAATTTGTCTGTCAAAGTGAATTACGGGTATCCCTGGCAATTTGGCCCTCGAATTTTCGGCAGACTGCAGCGCGCAGTAACGCGAGATTTTAATTAAACTTATTAATTTACGCATTTTTGCACCATGCAGTATATTGGATCAAGAGAGAGAGGAGATAGCTGTCTTTTGGATAATTAACAGCGCCTGTGTGGAGTCTTTTACGCGGTCGAGGCTTTTACCCTGCACATAAAGGCGCATAAAGGATGATGAAAAAAGTTTGAAATATCTTTCTTAAAGATAGAGAGCAGCAGAAGGGGTGGCACTATCCAAAGTAAAAGCATAAATGTCGAATCGCGAAATTCCAGGCTCCTTTTACGAGCGTCATATTAGCCGGGCGATCGTTTTTTTATAGTGCAGGCTCGTAAAGCGCGAAAAACAAAAAAGCTCCGAGAACAAATCGTGCGAGGAAAGGGAAAGGGAAAAAGAGAAAATCGAGAAAATCGAGATGATCCTGTCTGGGAGCAGAGCGTGTGTGCAAGCAGGCAAATCCGAGAGTACAGCGACAGGCGGCCTCGCGAAACATAAAAAATCCAGAGTTTTAGCTCGTCGCGCCACCCACTTGGCTGACTGGGAGAGACACAGAGGCTCCTTTAATGAACCGGAGCCAGCAGCCATCGAAAAAGGCGCGGGCAGGCAGGCAGGCGTGTGGAGAGTGTGAGGGAGAAGAGGGCGAGCAGGAAGGAAAGGCATAAAACAGCCGAGAGGGTGAAAACACATAAAAGTGCGCCAGCAGCAGCAGCAGCAGCAGCAGCAGCAGCAGCAGCAGCAGCAGCGTAGCATTGAACGTACGTATGCGAGAGAGAGAGAGAGAGAGAGAGAGTGTGAGAAGAAGAGAGAGGTGCGAGAAAGAGGCTGTGTAGTAAAGGCAGCGCTGCTGGCGAGACCGCTGGGAGGCTCTTCGGGGGGAGGGGGGCGAAGAAAAAGATAGCAAGCGAAGTAGCGGGACGCGAGTGTGGGGAATAATAGGTCTGCTCGAAAATGTAACCATGCCGGGCCGCTCACGCCCTCTTTGCGACGCCTGCAGAGACTTTACGCGGAAAATCGAAGAAAAGCGAGGGCGGAAGACACGAGCGAACTAGGGGAGCGCCGCCAGCCTCCGGCCGCCACCTCGCCAAACGAAACGAGGGACCGAGTGAGAAAAGGACAAACAAAGGGATGACGCCCGATCCCTTAAATACAGCGCGGCGCCACTGCACTTTTAATCTTTTTAATTTTTTTTCTCGCCAGCTACCGCTAGCTGACACTGCTTCTCTCTCTCTCTCTCTCTCTCTCTCTCTCTCTCTCTCTCTCTCTCTCTCTCTCTCTCTCTCTCCGTCTTTCTTTACCGTGTTACTTCCAATTTCACAGACAAGCTTCTTTTTCTAAATATATTACTACTGCTTCGCTCATTACACTTTTAATCTTCTATACTTTTTTATTGGATTATTTCAAACAAAACAGCAGGTTCGTTTATAAAATGCTTCACTAGTCGCGGCTCTAATTTCACACCAGACTTGTTATTGCCAACTCTAGTTAAAAATGATTTCGTCCCATAGAAAATATTATAATGACAGTAAATAGTTGAAGTGCAGGGCTGTAAGGAAAATCGATGAGCAATCGTGAGAGAATTCATCAAAGTTAGAGGCAGGAAATACACCTGCATGTTTGAACGTTTAAGAGAGACGGTACAATAGAGCAGTCTGATCTCGGAGGCAGGATAAGTTGAGGGAAAAAAATGAGAGAGCTGGCGAAGAAAAAAGCACTGGAAAAAAAGCCAATCGACAAACCACGAAAGAGATTTAAATTGAATTTCCGTGCAAGATTTTCCCAGGTTCGGCCGATCGAGCAAAGTACATGGAGTAAGAGCGGGAGGGAAAGAAAAAAAGAGGGCAAAAGAAAGCGAAGAAGCAGTGTGCGGTACGGCTATGACGGAGGAGGTGGCTTGGTTTAATGGTCGTCGGTACGGAGCCGTGGAGAAGAAGAGCCGAAAACGAAAAGATTCGAAGCGTTGCGTGCCACGTGTGGCTCCCGGTGAGGAGCAGCGTATATACGAGACTATCTCTTTTCAAACTATTATTCAAATATTAGCCAATAAGCCTATCAAGTGTTATCTATTACATTGTTAATCGGCCGTTTATTTTATGCAACTCATTGTTTGCTTATTGCTTTATCAGAAAATTAATCACATAAAAACTGGCATTACACGAAAAAAAGAGAGTTGCGTATCTGGAAACTATTATAGCAAGACTGTCATTTCTTTTCCAAGCTAGCCACGCGAATTGATCTGAATATTCTCTGATTGATCAATAAACATTTTTAAATATTTTTGCAAATGGCCTACGATAAGTGGATAAGTGACTACGTTCGCTCGCTTCGCTCGCTTCGCTTTGCTCGGGCGACAAACTCCACTAGTGCAGAAATCACCTACTTTGTGCACTTGTTTCGCGTAATATACTATGTACAATGATAAGTTTTAAGATTAATAAGGTTAAATATTAGACTACTAATTATAATAATTTTATGTATAAAATTGTTATAAAATGTGATTTTCATGTATTTTGACGGCTGTTATTCCATCAACCTTTAATAGAGGAGCACATCCGACATGTGTGAGGTAAACTCTGTTATTGAATATTTGTTCAATGGCGTGTTATTTTGGAGTGATTTTTACTTAAAATGGAGAAAACATAAGGTTCGAATAGAATAATTTTCTTTCCAACTAGAGGATAATTTTAGGTGCGCCTGTATAGGGGCTAGCTAGAAGAGAAAAAAGGAGAAAAAAGGAGAAAAAAGGAGAAAAAAGGAGAAAAAAGGAGAAAAAAGGAGAAAAAGGAGAAAAAAGGTAAAGGGGTAAAGGAGGAAAGGGGATGGGGAGAGAAAGGTAGCCGGCAATTTATCACGCATTCGGATTCTCCTTTTTTCGGCATAATTCTCTTTCGGCCAGGGCGTAGCGGAGTCGCTTGGTCGCCGCCGCGGTCGCGCAGCTTCCGCTTTGCCGCGTTCTCGCGGCTCTTTTCTTTCGGCTCGACATACACCTAATCCATCCTCCGGTCGATCGCCCGCTGCGCCGCCACGACATTCCACCTCTATCTCGCACGCTAGACCTTCGCCTGCTGGCCAGACTGCACCCGCGGACCTCGGCTGCTCGCTCTACTGCTTTTCCTTATACCCTCTCCTTCTCTCTCTCTCTCTCTCTCTCTCTCTCTCTCTCTCTCTCTCGCTCTCTCTCTCTACCCTTCCAGACTTGGGCTGCTCGAGAGCGCGCTTCCACAACTACTCCGCCGCAAGTTTCGTATTTATACAAAGTTTTACTCTTAGCTTCCAAGTTCCTTTTTCTCTCCGAGACGATATCGCTCTTTATCCATTACTATATAGTAATATTCGCAAGTACAAGTATTCAAATCAAGATTTGCATTCCATGCACAACAGGGTCATATTCCTTCACTGAAGGACATTTTACAATGATGATACTTCAATAAGTTATGATAGAATTTCGTGCAACTTGTGAAAAATGTGAAAATCTACTTTTCGAAGCTAAAGTCATTTACAATGGCGCGATAATGAAAAGGGCGCGTAAAGCTGATTGTGGAGTTTCTGCAGTCGTTGCTCGCGCGCAGAAGTATGTAAATTGAACGGCGCTCGAAGAGTTGAAAAATTCGTAGGACTGGAGTATAAAGGAGACGAAACTTTTTCCCTCCCATCGAGAAGCAAAAAATATAACATCCATTGAAAGAGCTCTGATTTACTTGGTGTAGCGAAAGGAAGGGGCTAAGGCGAGCTAAGGGCAAGAAAAGTCGCGGCGGCAAAGAAAGTCCGAAAGAGTGCGGTATAGACGGCAGTGCGAGCTACGAGAGTCGCCGGAGCGAAAGGGTCGCGAGGAATTTTTGTTTGCGCGCCGCAGTCGCAAAAAGTCTTGTTAAAGAATTGCTGTTAATTAAAGAACATTATTAAAAAGTCGATTAATTATCGGCTCTCTGGGGGTAAAAGTGGGGCAAAAAAAGCGGAGCTGTGCGCGCGAGGGAGTTGAAGAAGAAAAAAGAGTGAGTTAAGGCCAGGTGCTGGTGTGCAGCGTGGCGGCGCGGACGCAGTTCGACGGAGCTCTCGATAGGAAGGGTAAAGAAAAGCCAAAGAAAGGGAAGAAATGGGAAGGCAAAAAGGAAGCAAGGAAAAGAGCCAAAGCGAGCTGGAAGAAAAGCTTGAGCAAAGATGCCAGTGCCGAAGTCTACTTTGGCCGTGCCGATTGATTTTCCAGCAATTACCGAGACGGCGCGGCCCTCTAGCCCCTGCAATAGCCACTGAGAGAGGAGGAAAAGGGGAAGACCGAGCAAGAGCAGCATTAGCTTGCATCGCCGCGTGCTTAATCTTGGCTCTGGAGCGCTTTCTTTGCTTTCTTTGCTTTCTTTGCTTTCTTTGCTTTCTTTGCTTTCTTTGCTTTCTTTGCTCCCTTTAATAGCGCCGCGACTGCTGCTGCGCTTCGCTCGCGACTATTGACAACAACGGCCGCATAAGTTCCCTGTATATGCCAGAATTATTACGTCTCCATCTTTTATTATTCATCTTTTTCAGTTATTCTCTTCCACAAATATAAATAAACATGGAGTTGTAAGAATAAAATAAAAAACAAAAAACAAAAGTCAAAATTAGCATTGCAACGGTGTTTATAAATATTATTATATATAAAAGGCTAATAGTTAGAGACCTCTTTTAACTATGGCATCTTCATGTTTACATACTTCTAATTCATTAACAAGTAATAACTCTTTAAATGCACGGTTGACCTACAAAAAGCAAGCTATAAAAACAACAAAATGTAAAATACATGAATTACTAAGTTGACACAAAATAGTAAAATGTCATCTCCGTGGCATGTCCTTTCTGTAAAATTCGTAACAAAGTGTCAGTTTTATCTACGCATATAAGTAAGGTAAATGTCCCACCAACTGAACATTTGATCAAAAATGTTATTATTAATGAATTGATATTTATTTTAACGCATATATTTTCCGAAATTATAATCCAGAATTTATTATTTTAATGATTAAATCAACTATATTCTTACTTTTATCTTGCCTTGCAGAGTATAAGAAGATTATGTAAAGCTGTGTTCTCGTTTTGGGCAATGCTCGTGCATTCTTAAGAGTTAGGCTAGGAAACGCCACTTCTTTCATAAGTCTTTAATAAACTTACTTTCTCTCAGTTTCCCATTTTTTAAGTTTCTAAGGCATAGTAAGATCATGTTTAATAGAAAAAAGCGATATTATGTGCAAAGCACATTTTTTTATATAACAAAATTAGTGCCTATTTGGTGGTATGCTAAAAACTGTGCCTGCCCAATACATGGACATAATATGTTTTACGCCGTTGTTTTGATTACTAAATGTAGGTTTTACAAATTAGGTTAGAAATCCACTCAAGTATTATATGCCTTTAACATTATAATTATGTATTGCTACCTATCATTAATGATACTAATGACACTCTGTATACCATAATGATAAGTTTCTCTAAGTATATTCAATAATAATTCGGATTGAAATATTGTAAAATATACATGTCCAGGTATTGGGACTACATTTTTTGAACGCTAGTACATGGACGTTTTTCATTGTCCACTTATTAATGCATTAAGAGACGTTATGTTTTATTCATTTCTCTCCTTATTAATAATAAATTCTCGTATGTCTTCATTTTATGTGCTGCAAATAGTATAATATTTATTGAAATGTAAAAGCCTTTAGCACCTTTACGATGTTTGTATGTGTTCTATGGTGGGTCTGAACTTTTAGTAAGCTTCATCTTAAATCATTATTCTTTTAATCAGTATATTTTCAAACTATGCAGGGTATGTAACTACAATATAACAGTTGAACGACATTCCAATATATTCAAACATAAATTTTATTCACATTAGTACTTTGTTCTTCGATTTTGCAAAAATTCAAATTATTTCGAAATTTAATATACAGCGCCACATATCGCGTCGTTATTTCAAATTAGGAACATATGAATAGAAAATCAGAACAGTTTAAGACGTGGACAGTTGAACCTTGTTTGGGATCGAGGACATTCTTTACGAGAAAAAAACAGGTACAAATTTTTCAGTCACTTCTGTGCTTCAAATCTGCGGTTAGTTCAATTCTCTGAAAATGAATCAGTGGTTTTCACTGAGACCATAGTGAATTATTTTGCCAAACCTTATGTCACTATTGAATCAGTGAATTTAACTGTTGAATCAGTATCATTCGGAAAGGTTGAGTAGCAAAGTTTATATGATGCGAAAGGTTGGTAGGTTGTTGTTTATTAAAATTTATATACTATTATAATGCAAATAAACATTTACTTGTTTTATAAATATACGTTCAATAATACTGATAGGGAATCCGCGGTAAATTGAATACAGGACAATACGAATATCTGGAGCCCAAGTCATTATTTAGAGCGCTCACTTGGATATATTCAAACAATAGACATATATAGAATTAAACATTGAAAAAAATGTTAAATAATAAAGTCGACTTTCCGTAAAAATTTAAAATCGCAATAAGTATAATATCTGAAGCAATAGCACAAGAAGGTGTCGGTTACCGACGCAGATCCTACTACCCCGCGCACGCTTTTTGTTTTCTATTTATACAATAATTTATTTTATGAAAAACTACGAGTTGCCTCGGCCTCGTTTGAGACTAAGTAATATTTTTAGTGCCAAAAACCATCTATAATTGCTTATAGCCTTTAAGAACATTGAATACAAGTTCCAAAAATGTACTACGAACAGCTTTTTTTAATATTATAATAATATAATTTAGGTCTTAATAAATATGTTTCTACCATAATCGCTATGTTTCAATTATAATGTAATAAATAGCTAATTAATATAAATAAGCGTGGGTGAGTAAATTGAACTTTTCCCGAACGGTGAAGATCCACTGATTAGATAGTGAAAATTTCACTGATAAATCAGTGAATCCCTGTGTTGAAGGAGTAAAAAATGCACTGATACAATCAGTGAATTTGCCACTAATTGAGTCAGTGACTATTCACTTACAATCAGTGAATTTCCACTGATTCATTCTCCGAGAGAAAACTCTACCGTTTGAAAAGTAGTATTTGTATTAGTTCTTAGTATATTAAAAGTAAATATGAGCGGAAAATGACGGCATAATTAGGTTGTATCAGGATTTAAAAAAGTAATACAATAATACAGGATTTTGAATAAAGTTAAAATTTGAGAAATTTTAGACCCCAAATTTGACGGTTGACAGAAAATCACCCATATATTGTAATCTTTTGAAAGTGCACTAGACCGTATGTAGAGTGCAGAGCTCGTCTGCCCATTTGACGCTCAGCTAACTATTGTATTATTTATTTTCTCCCGGGTTATACAGTGTTATTCTGGGTTATGCGTTCCGAGGGGGTATAAGTATAACCCAAGTGATCGAGCTCCATGCCTGTAGAATGTACAGTGTACACTGTACATAGATCGACCAGGTGGCTCGAAAACTGATGGCGCGAGGGCTCCGCGCGAGCTCTATGTGGACACGAAAAGAGAAGAAGAATGGAGCTGGCACACGTGGAACTCGCGTGCAGTGGATAGGTTATATTGTCCAGGAGAATAACGGAAAAGACTAATCGCCTAAATCTTACGGGCGCTTCCGAGTCTCGATTTTCAAATGCAGCGGCAGCTCTGTGCACCGTTACAGAGGATCGCGCACGAAAGGAAGCCCAAGAGCGGCTTGCTCCAGTTCTCCACTCGAGTATCTTACGAAATTATTGTCTTTCCCCTTGCCCGTAATTGCTCGACCACGCCGCCACCGCGGTGGAACTCGGTACGGAGCGGGGAGGGAATGCATGCCATGAAGAAAAGCCACCAAGACTGAGAGAGAGAATGCAGCTATGCGCTTCGACGAATTTACATATAGGCACGAGGAGCAGGGCCTCCATTTATTCGAATGAATAAACAACACGCCATAATTCCAATGGATCGCTCGCTTATCTTCAACCGCTGACGTTAATGAAAAATAATGGTACGCCCGCTTTATCTCCAACCAGATGGCAATAGCAATAGAAAAACGAGGGACAGCGCGTAAAAGTGTGACTATACCAGCTCTCCTAATGTTCTCAGCTTGCCGCGTTATCCCTTTTTTCTCTTCTATACTACTACTCGTAGCCCGGCTGCAGCGAAGCTCGCGGAATCGCGGCGAAGGCTCCGGCCACCTGCATTTTCCCCAGATTATGTTGTATAAGAGAATTCTGACTTCTTTTATCGGGCTATCCCTTTATAGACTTTATAACACTTTATATATATATATATATATATATATATATATATATATATATATATATATATATATATATATATATATATATATATATATATATATATATATATATAACACAGCCGGGCATTCGATTAAACGTCATTAAGACGTCTGGGTACCATTTGAGTACTTCTCACCGGTCCCGATCACTGCTTGCTCTCCCTCCTTAGGTGACTATAACGAGAGCGAAAAGTAGATACAGTTGCCGTACGCCGGCGCCTCGCGCTCCACAAAGCCAGTGGGAGATAGACGCGATTCCAGCAGATTATCTCGAAAAGTACGATACACGCCTTCTGCTTCTTTTGCAATTACCTCATTTCGCTATTATCATCTAGACGCGAGATTGGCCAATGCGATCTATCAGTAGCGCCTTTGCCATAGACCTTTTTCCCTATATATATACACAGCTGGGGCGCGCGCAAGCTTAAAACGAGTGATTATTGCTTTTGCGCCAGCGAATCGCAAGAGCAGAAAAACAATTGCTGCTGCCTTCCTTCAGTTTAAAGCGAGCGTTTCGAATATATTTATCTACAACCTGTAATTCTATTAAGGATATATTTAATATTCCAGAAAATTGCTCTAATTACGCGAGCACAGACTTGAAAACAAATCACAATGTGCATAAAATAAGTTGATGGATTTTTGCGTAATGCTGCTTGCACTTTTTCGAGAACAAGTACTTTTCACCAATATAACAGTTTTGTATTACGTCGGCTTTATAATGATAGGATATAGGAATTTTCTTCGGGTAGTTTATACAAGGTAAATAACTCGAAGTAATGAAAGAGAGCTTTAATCCGGATGAAATAAGACTCGTTGAAAATAAAAATTTCTTTGCTCATGTCAATCTCGGAGCTAGCGAGGGACGCACTGCGCGGATTCTAATTAACGTTCGATGCAGCATTTAGGAAACAGGCCTGTAGGCGCTTTTTTTAATGATACCACCGAGCCTCCAGCTAGGCGGCAAACTTTCCAAGAATTTTAATGAAGCACAGACATCCGCAGTTTCATCTATTATGGCTACTAATTAAGTACCAAGCGAAAGAGAGAAAGAGAGACAATCCTGTGGAAGCGGCGTAAAAATCCCGGTGGCGAGAGCGAGAGCTCCCACAGTTTCATTTACATCCAATGCAGCAACAATCGGGCGGCCAGCAGCTGCGGTGACTCTTAAAAGCCAGAGCACTCGCAAAAACGCATACGCTAAACAGGCCATTGCTGCAGAGCCGATGTCAAGCGCTCGACTTGGCCTCGAGTGGACCGACAGAGAAAAAATCTCGACACGTATCATCCGCCCCGCGCATTTTCACACTGGACAGTCAACAGTAGACAGTGTGGACTGCACTCTCTGCTACCTACTTTTTTCATGCGAAACGCGAGCGTTCCACTCGGATAATTCATAATGTAAAGGAAAACACATACGGCCTACACAGCATTTTCTCTTTGCCTTCTCAATGCTGCAGAGAATATGACATTTAGTCATATTTTAAGCTTAAATATATTGAATTTCAAATTAGAAATATGGTAGGATAAAAAACAATTAATTGTCAAGTGAAATTGAAAAATCGTTTTTTCAATAATTACGGTAAAACAATAAACGAATGGTATATAATAATATACCATTAGAGAACACTTGCTAGTTGAAATATTTTAGAAAGTGGCAAAAATACAATGGGCTATCAACACCTATAATTGTCTTCCTCTCTAAAGAAATACGCGCGTTAATGTTAATTTGACATTAGCGGAAAGAAGTATTGTAATTAGTATACTAGATTATACGAGTAAGAAAATTCTATACGCAGTTTAAATTTTAAAGCGAATAAAAGCGTTTCCACGTACAATTCCGAAAGCAAGTGTATTATTAAAAATATTTATGGCCGTAAATTTAAGCTAACTTAATTGAAAAATGTTTACGTTGTATAAATGATAAGAAAAGTATTTTGAAATGAATTTCAAGAGATGAAAATACTATACTAGCAGTGGTATATGTTGCGGCTTGACTGGATGTTTAGCTACACGAAACCTCAAGCAGGGCTACAATTGCAGGGGGGCAAGTAGCAATTTTTGTCCGTAAATAACTATACACAAGCAGCGAGTAGTATTTTCATTCTTGAAGAGTTTCTCCGCGCGTAGTTACCTTAATCCCCGTAATCTTAATATAATGCTACTTTACATCCAACAATTAAAATTATTGTTTGAATTAATTTGAATGGAGTGGGGGAATGTTAGATAGCTTCATCAAGTATGATAATGGAAAAAGTAGAGCGTAAAAATAAAGGCATAACACGTGTGCTTCTTTAGAAGCCGACAATTTGTAAAATAAAAGGCACGACGCGAAGGCATACACACACGCGCAGTGGCCAGTGCACAGTGCACAGTCTGGCGTGTTGCTTAGCACTGCGTGCAGTCTGCGAGCAAGCGAGCGAGCGCAGTTGCACAGTCCGGTTTACTTTGAAATGGGAAAAGTAAAAGTAGGCATTCCTAGGGGCGGCGGCGATTCCAAACGTACGTACGCGCGAGCGAGAGAGATCGCGAAAGACACTCACATTCTCACAGCATCCCACGAGGCGTGCACGTCTTGCCAAAGAGTCTGAGAGGCCGAAGAAGGAGAGGTGGAAATGGCTGCGGGAGCTCGTGTGTACGCATCGGCAAAAGTATAACCTTATTGAATATCGAGTTGGCGCGAGTTTCTTTATTCAAGCATTTTCCGCGAGCGAAACAAATATCGAGCTTTTCCTTTTCCTCTTCCTCTTCCTTTTGTCTTTCTTACTTATCGGAGAATTCAAAAAGACTTTTGCATTTTCCTTTTCTTCTTTTACTCAAATTCATGTCTTCTCTTGACAATTATAATTATGAGCATGATGGGTAGTACAGTCAAAAGCACGGAGTAACAAAAGTTATTTCGGCGAACTGTCCTATAAACTATACGATATAAATATCAAATAATATAATGATAGATGTATCTGTATAAGCCTTTAACAATGCGTCTGTTTTTCCCAGCCCGTTGTAAGGTAAAAGTGCGAGAACTGCGAGGTATTATTTAATGTGCGGTAAGTTGTGAAATAACATGTAGCGAAGTATGGAGACACGTAGATCTTCATTAACCGTTAGTAAGATCGGCAGTGAGAGACAGACAGGCAGCCTGCAGGCAGAAAGGCGTGTGTGCCTTTGAAAAAAGGGGGAGTGCAAAAAAGGCGAGAAGGCGAGAAGGCGAGAAGGCGAGAAGGCGAGAAGGCAAAAGAGGTATATCCTCTGGCGAGTGCGAAAAGCTTTGCAGTGCAGTGCTGTGGCTCTCCCTCGTGGGAGCGCGAGGCGAGCGGGAAGACAGGCCTAATGGCTGCGGAAGGGAGACACAGTGATAAAGCTCGCTCGTGCATTTGGCGCACTCGATTATGCGCTTATATTGTAAAACGGGAGAGAGACTCGTTTCTTTTCATGTCGGCTGAACTCGTTGTAGGTACGCGTACGCGCGCGTATATCCAGAGAGGCGCGCATCCGGCTCGCGCTTTAATGTCTCGAAAGCTTGCAATCTCTTTCTTGCCCCTCGTAGCCCCCCTCTCTGCTACTTCTGCTTTTCCAGCCCTTTCCTCGCTCAGCTGCTGCTCCTCCTCCTCCTCCTCCTCCTCCTCCTCGACTACCCTCTTAAGGCTGAACAGGCTTTTCTGCTCTTCCTCCCCCTCGTGCGATTACAATTTACGCTCGCGCAAAAGCACATACGATGATGATCGCCGGCTCGGCAGAGCACCAGAGGTGCCACGGCTATTCCTACACACTAGACACTAGACAGGTTCCTGCTAAAAGTGCGCTGACGACTTTATACCGCGCGAGGAAAAATCTCGGCATCTCGGCATCTCGGCGCGCGCTCCCGGTAAAATAGAGCTCGAAGATTGTTATCTTTGTTAGCTACAGTGGACTATACAGCTGCGCGTTCCTCGCCGCTGCAAAGAGATAGAGAACCAGAGGAGCTAGAAAAGGAGAGAGGGAGCATATATGCGGGCCGATCGATGCGGGAAATGGCCTCTTTGTACCATGGACTACTTGTACACTTACTTATACACACACAGGGCCAGAGAGAGAGAGAGAGATTCCGTGGAGCTGCAGCATCAAGCGCTTCTTGCGCTGCGCCGCGGAAAAATCATCGGCCCGCTCTCTGTTCTGTTCTGTTCGGCTCGGCTCTCCTCCTCCTCCTCGCTCGGGGAATATTATTACAAGTACACTGTATAAAGGAACCACGAGCCTCAGCCTGGCAAACTCCTAATGTACTTTCTACTCTCTTCTCCTCTGTGCTCTGACGCGAGCGCTTCCAGCATCAGTTTACGATCAATCCTCTCATCAACATGCCATTTCTTTCTTGCTCAATTTGCTCATTTTATTTAAAGAGTTTTTTCATCAAGTATCATAGTATCACAAAGCACATTTCGTTGTGCGTTCGTCATATTTGGGTGCATATGCATGCAGTCGTTTTTATGAGTCGGTTCAGCTAAACTTTTCCAAGGCACAGCACTGGAGAAGTAAGCAATAGCAGGTCGTTCGAGTTTGGCCTTTCGAGAGAACGCATCGAATATTACTCATAATACATAAGACTTAAATTGAACTTCTTCACTCATTTCTAACAAAGAAAACATACATTTTAGATGAAATGGCAGAAAAGTTTTGTAAAATATTGTAATTTAGTTTAAAAGATAAATATCAGTAATAAAAGGTGCCCAAATTCAGGTTACTGCAGACTTGACACAACGCGATGCTTTTGTTTTGCAATTTTTACCAAAAGTCTGCTATAGTGGGCAAGGCTACACTTATTATCCAAACTAATGTTAGACTAGTGCCAGACTAATTTTTATACACGGGAAGGTACTTATCTCTCACCCCAACCATTTACAATATTTATACATATTTACACAATTAATGTCTTACCACTTTCGATGAATTTCAGCTAGCATAATACCGTTTTGGGGTAGACGGTCTAAAAAGTTCTCATTCGCAAGATATAAATAAAATTCCCCTCAATAAGATATTTGCGCTAGTCAGCTGAGCCCTTTTTTGCAACAAGCAATGAATTATCAGCTCTTAAGCGAAGCGATTGAATGTATGAGATTTCTCATTTTATATATGATATATAAAGTCATTGAGATTAGACGTGTGTATACAAACAGTTTGCAGGCAGCATTACTTCCCGAAAATATCCTTCGGCCTCTTTGTCTTTGGAATAAGATTGATAAGAGAGCAGAAATTGTTTGTAAAATGGCCGTCAGTTAAGATATTCCATAAGTACAGAAATTCGGAATTTGATTTGCTCGGAATGGTGAGGAAAAAAGGAAAGAGAGATAAAGAGACGAGAGAAAGTCCCGCGACATTCTTATTCCTGTCTTTGAAACAGGTGCCATACCTATAGTGAGAATATAGCAGCCGGAGCACACAGCGGCTCTAGCCGCGACGTTGAGCTAAGAGAACGGTAACAAGCGACATATAGTTAAAGGTATACGTGAGGATGAGCGAAGAAGAAGAAGAAGAAGAAGAAGAAGAAGAAGAAGAGGCGGAGGAGAGAAAGAGAAGGGAAGGGAAGGAGCAAGAGCAGCATCAGTGGCGGCGGCGGCAGCAGCGTCCTTGTCTTGGGCGACGATAGGATGCTGCCACAGGGGCTTCCAGAGAGTGCAGGCAGGCCCATGGACCGAAGTAGTAGGCCGCCGCCGCGGCGGCGGTGCAGGTATGCAGCTCTCGAGTTCTTGGCAGCGGCGTCGCTCGGGCATTCCTGCGGCGTTGCCGCGTCTCCCTCTCCTGCTTCTGCTCCTACTCACTCTCTCTCTCTCTCTCTCTCTCTCTCTCGCGCGCGCAGCGCACCGTCGCTCTCCGAGTCGAGCCGAGCTGCGCGAGCATAAACCGAGCGACACGCGCGCGCGCACACACACACACACACACACACACACACACACACACACACCAAATTAACCGAATCACCTGGCGATCTGGTGTTATTTATTCGAGCCTCTATACAGCCGCGGCTTTGTGATAATTGTACGTGCGAGGGTGTACTGTCGAAAAATGCCGCTCCAAGTAAAGTGGAGCAGGATCGAGCTGGCTGATCTTCGCAGGATTATCGCTGATGAAATATAGGATCGAATTGAAGGATCCGCGAGCTGGCTGCAGGGCAGGGAAAAATCCAATTCAATATCAATTTGCGATGGGGGATGCGAATCGGTTAAAGAGAGCCGAGAGCCGAATATAGCATATAGTGGATGATGTTTTGACAAGTCTAGCGAAAGCGGGCCGATGATTGTCGATTAGGGCTCAAGACGCTGCGCCTCCGCCGCGAGTGAGAGGCGCGCGAGCTCGCCTCGAGAAGGAGAGCCAGGCCATGTGCAGGAAGAGCCGAGTAGGGGGAGAAAGAAGAGAAAGATAACGAGGGAGAGACGGATAAATCGAGTTACTCCGGCACTCCTCTCTCCGGGGATCAGATCCTCCGCGAGTTCCGTTAAGTGCGTTACGTATATAGGTATAAAGCGGGAGCTACGTGAGAGAGCTCGACATGCTGGCCGAGTCTGACAGAAAAGTTTCGCGACTCTAACGGTTAATCGAATTACATTTTAGCGGAGCGACCAGTCGATTTCGTTAAATAACTTTTCGCTACGGCAAAGAGAATTTCTATTATCTTGCCCGGGCTGCAGGCAGCAGCGGCTCACTCGGCCCTACCTCGGCCCTACCGAAGCCTGCCGAAGCCTGTCGAAGCCTGCCGAAGCCTGCCGAAGCCTGCCGAAGCCGTCTTGTTTTTCTCTCCGTGCTCTACTCGCGCTCTCGACTCGCTTCAGCCTCCGACGAGGCTACACTTTCCTCAATTTCGTTACGAGTTCATTCCCTGGTTGCCGGCCTGTCCGCTTTCCCCGACCTCCCACGCCATGGAACAATTTATTTATTCAAACTTCACCAACTAATTTCTTTTCTCCCATTTCGTTGTCGCAATGAAACCAAATTTCTCCATCCATTTCTCTATTCTCTTTTCCCAATATTTCTTGAGTAATCAGCTGCAGATCGACATTTCCGCAAAAAGGGGCATGCAATGAATAAGGAGCAAGAATTAAATTAGAAACTAAAGTTTACAATGTATGCGAAACGATCTTTTTACTTTAGAACATAAATTGTTACTATTTACCTCTGCTGGTGTACGCATGCGGTATTCAAATAAAGCTTACATGAGATTAAACATTTTTTTCTAGCTTCCTCGGTCCTGAAAAACATTATCTCCGTCGTCATTTTCATTTCAGTAACCAGCCTAGGCGAATAGGGCGAATTCTATTATTATCAATATTATCATTATAATTATTATTACAGGTAAGTTCAGGAGGAAGAGAGGAAGAGAGGAAGAGATGTATAGCAAATGTATAGCAAATTGCCACCTCTAAAAGGCTTAATTCCGGCAAAAGCGTATCGAGCGAAGTACACGACACGTACGCGACTCACCGATTCAAACTTTTGGCAGGCTACGCGACTTTTTACCAGCGCCATATTTTGTTTCTCTTTGAACTTTGTAATCCCCCACTGCATGGCTGCATGGCTGTGTGTCTGTGCCTGTAACGATCTCGCGCTACTCCGAAGATTGGCCGCATTACGCGAAATTATCGGGCCACACGGCAGAAAGTAGTGTGCATGCTCGCGCTTGTAGCCGTGGCCCCGGGCGAAACATACTTGCAGGCAGGTAGGCCTTTTTCGCTTCTCTATTTTGCAGCTCATCCTTTTTTTCGATGAAATTATGGAAAGAAGAATTATGCGCAGCCAGGATGAGGTTGGCCTTGATGGGAGCAAGCCCGGGATCCAGTCCGAAGGCTACGTAATGGGACAGCAGCGAGCGCTATACATGCGCGCCTCCTCGCTCTCGCAGCTCCGGAGAGTTCGTGTCAGTTGGCAATTTCGCGCAGGCCGCCGCGGCTTAATCGTTTTTTAACTTAATTACCGATTATTAAAACTTTTATGTAGATAGAATTCTCCTGAGAGGATATACTAGTATATACTATATTCTCTCCTATACTTTGTTCTTCTCTTTTTCGGAGGCAGGCCCCTTACTGACCCCTTACTGATCCCTTACTGATCCCTTACTGATCCCTTACTGACCCCTTACTCCGCGATCGCCTTTGTAATTCTAAGCACTAAGCCTATGCGTGGTCCCAATAGGTGAGTAATTGTGTATCGTGTAGGGGAATAGATATTAGATATTACCTTGTTCCGCTCGGATGCTGGGGAGGCTGGAGAGTAGGGCGCAGAGCAGCAGGTGGAGGAGGGCCTTGAGGGCCGCCTGGTCCACCATGGTGTTCGAGGGCTGAGGGCTGGGGGGAGCAGGGGGGGTGCTGCGCTGGCTCCTATTGCGCTTTCACCGCTACTCGCGACTGGCCGGCTCTAGCACTCGGGTCCCGCACTGCTCATCGTCCTCCTGCCTCCGCCGCCGCCGCGACGAGGCGCATCGCCAGCCGCCTTGCCAGCCGCCTTGCCAGCCGCCTCCTCCTGCCTCCGCCTCCTCCGCGTCCGCGCCGCCGTCTTCTCAGCCAGCCTGGCCCTTTTCACTCGACGCTGCAATCAAACAAAAGACAAAACAATGCATTACTTCTTGCTCAAAATCTGGAACGCTCGCTTACTCGCATTCTCCCTTCTCCACCAAACCTTTCATACGGACAAGCGCTAAGTGTATCTGGCTTCTTGGCTAATGTCAGAGGCAGCTCGCAAACAATGGCCCGCCTAGGCTTTCAAACAAGCCAGCGGATTTTATATTCCCAGCTTATTTTCAACCGAGCCACCGCTGCTATCCGCACCATCGGTACATATCCATCGGCTCCATCGGTACACTTCACAGTACGAAAATAAGCTTTACTTCCAAGATCGAAGAGGAACTGTTAACACCTTAATACGCGCGTTAACAATCTCTAAAGCTTAATCAGATGGGCCACGAACAACACAATCAACATCCCTGCGCTTTATTAGCCTCATGGCTATACGTATATGTTCATTGTTCAGCAGCACGCTCCTGCTTATGGCAATCGCGCAGAGACTCGCTATAAGAAACTTCATAAGGGCTCAATGTTTTACAGTACTTCTTTATTGGCCATTTCGCTTTATCACTTCTTGATAATGGCTCCTCTGCGACTGCTAACGACGGAATGAACAGTCAACGCGATAACCGAGCCCGAGCTCCAAGTATCAAGAACAATATATCCCTTGCCTAATATTGGCCGTCGTTACACTCTATCGTCTCATATCAAGGAATTTAATGTGTCTGCTCGATTAATCAACCATGCTAAAAATACTTTTTTTCTCACGATGGAACATCAAAGTTTACATTCTATAATAACTATCAACACTTCACCGCCAGAGGGCGCATGAATTTAAAAATTCATTTATAAATTTATCAATAATATATTATATTTCCAGCCCTAAACCCTTTTTGGAAACTCATTAAATATAATTATAGTTATTGTGTACAAGTTTGGAGATATAAAATTAATTAGTTTAAAAAGTTATAAACAATTTAAGCATAAAAGATGGAAAAAAGCAAAATGTAAATATTAAAACGTTATACTTTTCTTATACCAAAAACCGTTCGTTTTCACATTTGTACACGTTGAATGAATATTAGACAAGTTTCCATTAGATTTAGTAATAGCGATTTCGATTTCTTTTACTTTTTATAATGAAGGCCCATATCCTCTTTATCTCATATATAAAATTACTTTTATAACCAAATGTTGTTTTTACCTTTTCACTATTGGTGTGTTTTACTAATACAATTTTTTTCATAAAGTAAATATTACGTATATAAATTAATATAAGCAACATTTTGCGATGAGGTCTCACAAACGCCACATCGCGGCTTATGTTACTAAATTTCACCTCGATAGTAAAGGGTTAATGAACATTTACACACAAAAATTATGAAAAAATTATATTTTTTAATGAATAATACAATATTACTTTATCTACTAACTTTTTCAAAAAAGGACTTTTTAGCAGTTTTTATATTACTTTTCGGAAGTTACAGTAACAATTTTAGACCAATCCATTGAAAGTTTCATCGTGAAGAGCTCTCAGCATCGAAGCAATTTTTTAAAGGTTTTAGTAGTATTTTGAGGGTGGTTGGGTTCAAACATATTTTTCAGGGCAATTTTCTTGTTTTATGTAAATATATTATAGGTACCTAATATTTATAGAAAATTGCAAATAGTCTGCTTAGTATTTTAGTTAATATAAAATTGATAAAATAAGTAATTTATATATTAATTGATAATGGAAATAATAACAGTTTCATAAAAATCGAAATAATAGACACTTCTAATTATTAAGAATTATGTTACACAGAGTATTTTAATAATTTGAAGTTTAAAATGTACCTTAAATGTCTAGTAGTATCGGAGGTTAGGTTATTTGTTTACATAATGACGCGTGCATTTAAAAAGTATTATTTACATAAAGAGTATCAAAGCCCCGAGTAAAATTGAAGTGAATTTATTAAAGAAATTTATGTTATTAATTATGTAAAACATGTAGTCATATAATTATTACTTTACAAAGAGTAGCAGAAACAGCATAATGTAAGTTTTCAAAAAAATGTTGAGAATCAATAATAATTGGTAAACAAATATTTGTAGTTTTACAATAAACTTTTATTACAAAATTTTCTATTATCGACATAAATCACAAAATTTTGTTGACTAAGTTGTGATTGATTAATTTTCGGAACGGAAATAATTATAGTTATCGAATACTTTTAGTATTGCATATGCGTATGTCTATATGGTCGCAAGTTGGTATTTGTTGATAAAATCATTTTTATTGGCGTCATACTATATTGAATATTCAATAAGTATAATAATGTATATTTTTAAAAACTAATAAATTATAGAAACAAAATATAAATAGGTTAGATTTGTACACAAAATACGTACTTGCTTAAAGCATACTCTTAAACAGATTCTAGCCAAATATAGCTATAATTTGGCTTATTGATAGCTTATTAATCTGGCTAATAATTAATAAGCTAACCAAACATTCTAGCTAACTTCTTACAAAGACTAACACATTTTAGATTTCTTAAAAACATCTAGTTCCTTTCTGAGGCCTCTTATAAAAAACTAGAACTTTATAGAATTTCTGATTATAACTAACCCTATCTTTGATCCTCTAAGAGAATTATAGTTTTTGTTTAAAATTTTGAAAATTGCTAATTTTTGTAGGAGATTCCTGTCAAAAACTACGAATTTTCGAGAAATTTGAAATGTGCTAGTCTTCATAAGGGACGTCGATATATAAGAATTTAGATGTTGCATTGGTCCATGTCCTTAAGCATAAAGAAATATGTCGGAAGAGCGTATTTGGTCATATCCAAAGTCGTATTTATAGTTAAGAACTCGTATTTAATGATTTAATGAGAATCCTTACTTTTATTGCATACTTGCAATGCACACACGTATCGAAATTTACTTGTGTCACAATTTTATTGTGACCACCGTACTAATCGCATCGACCATTACACTTGGGCCGTGTACAAATTACGTAAGGGGTATTGTCCGTACTTTCAATTCCTACCTACCCCCACGTAAGTAACCGTTAGATTTTAGTGACCCCTACCCCCTCTCGTACGTAAAACTTTATTATTCAAAAAGGGGATGTAGAAACTAAGTATATAAAATATTAATTTTTCCGTAACATATTATCTTAATTTTGACATAACCCTTAATGTTATTTTAATAGAATAATATGTAAATTAACAGTATATTATAAGAAATAAATCAGTAAATTATTAATAATTAAACTATAAAAAAAGTTAATAAATTGAAATAATTTTCAGAAGCATTTATTACTTCAAGATTTGGTAAAAAACTTAATTATAATGTTCAACGTTTAAATATTAACTGTAAGGTTCTACTTTCCAAGTTATCATAATATTTTCTCGTCGACAAATGTATAAGTTTATTTTTGCAATTTTTTTTAAGAATGAAGAAAATACGCTGCCAACTGATTTGGCATTCTGTTTTCTTAAAGAGATCTTTTTAATTTCAGTTAAAATTTCATTGGATTTCATAATTTAATTTGTTAGTTATAGAGGCTAAAAATAATTACTAAACACACTACATAACAAATGAAAAACGGTATATTTCGCATCTACTTCGGTGTCAAATTGCAAGATTCCATGAGTACTGTATTGCAAAAAATAATTCGCTTTCCAAAAAAACCCTCCATCAAATAATTTTTAAAAAAACTGAATTTTCAATTTTTGAAAAATGGCAATAAAATCTAAATAAGTCGACCATTTTTGTTGAAATTTCAAAGCAACTTTTAGAAATATATAACAAACAAACATGTATGCAAAGTTTGGTGAGGATTAATGGGGGCATATTCGAAAGTAGATGAGCGACATGTATAAAACGTAATTTTTTGGAAAATGCTATTTCGTTCCTCAAGTAATATAATCTGGTTTAACGTGAAAAAATGTCCAAAAATGTTTATATCAATACAATGTTAGTAGGAGTATATATCTATATCCTTAATGCATTATCGTTCTATATAATTATATTCTATATAAAACAATTATAGTTCTATATAAAACTAATATTCAGTAAAAATTTCATTGAATTTCATTATTTAATTTGCAAGTTACAGTGGCCAAAAGAATTACTATAAAACGGTATATTTCCAATCTTTATGTATCTTAAATTAAAAGATTCTATAAGTACTTTATTCCGAAAAAAATTTGCTTCCAAAAAAACATTTCTTCAAACATTTCATAAAAATTTTTGCAAAAACCTAAATTTACAAATTATAAATTTCGAAAAAACAAACATGCGTGCTAAGTTTGGTAAATTTTTACCGCGGAATATTCGAACGCAGGTAAGCGACACACACACACACACACACACACACACACGCACACACGCACGCACGCACGCACGCACACACACACATAGTCCCCAAGTCATATAGTATGTTTTTAAGTTAAAAAATGCCAAAAATTTTGGTAGTAAAACAATACTTTCTCTTTATCAATACTTGAGAAAGCAAAATAGAAAACTTCTAGAGAATCTTTGTCATGACATTCTTTCAATAACAGCATATAATGTGAAACATGCCTGAGAAAATTATTTAGGAAAACTTTATATGTCCGTATATGGGCCATGCCGCCGCGAAAGTTTTAATATTTTTTTTTATTCCTTTCTACCAACCCGTATAGGCACCTAGTGCCCTATTACGGGAAACTCCCGCCACCTATCTGTGGGATTGTTTCATCCTATCCCCAACCTTTATACCCCACTGAATTCGCGCATTCACTCAGGGACATACCCTGTGATGTGGGAAAAACTTGGCAATTCAAGAAAACCCACGCCAGGAATCAGCCGATAGGACAGTCAAACTTAAGCACCCTGCTTACCCCCGAAAAGCACCTAAATGTTCCTTTCCTATCTGCGGAAACATCATTATTGAGACGGTGCTCCCGAGCGGTCACCCATCGCTCGCGCACACCGGACCCCGGAAATGATGCCGTTGTGAAAGTCATAATAATAATTATTATTATTATAATATATACAATAAGATATGTATAAGATTTTTCATTTTTATCTGTTGAAAAAGTATTCGTTAACCATTCATGCAACGAACTTATTACGGATCTGTAAGTTTTGCCGCGCTTCTTTTCATTAAAAATATCTTCGGAGTCAGAATCAACTTTAACGTATTCTGATTCAATCTATTATCAATCTTCTTCTTTTTTCGATGTTTCAAAAACATTGTTTACAAATGGATATCGAAATAAATAGCCTTACGTAAGAATTTGTTTAGCCCCCCGCCCTTCACATAAGTATTCATAAGATTTCCGTACCCCCCCCCCCCCGTTACCTTTACGTAATTTGTACACGGCCTCTTTCGTTATCGTCGCTTCTTTATTGTTGCTGCTTTATTGTTAAATAAATATATATATATATATATATATATGTTGTTATTTTCATCATGCAAATAAAGTGCTTCATTATTTGTACAATCTATCGTCAGCCCAATGTAGCATAATACTAATACCGCAAACAATACTTTTATCAGCATCTTAAAACATAAATGAGTCTTTTTGAGAGAAAAAGTAAAAGAAATCTGCTTGTAATATTATTTTTGCAGTAATAATTAAAATTAAAAACCTGAAATAATGAGTGGAGAATATTTAAAAGTCCGGATTTGAGTTTTAGCGGTTCTTTTGTCTGCGAGTAAAAAAGTAGGAAAACAATCTTGAAGTTAGGAAACAAGTGTAATGAGGAAGAATCCGAGGGCATGATAAATGAAAAGTCAAGAAAAGATGCCGGAATTTTGTTTACGGCGTATTGAGGCCGGCGAAAGTAATGAAGAAAATCTCTAATGAGGGCGAAATAATCATTGCAAAGGGCATCAGGTAGATATCGTTCCTCTGACTCTGCAGAATGCTGACTGCTGTCTAGATGAATGAAGCATTCGGTGCGTTTTGCGTTCGTCCCTTATTAAAGGAAAGTCTCGTCTCCCCAGAAAAGGATAGCAGTTGGTTGGAAGGTGGGTACCTTCCCTGGAATGCACTAGTCGCTAGATGAATAAAACAGGTATTTTCTCGCAATGTGCGGCGGCGATGGAATAAAATGCCCTCTATCGGCTGAGCAGCAGAAGAGCCGGGCTGCGATGCCTTTTGGTGATGCATCCAGTTGGCAAAGTATAGGAAGGAGGGAAGGAAGGAAGGAAGGAAGGAAGGAAGGAAGGAAGGAAGGAAGGAAGGAAGGAAAAAGGGCGGTATCTTGCTCGCTGCTGCACTGCTTTGCGTCAGAGCGAAATTTCTGACGATTGCATCGCCATTCATTCGCGAGACACTTCAAGTTCGACGAGGCACGCGAAAGGCTCGAGAGAAAATAGAACAAGTCCAGAATAGAGGAGGAAAGTGTGGTATCGGCTGTGGCGTCGGCGCACCTCAGCAATGGCCGAGGACTTGAAGGACTTTGCGAGATTCCTTTTTACTTCCCGGCGTAGCAGCAGCAGCGCGCTAGCAGAGAAGCAGGTAGAGTGCTTTTTCTCGGGCTTTTTACTTTCAGCGAAAAATCCTCATCCTCCGTCGGACGCGCCACCGCCGCCGCGACCGCTTCTCTTTTCCACGAGTTTTGAGCCCGCTTCTCGCGCGTCGGCGCTCCCAAAAAATCACCCTTCCTTTCTCTCTTGCTTGTACGCTGCCTAAGCAATCGGCCGCGAGGAGAAGCAGTGCGGCGCAAGCCCTCAAGGACCTCTTTCGTCTCTTCCGACTTCTCTCTTCCCCTCTCTTCCCCTCTCTTCCCGTCTCTTCCCGTCTCTTCCCGTCTCTTCCCGTCTCTTCCCGTCTCTTCCCGTCTCGTCCTCACGCGCCCAACAAAGACGCCTGCACAAGACCACGAAGCCGTACAGTGCGCCAGATAAAGCGACCAACAAGACGGATTAAATTTAACGAGATGCATCCCCTACCTGTCTGCCTGCAACCAGACGACCCCCAGGGAGCTTCTATATCTCTTCCTTCCTTCTACTTTCCATCTTTATTTTGCCTCGCGGCGCAAATAAAAATTCGTCGCGCGCGGATCTACGGCAAACACAGCCACTATATTTTAAGAACCTTCCCTATTAAAACTAAAAGCCTTTCTCAAGCAAACTTTCTTTGCCTTTAAATTCTTTACCGCTGATTAAATTCGTCAATTAAATCAAGCTTTTTCCTACTATAACGTTACAAATATTTCTTCAACATGTGTATGAAAGTTTACAAAGTTTAGCGAAGAGCGCTTATAAAAATAATGTAGACTTCCCTGATTAAACATTTTTCCGACTGCTCTCTCGTGCGCTGCAAGTGCTATTCTTGCTTACAATTGTCGTTATAGCGTTAATTTTGTCAGCAATTTTGTCATCAATTTTGTCGTAATTGAAGCAATCCTTTCTGACAAAGTTTCATGCAATTATACTCATGCAGGTAGCTTAAGTGTCGAAAGAGAGGATTTTTTCGGGATAAATATACGAAGGATGGAGGAAGAGGAAGCTCGTGATGGCTTCGGAGATTTAAAAAAGCGCGCTGATGATGAAGCGTGTAAAAGACGTGTTCGGTCTGTTGGAGAGAGGAGCAATCGCCAGTTGACTAGCCATTGGCCGGTCAGGCTATTTTTTTGTATAGAGACGCAAAGGTGTAGTCCTGCGCTGCGCGTAGGAGCGAGCGGGACGGCTTATAGGTTAAACAAAGCTGGGAGAGAATCGTTTGGGCTGGTGCGTACAGTTGACACCTGTATAGCCTGTTTACGGCCGATGACTCGCGGCTGCGGCTGCGTCGGTTGCCGTCATTGTTTCGGCCGGCGCGCGATGATAGTCGAGCGCCGTGCCAAATGCAGCCGTCAGTCGGACAGACTGGCATACGGACACACGTATACCTATAGAGCTTGTGCAGTGCGCAGATGGACAGCAACAGCAGCAGCATCGTAAAAGCGCCCCGGCAGCCCCGGCAGCCCCGGCAGCCCCGGCAGCCCCCCAACTTTTTCTCGCTATTTCCTGTCTGTCGGAATCGGCTCTCAATGCGCCCATACATATTATAGCTGTATACCTATACGGCCGGCAATTTCCGCGAAACCAATAATACACGAGATTCGAGCCGGTGCTGCGAGCGCGCGCTGCACTTCAAAGTAATTGAAAACGGCGATTCGGACAAATCCGTTTTGTGCAGCGGGGTAATGCGTATTGCCGTCTGCCTGCGCGAGCTTTTATCGTCTTCGAGCTACTGAGGGGGTTACGCCCGTGCGTTCGCAGACGTACTCTTGCTGTGTATAACGTACGTGCGCGCTTTTCCCTCAGGCACCGGGGGGATTTTACTTGGCCAGCTCTTTTCTCCCTCCTGCCGCGCGCGCCTCGTGTGCTGCTCCGAGCCTTCGATTTACGCTATCGAAAAAATGGATTTATGGAGGAACGTTTATGCGTCTCGTAACGATCACTCTAGCCTTTCTAAAGCAAACAATTTATGGCCGTTAAGACGTCCATCGATCACTTTTAAACTCCCGAACTGATTCCCAATCTCTCTCCCTCTCTCTATTTGTTCTAGACCGTTTTCTCAAATATCAATCCGTAAAGCAACCGCTAAACCGATAAGCACTTTTATACTATACTGCTGCTGACAAATGATAAGTGATTTTTCAGACTTGCTTTCACTCACAAGTGAAAAACAAATCATAGGTATGAAGTTAGTAGCTGTCTGATTAGTCAACGTCTCATTGAAATTAAAGCCGCTTATTTACCGAGAAAGCGGGATATGCGGAGGAGTATATTAAATTCTACTTGAAAGAGAAATGAAAGAGAAATGAAAGAGAAATGCTGGGGGAAGAATTGGAAAAATGTGAATAATTTAAATGGCCGAAGGAGAGATGCAGGCTGCAGCTGTACAGTGTATAATGTATATATAGCAGCGAATCGGTTTTTCTTCGGCTCCGTACAAATGCCATGGCGATATAGGAGCTAGAGGAAAATTGAATTTCGCGAAGGCGCATTTATAAACAAGGGCCTTGGGTTGGGTAGGGTCCGAAAGAGGTTATATTTGCAAAAGAAATTCGATCGTTCGACTTGGCAGCCAGCGATTGAGTGCAGTAGCTTTGAGCGTTCCATCCTCCTTGTGCCCCCGCGACGAATTTCATCAGTCGAAATGATTGTCTTCTCTTGTTCGGTGTGAAAGTGCTGACGGTCGCGGTCACGGCTTTGTACAAGCGTAGCTTGTCTATCTGCCTATAATCATGAACAGTGCGTAGATAAATACATAGTGTCGGCTCGCAGTGCGAGGGGAGTTCCCCGATATCTCGTCCGCGGAGTGGAGCCTTTCCAAGGGCAAGGCCATCGTGCTGCGGCCCTCGCTCCTCGCTCGCGCATGTGATGTAAAGTAAAGAGTGGATTTGGCATTCTCGATAATAGTCGCGGTCATTGGAGTAAGAGAGCGCGAGAGCTGAGAGCGCGATGGGAGCAGGAGCGTGCGAGCATGAGCTCGGATGAAGGGGAGAGAGACGAGGCGAAAGTCGGGGGTTCGCCGCGAAGCGCGCCCGAGGCTTGGCTTCCAGGATCAATACCAGCTGCCGTGCTTATCCGAATCCCCTAGCCCCTGCTCTCCTTCTCTCTTGCTTGCTGCCTCGTCTTACAGTAGAGACTGTCTCGCCCCCGTGCTACTACGAGGGAGTATCGCGCGCTATTCTTTATACAGAGAGACAGCTACGGCTCGTGGGAGCTGCGATGAACCAGTCGCAGTCGAAAGAAGAGCAGAAAGGTACATAAGGAAGAGGGAAAGCGAGGAGAAGAATGGCCAGGTAGCAGCAGTGGAGGCACGAAATTCTAGAGTGGCAAAATATAGTACGGAGCAAAGCTATAGCTGGGAGAGCTTTTACTTCTTCTAAAGCGGCCAAAGACCCGGTCTTTCTCTTAGCAAGAGCAGGCGGCGCGCAGGAAATTGCTGCAGACTCGAGTGAAATGCCGCAGCTATAGAGAGCTAGGTAGGTAGGTAGGTAGGTAGGTAGGTAGGTAGGTAGGTAGCTTGCTTGCTTGCTTGCTTGCTTGCTTGCTTGCTTGCTTGCTTGCTTGCTTGCTTGCTTGCGTTCGTTCGTTGGACGAGTGGCTTCGTCAAAAATTTAGGATGTCCTCCGCCTCCTTGGCTTCTGCACGAAATCCCACTGCAGACAGTCTAGTGGGCCTTTCGAGCGCAGCTTCCACAGAGGGAGAGAACGAGAGCTGAAGAGAGGAGGCGAAAGAGCGCGCGCGCGCGCCAAAGAAAGCGAGCCGGGCCCGGGCTCCTAGCGATTGACCAAAAAACAGAGTCTCGAGTGGCTGCGAGCTGGAGAAGGAGCTCTATGCTGCTGCTGCGATAAGCCGCGATTTCGTGTCGCGCTTCCGAGGCAAACAGGATGACACTAGGCCTGTAGCCCGGGCTCGTGCCTCGGGGCAGCTACTTCAGCGGCCAAAGTACCCGCCAAAGACTCTGCATCTACCTCCCGATTGCAGATTTTTAGAGAGTTCTTCTTATACTCTCCGCGCCGATATCAAGCTCCAAGCCGTCATATTAATAAGCACGAGGCTCGCCAAGCCGGAGGGGGATCACCCTCGCTAATTTATTGCGACTCTCTGGCAGCCGGTATAGACGATACGACAAATACACTTTCCCCGCTGCTGCGCGACTAGCGTATATAATGCAAAGCTCGTGCGTGCGCGCAGATATTTTCAATGCGGAAAATGGAGAGAGGCCGCTTTTCGTCAAATTACCATACACGAATGTATGACATTTACATCGCGAGCGAGTACGGGGGATATATGATGAACGCTCGGCATAAAAGTTCGCGCACGACCGGCCAACTTTTTAACTTTCGGGGCGATGCCACTGGCGGCGGCAGCGCAGCACTTTAAAGCAAAGCGAGAAAGCGGCTGGCTTTTAGCCGCGGCCGCGCGCTTGTAACAATTTGCCTCGTTGAGTTTCACATGTCGCTTCGAGCCTGGCGGGGGAGGGCGAAAAAAGCGTCCAGGACTTGTACTCGTATAATGCATTTTACGAGGCCCAGCGAAAATATTCGCTCGTGTGTCTCTGCACAAGTCTGCTGTTATAGTAGATAGCTACTACGGCCCGCGTAGCTATATGCATCCCCCGGGCGTATTAGCATTAGCTCGGTAATGCAGCTTAGCACCTTGGTATTATGCACCTGGTAAATCACTCAGCTCATTTTACGTTTCTTTCCTCGCACGTGTGCGGCTGCGCTCGGGAAAATGCTCGCGGTTGCTTCCTTCCTTCCTTCATTCGAAGTCTGCTACGCGAGAGAGATACTGATTCCCGACCGTGAGTTTATATTCCGTCTGTTTCTCCGGTGTATAGCTCCTTCTCTTCGCCGGCACCCGTTGGCGCACACTCCGTCTTGTCTTTCTCCCGCTCTCCTAGCCCCGGAGCTCGGGGCTTGCGCCTCGGGACAAATTCTATTTCCGGTAAATTTAAGAGCCGCCGAGTCGTCCGAGCGCGGATTTATTTCACGGCTGTGGGTTTTACTTCGAGTTCGAGCAGCGGCAGCGCACCTCGTAAATGTAACAAAAGGCTAGATGCACACAGGAGCTAGAGGTGGCTCGAGAAAGTAAAGAGTCGGCGCCGCATCTTCTTCTTCGTATTTTGGAGATGTTTTTTGCTCTTTCGCCGCTTCTTTTTTGCTTCCGTCAGCATGCTGAAAAATATTCCATTTTCGATGAGTTTTGAAGAGCTGTCGGGCGAGATTTATATTCCGGCGGTGCACAGGGCTTTATCTGCGAGTGAGGCGGCTGCGATAGAGAAACAGAGAGAGAAAGGTGGAGGCTTCGTTCTTTTGCGCCCGTTGTACACACAGGGAGAGAAAGAGAAAGAGAGAAAGAGAGAGAGGGAAAGAGCGAGAGCGCTGTACGAATTTAAAACACAAGCTTTTGAATTCAGAATGCAGCTCTTCTCCTTTCAGAAGGGTCCTCATCCCTTCCTCTTTATTTCGAATTCGTTGAGCGCGTGCACGACTAGTACTACTGCTGGTATACGGCGGCGGCGGCGGCGGCGGCGGCGGCGGCGACGACGACGACGACGACGACGACGACGACGACGACGACGACGACGACGACGACGAACGAGAGTGAGTGAGGGGCTGAAAGGGGGTAAAAAGCAAAGAGGAGAAGAAGAAAGACAATGGGAATAAAGGAGTAGGAAAGAGAGAGAGAGAGAGAGAGAGAGAGAGAGAGGAGGAGGAGCGCGTGCGAGAATAATGGCATTTTTTTGACGTCTCGCTGTAATTCGGCCTGATTCTCGCTCGTTCCCTCTCGGAGCGGCACTGCGGTGTAATTAAAAATCATAATGCAACTGCCGAACAGCTCTGCAGCGTTCCTCGGTCTCCCCAGTTTCACCGAGCTAGGATTACTCCCGCGCCCGCTGCTTACATGCATACTCGTATGTACATCGCGAGCTATGCTCTCTCGCGCGCAGCTCTCGCGCGCAGCTCTCGCGCGCAGCTCTCGCGCGCAGCTCTCGCGGGCCGAAATCAATTTAGCCTGCAACGCGCAGCGGTTCGAAAGGATAATGCAGCTATATAAGTGCACGTGCGCGCATATGTACGGTGTATCCTACGCGCGTTCGACCAGCCTCCAGCAGCCGTTCTATCTCGATGTGTGCGCTGTTTCGTAACGAGAACGCCATTCCTCTCCCTCTCCCTTGCTCGCTCCCTCGGCTCGGGCTCGCGCAGCACTTCGGGTGAAAGTAACGCCGCACGCCGTAGGTATACTCGACCCCGCGAGCGAAACTCTCAAGCGTCTTCGAGCTGCTGCGCGGAACGTGTATTTCGTCTCAAATCTACAGCCGCAGCCGCGGATTCTAATTGGATAAGTTTATTTCGCACGAGAGCTCGATAACTCATTCCTCCTGCGAATGCTTCTTCTTAAAACGGAGATAATGTCATTTTACCGCTTCAAATACTTAATTCTTTATCTGATTACCTTCCCGCCGCCCAACTCCACGATGGATTGCTCCCCTTATCTCTTATCTGCCAAGGAAGCAGCTCCTACTTTCTACTTTTTTGGATCCTCCTTTCCAAGACACTCATTTATTCCATTTTTCGACTTCAACTTTGCTCTATTAGCACCGCCATACCTACTATCGACCGATAAACTGCGTGCACTTGAACAAATGTTTTAACACAATTAACACAATAAACAAGAGTTTACGGAGTTACTGGGCAATAAAGCTCTATGGCAAGAGTACAAAGGCACTGCTGAGAGCGAGAGAGAGGAGAGGTCGCGTTTCTTCCTTTCTTCTCACGAGTACGCAACTACGTTATAACGCTCGTTTAGTAGTACAGGGCTCGCGCAACCAGCAGAGTTACGCGCGCAATCCTAAAGCGGCCATTTCTAATTTTCTCCGGGCGATATAGCTGCCGCTGCTCGTTTTCGCATATATAAACCCATACTCGCTCGCGACTTTCCTTTTTCCTCCTTGTTTCTTCTCTCCCCGCCATTGAATGTCTTTATTTCTTTTTCAGGTCTATTTTATCTCTCGGGCTGCTGTGATTCGTTCGCGCACGCGCGCGCGTGCATGTGCTCTTGTTCTCCGCAGATTACGTCTCTCTCAATGCGCGCTCCGCTCGGAGAAAACAAAGCTCGCTGTCCCGGAATCTGCACCGACTAGAAACGATAGCGGCCTACAAGCGATAAAACTGTGTAGATTTGACAATGAAAAGACATTATTAGTTCTGGTTGAATAAATTTGGAAATTGTAATTTTTGGTAGAAATTGTCGCATGAGAACGCAGGACCTCAGCGAACGCAGGTCATCCATTGTATTGATCAATATCGCGATTAATATCCTAATATCCAGCAGCTTGAGGAGGAGGAGGATGAAAAATTGTCTAAATTTGCATTTGCTCGGTGTGCGACTAGCTGCAGGTATAAAACAGGAAATTAATAACTATGCGGTGCGCGATTAATCAGTAAAGTTTTTTCGCTTGACTCGGCTTGTAAAGAATGTAATAATGCCAGTCGGGAGTGGCACATCCCTCCGGCATCAAAGCCAATTCTCCGTATATAAATATAAACCCGGCGTTTGACAAGGAAATTATTCCTCATTTAGCGTCATCTGGCTGCGTAGAAGAGGGACGCAAGGAACGCGCTCGTTTTTCCAAAAAATGCCTGATCCTTGCACCTTCTCTTTCGCTCTCTTTTCAGACTAGCGCCTTGCTATACCTGTATGTCTATAGCTGAGGCCTATGTCGGCGCTTTGCGCGATCTCTCTTTCTCTCCCTCTCTCGACCTATTGCTCGAGCTGCAGCAGGTGTCTCTTACGAGAACCAAACCGACTGTCTCGAAGCAAGTCACAATTATTATTGCAATAGGCGAGGATTATTTGCACAAAATGGCCGTTTTTCGGAGCTCCTTTGCCATGGATGCTTATAAGCGCGATGACACGGCTGTGCGAATGCCTACTTTAAGGACCAATGGAAACCAAACCGCCGCTTGGCCGTCGCAGTATAAAAGCAGTGAGAGACGATGACTCGATAGATCCTCAACGCCTTGCTTGCACTCGACCGGATTGTGATCGCATACTACTCTGCTTTGCTTTACTAATCGCCTGCTAGGGTCAATCAAAATTTTACTTCCATTTTCACTCGATTCCCTTTTGCTTCGGCCTTCGGCTAGACCTAGGGTTTAACTGAGAGGCTGTTTAACTGAGCACTGCTGTAGACGCTAAAAATGCACTAAAGTTCGATACCAAGTCAACTACTACACTCAACGTCGCTGAATTCGCTGTCGTCTTGCCAACTTCAAGTGAGAGCGTCGTTTTGAAAAAAGGGTGTCGCTCTCTTCGCCCCCGCTGCTTTCTTCCCTCCGAGGCTCAAAGCCTCACGGCCCGAGCTCGAGCAGGTAAACGGACCCAAATTTTTTTCACTTTTTTTATTTTATCCTCAAATAGAAAACTCAAAATTCGCATTTTTTACAAGAATAAAATTACAATGCAATTTTAATGAAAAAAATCGGTCCATTATTAGGGGAAATCATAAATATCTCTATCAATAATGAGCCGATTTTTTCAATTCAAATTGCTTTTTAATTATTATTTCATAAATAATGTGAATGTTCTTATTTTTACTATAAATTGACAAAAAAGGTCAATTTTAAATTTGTATTTACCCATCAAATATTCCTAGTTAAAAAAAAGTGAAAAAGAATTCGAGACCGGTCGTGCTTTGAGCCCAGGTCAGTACGCTAAGACGATTTTTACTGTCATACAAACTTTTCTGTAGTTTAGCTGGCCCACACTTTACTATTGTAAAGTGTTAAACCTCGGTTTAACAGCTTCTCAGTTAAACTCTAGGTCTAGCCGAGGCATCCCCCCCCCCCCCTGATGCTAAATCGAATTAAGCAAAACCACTTTTGCTTCTGCTTTCAGCCTAGATAATTTATTAGTGATAATCAAGTGGACGCCGCGCCGTGTTTCATCTTACTGCTTAAACAAAAAGTAACCCTTCTTGAGAACAAATATCTAATTCTTCCTTTTTTTCATGGATTAGGATTCATTCCGTTTTCAATATAAATATTATTTATATATGCAAGTGGGCAATCATATTAAACGCGTGACACTTTATTTAAACATATACTTCAATTTTAAAAGTCAACTTTTCTGTTGCATAAATCGTACGATTGGAGGTGTCGGTGAGTCAGGATTTCGAAAGTTCTTTTTGAAACTGTTGCTTACTTGCGGTAAACCGTCAACTACCAGAAAACTAGTTGTTAAATTTGAAATCGCACAATGAAAAGTAGTTATATATGTTGTGAAATTTAGTTTATAATCGTTCATAATCAAAATTATGTGCATATAGAAAGGCCATTATAAATTGGTGTTAAATGTATATAACAAGTTTTTTTTGTTACTATTGCAATATTATACCTGCACAAGTATTAAAAAAACTTTAGTTTATAGCGTAAGAGTGTCGTGAAAGTGAAATACTTTGATAGCATATAAATTTATTGTTACAATTATAAAAAAAATGTGATATGTAATCACTTTGCAGGTAGTATATTGGATGAATATGATTGGAAATTTTAATTTACATTGCACAACCAAAATACCGGTTAAATGCGCACATACATTCGCACTTTTCTGGCAAGGCCGCTTATTTACATGCGGGTTAGCGACACTCTGCTCAGCCCGCAGTGTTAATTATCATCAATATCATTCACAGGACTCCACTAATATGATAAAAGTTTAATTACACTGTTTTTAAACTGATTTTATTATCATTTACTATTAACTATCCGTTAAAGTTGTAAGTCAGTTCTGCGGAAATCTCGTTGAAAAAATAATATCCCACAATGTAACAATGTAATTGTTTTTCATATAAACATAACGCGAAGTACACTTTCTGTGTTTTGTTAAATTATGATACGAGAGTGATTCTTTTTCTTTTACATCCAGAGCGCACAACTGCTCTCCGAGGCTTTGATTCTATCGGTGCAGAAGCAAATATTTACCTAGAGAGAATATTGCATTATCGCAGTGAGCTGTTCTGCAGATAAAACGGCAAAAAGCAAAAAAACACAACGCCCCGAAAAAAGCGATTTTAGCATAAAAGCGTGTAGAGCGAGCGAGGGCCGCGCGCGAGTGCAGCGTGATCTGGCTAAAAGCTAATAACGTATTCCTACAGGCTGTAAATTTGGCGAGCAGTCGCACTCTTGAAAAATCATCTGGCATAAATGAAGCGGTTAAAAACGCGAGCGAAAGAGAGAGCCCACGCACTCGGTGCAGTCGACTCGCTGTGAGCAACAAGAAAAGGAAGGAGAAAAAAAGAGAAAAAAAGAGAAAAAGCACGGGCAGCTCGCGCAGCGTCACTCCGTGGTCCAATAAAAGCATAATCGCGGCCGTATATCGTCGAGCGGGAGCCGGAAAATGCAAGAGAAGCTCGCGCTCTGGAAAATTTGCATTGCAATTTGAGTTTCAGCGGGTTGTATAAAAGGCGTGCGCGGGCGGGTGCAGGAGAAAGAAATGGCTCGAATTTGTTAGCCGTCTCCCCCATGCCGAAATGGCATTGATGGTGCGCGACTCGACGGCCTTCCTCTATCCCTCTCTCGTCCGCTTCTCAAGTCTATCTAAGAAAGAGAGAAAGAGAGAGGGTGTGGGAGAGGCCGAGGGAGCGGCAGAAGCGAGGACTTGATCTATCATCCGGCACGCGATTCGCCCGATTCGCCCGATTCGCCCGATTCGCCCGATTCGCACATATATGCACATAGACGTCACTTGTCGCCTGCTGCTACTACTACTGGCCTCGTTTTTCTTCCTGTCTCGTCTCAGACTTGCGCGCAGTCGGAACGGGCGCGCGTGCGAGCACCGAGGAGCGAGCGCCGGCCACCGGCCACCGGTAGCCGGGACGAGAAGCGCGCTCCTCTTATCGGCTTTTAAGCACCGATGTCGCGCCAGACGCCACTCGCTGATAAGCTAATGGTCGGGCCATCCTGCTCCCTCGCGCTCCCCCTTGCCCCCTCTATTCCTATCCAGCGTGTAGCGCAGTTGGAGCATCAGTCACGCGTGCGCTCGCGACTTCATAAAGCCCCTCCTATAGCCTACGAGCCGGGAGCTTAAAAATACTCGCTCATTAATCTCGACGCACGACAAATCCTCGCAGCGCGCCGGCCGCGATGAGCTGCGGGCTGCGGCTCCCTCACTCGTGACGCGCCGCGCGCCGCGCGCCGCCTAACGACGAGGGAGGGGAGACGCTGGCCTGGCGTCGACCCTCCCTAATACCCCAACTTCATTTTTATCAACACTTTTTATATAAAGCACCGAGAACCTGCACGCCGCCATTCATTCTCTCATTCTTATTTATAGCCGATCGTTCCTTCCTTCCTTCCTTCCTTCCTTCCTACTTTACTTCTTCTTTCTCCTGCCGTTTCGTGCTCGGAACGATCGCCAGGCTCGTTATTCATCCGCACCACAGACGCAGGAATTACCAAATTATTTAGAATAATTGGCGCGCACAGAAATTGGATTAGACACTAAGCAAGTAATGAGAAAATTCCGGATTGTATAATGTATAAGATTGGCTGTACGATCGAAAGCGATGGAAGAAATAAGCCGGTAGTGTATAAAAGTCAGTAAGTCGACAAGAAAAATGTAGCGATTTCGCAGACTATCAATGCAAGTATGAACATAAGTTTTTCCCAGGTTTTTCCGATTTCGTAGAGAGCTAAAGGCAAAAAGAAGAATGGAAATTGCTTTCTTCTTACTTGGGGTGCAGTATAGGGATCGAAGGTCGGAGGCTCATGAAAAATCCGTGCGTTGCATTCCTAAGCGCATTGTTCCTGCGTCACGTGTCCCCGAATCATAGTATTCCCATTAGTCGTGGCGGGAGCAGTAGAGGTAGTCGAAGTGTCCTATCTGTCTCGAGGCTCGACAACTCCCCATCGCACGCTCTCCAGAAGAGAGCGAGCGAGCGAGAGAGAGAGAGAGCATGCTCGAGGCACTCCAAGTAATTTATACGTCTCTAATCTCGACGATAAGCTCCTCGTCGTTCGCGCCTTGAGGCCCTCAAGTACAAAGACACTGATGCATATGGCACATCGGTGCGCCAGCCCTCGCTCCTCGCGACTTACGACTACGACGACTGCGCCCTGTACTACACTCCGAGAGATGTGTGTGCCGTGTGCGTCTATGCGCGCCTGTCGCTGTGCAGTCGAGGGATATAGAGGGCTGCTAGCGCACCCTCCCTCCTCTCGCCCCATAATTCACGGCTGGAGGAGGCAGACACTTGCATTTTCCCTCTGCGCGCATAGTCTAACCGAGGACCCGCTCCTATCGCTCAAAATTACGATGACAACGAGAAAAGAGAAAAGCCAGTGCGCAAGCTCCTGCCCTTACATTATTCTTTCTCTTTTTCTTCTGCTTTTTCTTTTTCTTTTCCGTTTTCTTTATCTCCTTCATGCTGCTACGCACTCATTATCTCATTATGGGCCGTCCTAACGAAGAAGCTTTTTATATCGTTCGTCTTTTATATATATATATGGCACACTGGCACAGGCTATAGCTGGGAAAAATGGGTTACGTCATTTTTAGCCGTTGCTACGACTTATCTCTCCAGACGTCAGTTTCCATATTTCAGAGAGCAATGTGCACTTTTTGCTACTGCGACGAACAGTCTTGAAACTTTGATTTTCAATGCTCACAATGAACGATCTAAAAAGGAGAAGAGCCTCATTTATTTAGGAAAATATAAATGTACAAACACACAGAATAATTGAAATAGCTTGGCGTCGCTAGAGTGAGTTTTTTTGGGCGTATCGGGCGATAAATCTCTATAGCATATCCCGTATAGGGGAAAAAAGGAGGTCGAAAACATGCTCATAATAGCACAGTGCAGCCTCCCCCTTGCAACTTGTTATTCAGATGTAGAAGAAGACAAAAAGCAAAAGAAGGAGCAAGGAGCCAGGTCCGCGGCGCAATTCATACCCTCGTCACGCCCAACGTGATTCAAGATCATCTAAGCGGTGCTGCACTACGCCTGATGTTTACGAAAAAGCTTTAGAAACCTCGGCATCGCTGCTATGCGAGGGTGAGATTTTTCTTGGCCATCGGAAGGACGCGCGTCGGCTAGAAGAAAACGATAGCAGCAGCGCATTATATAACGCGAGACATTCGTCGTTTCTGGGGCGTTTCGAGCTCGGTCTCTTGCAAAAACTTGCTCCCGCCCGCCCACGATTTATAGATGTATATTCCACAGAGTGGAGCATATCCGAGGCTGCTCAGCGAGGTTCCAGCCGGATCCCACAATAAATTTTTGCCCGCCCCTCGCTCCCATGCATTGGGAAATCCTGCGCTGGAGCGCGCGCGCAGAAATAGAGAGAGAGAGGGGGGGGGGGCGGGGGGGCGGGGGCGAAAGAGAGACTATCCTCAAAAGAGGACAAAAGCCCCGTACGATGCTCGCGAACGTTTCCGGCTTATCCGCTGGGCGCCGTTGCTCCGGCCGCGTGCGCCCCATATACGACAACGAGAGCCACTTCTTTACTTCTCCGCGATCCTCTTCATCCTCTTCTTTTTCCTCTTCTTTTGCCGACTCTATTAAAACTACTGTAGCTGCACAGCAGAATTCCAGGCTGCGCCCCTTGTTCCCCCATTCCCTCTCCCTCAATCTCTCTCAGCTGTATTACCATAAATATCTCATTCAATAGCTGTCCTTTTATACGCGAGCGCTCTGACGAATTAAATAGAGATTCGGTCCGACTATGCGGTCCGACGAATCGCTTCATCTTGCGCCAACATTAAGCGATTAGCTTTATTTAGGGGAAAATATTTTCTTTATTTTTATTATGTTTATTTTTTGCTGATTTTCATCCTTCTTTCTCAAGCGACGCAAAGGCGTAGCCAACTTTCTGAGTAAACATATACTCTTATGGTACTTAGACTTTGTTCGATATTTTCTTTTGGCTTTGGCTCGAGCTATTTATTTATAGAGTTTTTTTTCTACCAAACTTATGAGGATCTGTCCCTCAAGGGATGCTTACCTGTAACAAAAGGAAAAAGCACATTTTAAGCGAAAAATGAATTCTCTCTGAGCTGGGCACAAGACAGCTTGTGGGTGTATAAATAATATACAAGTGAAGGTATAGGACTCTGAGGAGGTATAAAAAGCGCGAGCGTGTAGTTGGCATAGGTAGTAAGTATAGTAGCCGTAGTTGCACTCGTAGCTCATCTCAAGCAGGCGCGTGCTCGCTTGTTAATCCAACGGCATATCGGTAGCTCTTGCTCTCTGTCTGTCTCTCGAATGGCCGCGACATATGGACGCTCCCAGAGCGTCGCGGTCCATAACTTCTCCCCCGGGAGCTGATTTCTCTAGCTGCTGCCTGCGCGCTGTGCTGTTTTTCTGAATGATCCCGACGCGCGGAACGCGTACAGAAGCCTGCATCGGGCAGGCAGCGATCGCGAGTAGTGAGCTTGTACCATACGCAGCAGCTCGCATAAAGTGCGTCCCAGAGGAAGCCAAGACAGCATGGGGTTTCCGCCTGCAGCCCTATTGCTGCTGCCGCTGCCGCTGCCGTTGCGCGACTCTATACGCGCTTTCAATGGGGGAATCACCCCATTAACGAGTAACCGTTCATTAGACCTGACCCCAAGCCCCCACCTCCCTCCTCACATCCTTTTTTCTCCAGCTTTTGTGCTGCGCGCACGCGCGCGGACGCACTTCGTTCCCGCTCTCGCTCCCACTCTCTTTGCTTACCCTCTCGCTATCATTATGCCTTTTTGTTTTCTTTTCTTTTGCTGTTTTTATCTCGTTCTCAATGTGCCGGCCGGGATTGCGGCCTGTACCTCTCGGCTTAAGCGATTTGTTTGGGCTACTTTATTCGAGTCAATATACTCGCGTTCGCGTTTATTCTCTCATTCATACGAACAAACGCAGCTTAGTATTTAGAAATGCAATGTATCATGACTAGCAGACACAAATTGACTTCCACGCCACTTGTTTACAAATAAATTTTAAACGTTCGCCGAGCTTCGGATAAAATTTAAGTAAAAAGCCACATAAATTGCCCTTGTTAAAATACGACGATGCACAAAGAAACTGTGCGAGTCATTGTTACAGAGAAGGACATTTCAGCTCTTTATAGCGAGTGATGATTTTATGAATAGCCTTTTTCACTCGTGACGTTTTCTGAGACACTTAAAAGTACAAGTGCCAAATTACCTCTTAATACACGCCAATTGATGTGTACACACGTACTATACACGAGGATTTGGTTACGCTCGTTAACTCTTCGGCGAAAATCTCCGCAGAAAATAAAAGCAACAAACTAAAACGACATTTGTAACCATTCGGGGTAATTTCTACCGAGCAAGTAAACAGTCGTGAAAAAGGAGAGGAGAATCAAGTATAATCAAAGTATAAGGAACGATATGAAAAATTTGGAAATCCTCCTACTTCGATACACTACTGGTTTTCATATTTCTTAAGTAAACTTCGGACCATTTTCTTTGAAAGGAATTTTCCTCTATATATACCAAATCATTCGGAGGCAAAAGAATTTATAAAAACACGGGACTTTGTTACAAAGGGAATTTTCCTTGGTGTAATAAATAAATCCTTTTGTGGGAATTAGAATTCCTCTGGTAAAGAAGACGATTACAAATTTAATATACAGTGAATGTCCCAATTACTAACACTGTTCTATTTATTGATACCTTTTTCAGATTTTGCCCCAACGACCAAAATCTAGCCTTAAAATTTATGAAGATCAGTTATAAGAGGATATATAAAATAATAAGTTTTAATTGATAGTTCTATTTTTAAAAGTATCAGTAATTGAGTCGGTCGCGAGGGACTATTCTCACTAAGATATGGGTACAAGTGATTGCAGATTTCATACGATTTCCGGTGATTTCAAAAATGATTTCAACAACTTTTGGCTTAACATTATTTCATATGATTCGTATACAAACTTATTTCAATAATGATTTCGAAGTCACTTAAATTTATACTATAAAGTAAAGGGCTATCCCGTTGAAAGATAAATAAATAAAAGAATAAAAAAATACTATTCATTTTAAAATTTCTTTGTAAATATAGGGAAGGATGGGGTATTGTCGTCACCTAAGCAACAAAAAATGCCTCTTGTTTTGCTTTATTAATAATTAAGATCATATTATCACAATCAGGTAATTGAAAAATTTCTTTTTGAGTACTTGCGCGGTCGAATCGCGGAAAACGAAATTCTTTGGTAGAATTTTCAAAGGTACTAGGTACTTGAAATATCATTTTGGAGCGGTATTCGTTGAATTCGATGCATAGTTTCTAGAAGATTAGAATTACAACACCCAACAAACTCAAGCTGAGCAATTGGCAACTTTAAAAAGTTTGAAATAATAAAGCCATAAACTGTAAAGCCTAAATACTACAAATCCAATCTGAGCGACTTGCATTTAAAAAATTTTAAAAAATAAAATCGTAAACCTGAAACCCAACTAATTCAAGCTGAGGAATTTGCAATTTAAAAAGTATAAATAATTAAACCACACCGTAAACCCTACATCCTAAATCTTAAATCCAACTAACCCAAGCTTAACAATTTAAAATTAAAAAAAGGTTTAAATAATAAAATCGCAAATCCTAAACCCTAAATTTAACTAACTAACTCAAGCTAAGCAACTTTTCAATAAAAAAGTTAAAATAATAAAACTTTCAACCCCTAACTCTGGGTCATAAACCCTAGACCCAAGTAACCCAAGCTGATGAATTTGAAATAAAATAACGGTTCAAATAAGAAAGCCGTAAATATTCCTTATACCCAAAAGCCAACTCACCCAAGCTCAACCATTTTTAAGTAAGAAAGTTAACAATTAAAAATTAACAATTAAATTCATATACCCAAAATCCAACTAACCCAAGTTGACTTATTTGGAATTTGTTACATGGGTTTCGATATTATGGTTTATGCTTTACTTCAATTAGTGTTAGTTTGGTTTTGGGTCTAGTGTTTACGGTTCCATTATTTAAATTTTTTACTCGCAAATTATTCAGCTTGGACTATAATTTTGTTTAGGGTTTGCGATTTAGTATTCAAATTTTTGTTCAATGTTTCAACTTGGGTTAGTAAGGTTTAGGGTTTTATTATTTGAACGTAATTAATTGTAAATTACTTAGTTTGGGTTAGTTGGGTTTAGGGTTTAGGATTTACGGTTTATTTATTTAAACCTTTTTATAATTTCATTTTGCTCAGCTTGGGTTAGTTGGGTTTTGGGTTTAAGGTTTAGGGTTTTATTATTTAAACATAATTAATTGTAAATTACTCAGTTTGGATTAGTTGGGTTTAGCGTTTAGGAATTGCGGTTTATTTATTTAAACGTCTTTATAATTTCAAATTTCTCAGCTTGAGTTAGTTGGGCTTTGGGTTTAAGGTTTAGGTTTATGGTTTTATTATTTATACTTTTTAAATCGCATATTGCTTAGCTTGGGTTAGTTGAGTTTTGGGTTTAAGGTTTAAGGTTATATTATTTGAACGTAATTAATTATAAGTTATTTAGTTTGGGTAGTTGGGTTTAGGGTTTAGGATCTACAGTTTTTTTATTTAAACCATTTTATAATTTAATTTTGCTCAGCTTGAGTTAGTTGGGTTTTGGGTTTAAGGTTTAGGGTTTTATTATTTGAACATAATTAATTGTAAATTACTCAGTTTGGATTAGCTGAGAAGAGGGTTTAGGTCGCATAGTTTTATTATTTATATTTACACCAATAGTTTGTTTTCTTGCAGCCACGCAAACCGTTGCGTGAGCCGCCGGTGGCCGTCGCCGTCCCCACTACTTTGTGTTTGTTGATTCATGTAGATAGAATATTATGTTTTTAATTTCAGCTGATTTCATGACTTCAAATGATTTCATATCATATATGACTTTGATTGATTTCAACTTGGCTGTACTTCAAATGAATTCACATGCTCTCAGTGATTTCAGATTATGATTTGATTTCACTTTGATATCTGGTTTTGATTTATTGAAGGGGGGTTTGTGATTTCACAGAGTGAATAGCCCCTCGGTCGTTCGTCCTCTTTAAGGTGTCAATAGACAATGGCCCCGCAATTTCTTTTTTCACAAATACTTTTAAAGCTTATTTGGTCTTGGTCGTGCGTGCTAAATCATGCTGGGTTTTCAAATCCGACGACTCGGCTTCGATTCTCGGTGTTCTGATGCTTTAATCTAAAATAGACGTTGATTGGCACTCATTTTGGAAACTGGTGCAACAACAAAATAAACAATAAATATGTTTAAAGTGATTAAAAGTGAATTAAACAAAAGTCGAGTCAACGTTCAATCAACAAAAGTTCGATCTTAACGCTTTAATAAAGTTTCACATTATATATATGTATATTACACTACAATAAGGTATGATTTACAGTTTGAATCACTCATAACCCTATTATTATATGATAATTTAGAATAAAATTAAATTTTAACTGCGATTGTAACACGACTACCTCTTTAAATATACACTAATCATAAGCAATGATAAAAGTAGTTCTAACACGAGAAATTTTGTTACATTACTTAATTCGAACTGGATGCATTTATATCCATCTCTTAATTAATATGAAATTTCCGCCTGTATTAAAAAATTTTTGGCTCATCACTGATCAAACTCCATAGATAATCGGATATTGCTATAAATGTTACATAATATTAGTCACGATTACTAAATGAATATATTATTATCTATATAATTAAAAGAATGAGGGCAAATCTTGCTTGGCAAGCTTTGACCATGCGCCCAAAACAGATAAAGTGTACTCGTATTTCAGGGATGGTCGATGACTCAAGCAGTAAACGCGTACCTTTTAAGACTGAGGCCAAAGAAAGACTTTTTTCACGAGACCACAAAACTTTTTATGTTTAAAAGCAATCATTCTGAAAAATTAGATACTATCAAAACAAATACTATCTTTAATTTTATCGTTGTAAACCTCAAAATCTTGATCCTACTGCACGTCGCAATAAATCATTATTTTCAATACCGTATTTATTAAAGGAACTTTGATCGTCACAAGATAAAACTGACATGATGAACGAAATTTTTTTTCCGATGGTTATTCGACTCCTTTTGACATGTATTACAAAAAGAGTGGAGCACTTTTTCGTTAAAATTTCAGATATTATTTTTTTTAAAGATCCAATCGATTTAAAAAAAAATATTTTTCACGTAGTGACCGGTGGTGGTTAGTATTTATTATTGGTATATTGACGAAACTTTTCTCGATTCACATTGGATATTTATGATTATCTTATACATTCATTTGTAACTACTATCATTGCTTAAGGGAAGAAGCTACCGACTTTTGGTCAAAAACTAGATTTTTTTTAATGTGGTAAAACACTTTTTTTAACCCTTTTTCTTTCGAAAGTAAAAGGTTATACACGAAAACTAATTTTTTTTTCGATTTATTTGAAGCTGTAGAATTTGTGTACACCTATTAAAATTCCAAAATTTGTATCATTGTTTTCATGAATTTTTTGGTACGTTATACCTATAAATTATAAAAAAATGTTATGATGTAATTGTTATTTGTAGGGTCTCTTGTATTTAAAAATAAGATTTTAAGAACCATTATATAAACAAAAATAAAAAAGTTAGAGATCTTAAATTATTATTTTACTAGTATTACCATTTCAAAATTTCGCGCGTGTACCTTTTCAAATCTCAGTACACTGCAAAAAATCCTCTTGTATATTTACTACTCTGAAAGCTGGAAATAAAAAGTCCTAGTCTGAGTGTAATGTTTTTACTAGAAAACTATATATTTACAAGCGACGTTGTAAATTTACGTGCGACGGTGTAAGCCGTGATGTTTGAGGTTATGATGGCTAATTTCTTCACACTTTATACTCGAATAAAACGCTTTATTGGCTATACCTTTTTCTTTCAAGTGACTGTATAAACATTTTCGGGATTATCCCTTATTGTATTAGCCAAAAAGTATCCAAATTTTGAGTAAAACTGCATTTTTGCATTCGTCTTACATTTTTACCTAATACTACTTTGAATATAGTACTTTTATTAGATTTTAGAACTTTTACTAGATTATTGTAAATTTACAAGTTTCTGTAACTTTACAGTGACTGTAAAATTACTACACTCAGAGTAATATTAATTTTCCAACTCTCAGACTAATAAATTTACAATTTTGTTTGTGAATTTACAACGGCGGTGTAAACCTACTAC
Organism: Gastracanthus pulcherrimus; assembly: GCA_949152435.1. Taxonomy (NCBI): domain Eukaryota; kingdom Metazoa; phylum Arthropoda; class Insecta; order Hymenoptera; family Pteromalidae; genus Gastracanthus; species Gastracanthus pulcherrimus. Next base: position 127,445,632 of record OX424574.1, read on the forward strand.
ATTCAATGTAGGGTTTTTACAGTAGCGTTGTTTTCTTACTACTCTGAAACTAGTAATAGATCTACAATTGCCGTTGTAAATCTACGAACGATTTTTTACAGTGTATAGCATGTTTTGTATAGGACGATATCGATATTACCGACGGAGCGATAATAGCATGTTTACTTTTATGAGGAAAATATTTTGTCTTGACAGTATAAACATTAGATCGAAAAGTATATTATCGTATTACAAATTGATTAAATCATGGAAGTATTATAGTTTTATAAGTAATTTGACTGTTAGAAGAGTCGATTTCTTTGTGCCTTCTTTTCGTTTTCAGCAAAACCAGCATATACAATCAACGGACTCACAGTAAACAATATTGTTTTTTAGTGAAATGTTGAATGTGAAGGCACTTTACCAATTGTCTGGTAAATTACACAATTCTGAAAGATAAGTCTTTAATTGTTGTACATAATGTTTAAATTGTTTACACTTTGCAATTATAGTTTTGCATAAATTTTACTTTAGTGACCTAAATCTTTTCAGGTTATATGAGTGACATATTTAATGTCAAAATAGTTACTTACTTCCATAAGTAAAATAGTCATAGATTTGATGCAGGTTTGACGAATATAAGCTCAGCACGCTGTTACTCAACTTTGTATTTTCAGCCCCTGTGCGTAGCCTCCTGGGTACCCAAATCAATGAAGTAAGATTGTACAGGGTAAATACATACTCTCTTTATGTATGACAATATGACAGTGGTGAACATTAATATCCATAAGTTGTAGGTAAATAGATAAAGATTGATCATGCTATTTTTATTCATATTTATGTTTAAACTCATTTTTCTCAAAACTTAATTTTCATAATTTACTTTGTAAGCCTGCGCTACAGTTCTCCATGAATCAGGCTGAAAATGTTTGTACTTTCTTTTAAACATATTTTGAACAAATTTAAAGAGAGTTTTTTTAATATTACCTAAAATATCATTTTTTTTTTAAATATAAGTTAATACTAAAGTACTGCTTATATCACAAACAATAAATTGCTCATACGGAATAGTACCTCAGAATAGTTCGAAAATTTTATTTGAAAATATTGCTCTTTAAATGTCTCAATGTTAGGATGAAAAGTACATCAAATATATGTCTGTTTTTACGGGTTTTTTCAAAAGGGCTACTTCAAAGGGTAGTGAATTTGAACAAAACCAGTGTAAAATGTTATCTTTTTCTATATTATAACATGTTTGTAAAAAAAACATTTTTCTTTTCTAAAATTAAAGGATTTTAGTGTTTGCTGTATCTTCTTCCCTTAATCTTAATTAAACTGTGGTATACGAAACTTGCTAAGGGGGTCACTTGACGATTATCAAAAATTATAAATCTATTACATACAGTATACCTCACCTATTTTGATGACTCAGAACCCAAATCCCTCATCTATTTTTATTTGGCCAGATATTAGTTATTTATTGTTTATACAGAATAAACTAAAAATAGAATCGTACACAATTGTTCTTAAATCAAAACAAAAACTCCTAATACATACAAACAAGCACTTGCTAATCAGCTAAACTGTCAGTTTTGATCAAATACTAATTAAAATAGTCGAGAGAAAAGTAGACGATAAGATTAAAATAGAGGGAATGCTAAAATATATGAGGGGTAACACCTTGGTCGGTCAAAACAATTGATTTTCTTTGGGTTCTCATAAAAGACGCGTTGTGATGGTAAAAAAAGGTTATGCTACAAGTATTATAGAATCATGCTTTGAAACCTTAGAAATCAAAATGTGTATGAACGTGTGTTTGTGTGCGTGTATGTGTGCATGTGGTGAAAATTGCAAAATAAAAGCATAATGTTATGTCAGGTTTGTAGTAACTTAAATTTTTACAAATATTCATATTTTAAACTCGATTGCTACTTATATTTAAAAAATATATTCTAAGATCTTATCTGAATGCATGGTTACTTACGATTCCACCAAATGTTATACAATAAATGTACTATTCTAAATAATTATTTGTTAAATATAAGTTAAATATGAGTTAAATAATGTTAATTATGCACATGCACAGAGACAATTTTCTAATAAAAATGATGACGAAATTAACAGTAAAAATTACCGTGAATGGCTATGAAGTTGGAACACTCCAACTTTCCGACAGTTTTTATTGATATTTACGATAAATTTGACCGCACTGAAGGGTAAAATTTGCCTGCCGCAGAGTAAAAATTCCCTATACGAATCTTAGAGAAAACTAATAGAATAGTGGAAGATATAAAGTTACACAATAAAATGGATGGTAAAATTTGTGTGAATTATTTTTTAGAAATGTGGATTTTCTGCCAATTGTTATAGTAATATCATTAATACTTACCCTGGTAGAAAATTATCTAGTTTTATCGAGGCCCTCGATTATTTCCTTGGCAAACTAGAGAGATCTACATAGTTCTAGATTAATTTTCTACCAGGGTAAGTAAGTATATTTATACCCATTTATATTTTACAAATCTTACAAATTTTACCATTCAGTGCAGTAAAATTTATAGTAAAATATGAGTAAAACGTGCCGGAAAGTCGGAGTGTCCCAGCTTTATAGTTATTTACGGTAATTTGTACCATGAATTTTGTTATAATTTTTATTAGAAATTTTTAATTTTGACAAAAGTCTGGCTTAGTGACCAAGCCAGACTTCCTTCAGACTTCAGACAGACTTTCGCTAGACCTATTGAGCCAGACCAATGGCATACGAATCTATTTTACTCGAGTAACCAAAGATTTTATACACAAATATTCTCTCAAGACATGCGTACCTAAACTGGACTTGAAAAGAGCATACATATATTGAGAATGAAGAAAAAATTAGCATGCGAGAGTGCCCGGGGATTAAAGCGCGATACATATTGTAAAGCACGTGGTGAGCGAGCGAGCAAGAAAGCTCAAGCGGCCGACTAATAATGAGAAGCAATACATCGGTTCCTCCGCGGGCTCCTGGTGCTCCTCGGCCCAGCTCCATATCCATATCTCTATTGGCAATTATCCGGCTGCTTGGTCGCGTTCTGTTGCTCGCATTGTGGTCGTCGCGCGCTACTGGTGTCTGCTCCGACGAGGTCAAGTTGGCTCTGTTTTCGGCCGCATATACACCTGAAGCTGGCTGCTCGAAAACCGGCTTTTTAATGCAGGGAATTGTCGGCATTGTCGGCATTGTCGGCATTGTCGGCCGGCAGTGGCGTAGCCGGTGGCAAGCGAGCGAGCTTATTATCCGCATTTATTTGAGCGGCCGTCTCCTCGTTTGCCCCCTCGGCGCACTTCCTGTCGCTGCCGGTCCCCGCATGCATGGCTCATGGAATAATAGTCATTAACGTCAGGTAGGATTCCGATGATCAAAACGCTCGCTCTCACTCAAGCTCTCGTGAGCTGCATGTGCTGCTGCCGACGCGTACTGCCGACAGAGCTGACCCACGGTGCAGCTCGTTTGCGCACTTTTTCTCTCTCTCTCTCTCTCTCTCTCTCTCTCGCTCGCTGCTCCGCAGGCCTCTTGACGAGAGACGAGAGACGAGAGACGAGAGACGAGCTGCGAGCGCGTGCACGTGTGTACGTGAGCCAGCCCTGACCTTGCGCTATACCGCCGCCATCGCACGGCTCTCCAACTTTTCTGGAATGTAAAGGACGCTGCTCTTGCTACTCCTCGCACACGTGCACTTGATTCAGGAGACGGCAAAACTCTCGCTTTCATTCGCAGCTCAACAGTATCGCTAACTATACCCTACGTGTCGATTCTGCATAATATTAACCTTCGAGAAATTCCACCGCGAGCACCGGCCTCCCCGCTTAACTAATTGCACTCATTTGTGCGTTTCTCTGGCCCGCAACGACTTTCGGAATTGGCTGCGTTCTTTTTTCAACATTTTTTCAACATTTTTTCACTATCAACACATGAAAATTGTGCCAGAGTAACATTGAACCTGAAAAATAATTCAAATATTGCGAGCCAAAGTCGTTCGAGGCTGCAGTATCGAAATACTTGTATTGCATCCGCTCACTTGAGTCGTCGGTTAAAATAGGGCAAATTGTGGATGATAAGTCAAAGCGCGAAGATCGAAATATTCAGTAGGTGTGTAGAGCGGAGACTGGAGAGGCAGGTTCGAATTGCCGGATGAGCTACATATAACATTACACGCCAAGTTAAATTGGCAAATGTGAATCGTCCTTAACGAGCGCCGGTCGGTGGCTCTCGCGCGCACTGCACTGCACACAGGACGTGAGCGTGATCCCTTTGTCGGGGTACTGCACTATCTGCACCTTCTGACCTACGCTACGCTACACCCGCAAAGCCCGCCTCGAGAGCGAGGAAAATCCTTGACGAATAATGCTAAAGCCCTCTCTCGTAATATCTGGCCTGGCCTCCTTTTAAACAATACAACAGTATCATTCTGGAGTTGCAACTTGCAGCTGCGCAGCATTGCCTTTGTACAACTCGCTCTTCTCACTCCTTGCCTGCATTATGTATACACTACACAGTACACACTCTAATCTACGTGGCCGAGTATATTTAGTTTTACGGCTTTGGAGAAGGTATGGTTTGGAAAAGTCTTAATGGATTCTTAATGAGGGCCGTATAAAGGGCTGCAACGAGCAGCTGATACGCGCGGGCTTGGACCTTTTTTTCTGCCACAGCGCGCGACGACTGTAGCGTGCAGCTCTAAAGTGTTGAAGAAACGATCGGGGGGCTCCAGAAATTATTGGGATTTATTTTTGGCTGATGGACCGCGCCTTTACACATCGCCCAACCATTTTCCGAGCATTTTTCTTACTCCAGGGAGTTGGACGCGCACGCGGACGCGTTTATTTCCGTAACGAATGATTTGCTGCTAACGTCGCAGCACGCGGCGACAATCCACGCTCCACCCTCATAATTAATTAGCTGACATATATCATTCGACTGCTGTGTAGATCGTTGCAGCTCGAAAGAGCCCTTCCTAGCCTATTTATTTCCTCGATACTTTTTTCTTACGAAACGAAAACCAAAAAACTTATAGATTTTATTTACACTACAGTAGCTTTCATCCTACGAACTGAGAGACAATAATGCTCAGTAAGAAAGTAAGAATGCTGGATTTTCAAACAAAAGGTCTTTAATGCATGTTATACATGTGAAGGGGCTTTCTTTGGACTTTAATTGCTTTTGACTTTCAAAGCAATTTCCGTCTTTAACTCGGCAGCTTCATGCCTACATGCCTCCATCTCTTCTCTCCTGAGAAAAGACGAAGCAATGCCGAGTAGCGAGGAGCTCGGTAATAAGCGCTTGACGCGCAGTCGCGTAATTGCATGAGAACTGAAACACTGCAAAGGGAAGGATAATAGAACTGGACAAATCTCTTAGATATTTTCCAATTAAGCGCAGCGGCGAGATATTCAAGTTCCATTCGGAAAAAGGAGAAGTAGCGTATTGTGCATTGCGCAGGATGTAATATAATGTCCGGGTGCCGGGATTGAAAATCATCTTTCTCACTTGTGATGGGATAATATTGTAATCGGCGAAGAAGGAAAATCAATCTTCATATTTGTCAATGCGGACACGTCAATGAGGGTCGAATCTCGTCTTTTAAGGAAGGTTCCACTGCTAGAGTCCTAGAGTATGTGGAGCCAGCATGGCAAGCAAGTGTCAAAACAGATCGGCCGGCCACTCGAGAGCAAGGCCTCGAGTGCCTCGACCGCCAGCTTCCAGGATATTGGCTATTACAAGGGCGCATCAGCCGCGGTGGCGACACGAGGGAGCTTGTATGATGTATCCTGCGCACAGTATACAGATCCGCAAGCGCTCGCGCGCCCGTCACTTTTCCTCAGCGTCTCGTGGCTTTCTTCTTCGGCTCTTGCCCCGCAGAGCCGCGGGGAGCTGCTTAAGGCGCCTTAATGAAGACTGACAGGCTTCCCACGCGACGACGATCCTTTCCCGCAATATGCGCCGAGATAACGCCTCCATAGTCTCTTCATTCACTTCTTCGCCGAGATCATCGACGGATGTCGACACGCGTCACGAGAAGCTCACACATGCCTGCTCCCCGAGTCTCTTTTTCCATTTGTTTTTCATCTCGTGGGGATTACACTCCTTCTTTTTCTTCTTCTTCTTCTTCTTCTTCGTTCTCTTCTATGCTACTTTTTGTTTTTTTTCGACATCTGCGATAAGATTAGTCGGCGGGCCTCCCTCTCTATCTCTATATTCTTACTAAAGTCATTTTTTTAATGGACGGCATAATTAATTAATGCACCTCTTGCATCATATAGCTGCTCCTGCTGCAGTTGATACCAGAAACTAGTTTCGGCGCTTAGAGCCCAGGGATGAAACGTGTATGCGCGACTTTTTCATTATTTTCTTGAGCTGCGCCAGCTGACATGCGACGTGATAAGTGAACGAGGACAAATTATGATTGATTAACGCACGTGCGTCTTGCTGTCTCGTATCGCTAATTAAACGCGTCTCGTCTAGTTTCCGGTACACGAGCGAGCAATATTCGGCGGAACACATATATACAAACGTCAAGCAAAAAAGGCGATAGGCATTTTCCGTCGAATTATCGGCCGCGGAATATTAAAAAAGAGAAAGAGAGTTAGAAAGTAGACATACGAGCCAGCGAATTTTCCCTCCACTCGGGCAAAACAAATCCTATATTTCTTTCAATATCGTGTACAAATAACATTTTTCCGTCCGTTTATTAGAGGCTTTTGCCGATCATCGACGGTTCTGCGATTTATTCGCGGAAATAAGCGATAGCGCGGTTTATTAGCTCCGATCGAAAAGCTGTGCGGGGTAGCGGTAGTCGGTGGCGCGACGCCCGAACCCCCGGCAGTCTCAATGATCATATTGTGAAGAGGTCGCGCAAGCTTGCGGAGTAATTAAAATTTTTTGCCTTTCACGTTTGTCGAGTGGCAAAATATATATATATATATATATAATACGCGCTCGTTCGCTCAACTCTTTCTCTCTATAGACTTGACGCCGTAATATGTACGCTTTTTTGCAAGCCTTTTTTAGTGCACCCGCGCACCTAACTAACTCCTCGTGCACTCGTGCCGTGGCCCGGCCGGTTCTAGCGCCACAGACGATCGAGCCTCGGGGATTCCCGATAATTGCAAGATCGATCTACCGCTCTATTTCTTTTTCCTCTCCCTCTTTTCGCTATTTTGTCTCTGCTAGCGGCGGTCCGTGTATGCGTCTATGTGTCTGGCTGTGTGCTTTCCGCGGCGGAAGCTCATCCAGCCTGCGCATTACGCTTCATCAGACGGCCAACATTATTTAACCGGTTGCAGCAGTTAAAGTATATACCTATATAGGCGGGAGCCGAGCGCACCTCTATTGTTTTTCTTGCGCGCGCTTTGCCCGCGCGACTCTCTCCTCCTTCCGCACATTCCGTTTTCTCGCGCTGTACCGTTATCTACTACGTGCTCTCCGTCTTTCTCGATATACCTGCGGAACTACGCCGTTTTCTTTCTCTCCTTCTCTTTCTCTTTCTCTTTCTCTTTCTCGTTCTCTTCCTCTCCTCCCCCCTCCCCGATCCCCGCTCCGCGTCCTTCTCTGTCTCCAGCACGTTGCTCCTAGAAAGTGGAACCGACAGTTACGAAAATCGATGTCGATTCGGCAGCTCGCTGGTGTGGCAACCGAGCGCGCACCAGCGTCAAATCCCAGAAACGGTGAAAATCTCGAGCCCCCTGTCCTGCCTGCCTGCCTGCCTGCCGTTTCATAGACAAAAATATAATCTCACCGGGAAATTCGAAATTAAACGGCCCGGCAACGCAATATCGGATGAACATACCGCGAATATCTATGAGCATGAAAACGGAAAATTATTGCATTTCTTTGCTCCTTTGCCTACGATATAAGCTCTACGAAACGGACGACTTTATCCTTATTGAATTTCAACATTGATTTCTACGATCCAGAACACATTTATTTTTTATATACAAATCAGACTAAAATTAATGTTACATCTTATAAAATCAGAAATACACATCAGGTGCAATTTCAATAAGTTCAGGCATGCATTATTAAATAAGTAATTTATTTAACTGATGGTACATGTCTGAACACTAGCGCCGTTACCTCAATACTTCACAAATAGCAGACATTTCATGAGAAAGTTACAGGCAGAACTTTACCAATTCAATGAATAGGATGTTTTATTATTTACATAAATGACTGTTGGAAAGCTATGCAAAATCTTTTAAAAACACACAGAATTTTGCGAGACTAAACATGCAAACGCACGATTAATGTATATTACATTTGGGATTCCAGAAATTTCATTAAAATTGTTTACACAAAGTTTTGTGGAATTTTCTACGGAAACCTTTGAAAAAGCTGAGCGTTTTATTCGCCGGTGTATAATTATATATTGACAGGGATTTTTCCCGGTATATCATATGGCATTTTGCTTATACTTCCGTCTTTTTTTTTTAAATCTGCAATCCTACGCAATCCCAAGCGTAAAAGCTGCCGACAGAATTTAATAGGATTTACTTACGGTAGAAAAGCCGTTTCAACGTCTGCATGTGAGATTCGTATTTTTAATCGGCGATTTTTTAGCCAATACAGCCAAAGCACTCATTTAATTCCCAGGCAAATGCCCGGAGAGCATTGGCATCGATTTCATCAAGTGTTTCCGCAAATATCCGACTAAAGTTTTCGCGGTCAATATTTTCGCGGCCCAACGCTATCTCCTACTGCTGCTGCAGCTGCTTCAACTGCCGTTCTGTTGTGCGTGTTTAATTTGCGCGTTATTTAATTACCACGTACTCGATGATGACATAACTTGATTATCAACATAATTGGAAAACAATTTTTAATAGCTGTGCCGCGCAGACGCTCTAATTAGCTCGTAACTCGCAACGACGCCTGATTAAATGAAAACTCTCGGCTCAAAGCCCAACTTTACCATAAAAATGAACTTTGAAATTGTTGTATTGTTGAATATACTAAATTTTGACATATAATATGTTCTATAAGGTTTATCTGGAATGTATTAGGAAGCGGGAACAGCCGACGATTATCATAATTAATCATAATTAATCATAAGTAATCATAAGTAATCATAAGTAATGATAAGTAATGATAAGTAATCATAAGTAATCCTTGCTTGTACAATCGAAAGTTCGTAAAAGCGAGCCCAGCTGACTTTCAAAGAAAATATTTTCAAACCATTGCGTTTCAAGTATGAGAATGATATAGGACGTCGAGCTCGTTAAAGTGCGACAGTTGATCGTTATTGTAGAATGTGTGTATCGTGCAGGAGGGTGAGGAAAATCCGTATTATAAGTAATTTATTGATTTTTCAATAAATAAGGTGCGCTTCGTGGCTAGGAAAGTCCTCACCGATGCGGTACTGTTCCAGCGGTCTAATGAGACCAAGGCTGTAATTTGAATGGTGCTCGCGCGCCTGCGCATGCAGATATAGAATCTGCATAGAATTAAGAGGTAAAAAGCCGGCTATATTGTATGCGAGAGGCCGAACAATAGGAATCATCAATAAGCCAGGCGACCGAGAGAAGATAAAAGCGCACAAGTGAAAGATATCTCTCGCGTTTTCCATCTCGGCGCGATGCTGCAGTGTAAAAATGGAGAGAAAAAAAGCGTGTAATGACGAGCTGTGAGCGATAAAGCCTAGCAAGTATAGTCGCGAAAGCCTAACACAATGATATAGCGATGTATGCACATGAAGCGAGGATAGTCTCCGATGTCTCTCGCACGTGTGTGTGAGCGCGCGCGCACGTCGGTTGCGGCCAGGCATATAATCGATCAGCCAATCGCGCGTGAGAAAGTGCGTTCTCTTCTACTATCTTTCATCTGCTGCGTGACATAGGTATATAGGCAGCCAGGCAGCAGTTTCACTTTCCTTTTTACCCTTACCCCTGCAGCGATCGTCTCTCTTTGTCGCTCTGAAGCGACAGGTCCGCGAAGCGAGACGCGAGACCTTCCCCTTCTTTTCCCTCTCTGGGCTCTCGTCTTTCCTAATTCATCCTGAATGTCAGGTGGGCAATAGAGACGAGGACGAGGACGAGGAGGCGGACGACTTGAGTTAAGGCTCGATGATGCCGGGGCAGAAGCAAGATAAGGAGGAGACGCGCCGATAATGAACGCGAAGCAAGAAACTCGTGCAGTCTGCAGTTGATTCCTGCTGTCGGCGGCCTCCTCCCCAGCTAACAGCTAACAGCTGAAAAGTAACAAGTAATAATCGCCATCGTAAAATAAGCATATAAAGTTTTGCCGAGAGAGAAAAATGCTCCTTAGGTTGGAAGGAGTTTTTGTGTAGCTCGGCGCGCCGCTCTCTTTGAGCAAGCGAATAAGAAAAAAAAGAAGACCCAGGGCTGGATTGCCGGGAATGAAGCTTGGAGCGGGGGAGTTTTTCCTGAAAAGCAATTCCCGCGGCCGATTTGGCTATTCCGAGCGATTGTTACGGTAGTAAGGGAGGCAAGGGAGGCAGACAAGTAAGCATGTACGGTATGGTATGTAATATAATGGTGTAGGGGAGATGACGGCCGCGACTCGGCGCCCGCGCCGCTTGCACGCTTGGCTTCTTGGCTTCTTCTTCTTCCCCGCGCGGAAGCGCAGGGCGAAGAGCATGTCACAGGAATTACGAGGGACGTCGTGCGCCAAGAAGGAGCGAAAAAAGAGCGACAGGAGAGCGGCCGATCGGAGTCTGCGGCAACAGCAGCAGCAGCAGCAGCATACTCCACGGCTCTCATACTCATAATGATATAGTCTCGCGCCGCTAATGCAGCCACTTGGCTCACAACAATATAATATGCCTCGGCTGGCTCCAGCTAACGGGCTCTTCTGTCTCGTCCGACCTTCCAGCTCGCAGGCACGCACGCATGGCGCACGGAGCAGGAGCACGCACAAAGCGACCTTACCAAGCTTACCAGCGCAGGAGCATTATACCTATTGAGTAGGCTATGCCTTTCCTTCCTCGCCTGCGTCCCTTTTTCGCCCCTAAACAACTTTCCAACTTATTCCAATTTCTCTCCTTTCACGTTTATTCACGACAGCTCCAACACCTTTGACCTTTAACCTTTAACCTTTAATCAACATAAAAAAGGAAAAACCAAGTCTTAAGTCAAGTAGCGCAATTATAGCCGTAAAACCTTAAATTCTTAAGTCTCGGTTCAATTACTTGCAAGAACCTTTAACATGTTCAAGTAACCGCGCACAGTTGCTCTAGCTACATTTGCGGTTGTAATAGTAGCGCCGCTATGTAGCTACCTATAGGACAGAACTGCGCTTGTAAGCCGTATAATTTGTGTCGTACACGCTACGGGTTTACTATAAAACGCGGAAATTCCAGGAAAAGTTTGTTAATAATTTTGATGCCTTGGCGAGATCGGTGCACGCGTTTTAAACTTGTATATTCTTTTCTTTTCATACGTAACGGAGCTGTTTATCCGTGCACCTGCTCGTTATTGAGACTTTTAAAGTCGAGCTGCAACAACGGCTAATGCGTATAATGTGTGTATTTACTTTGCAGCCGAATTACCGTAGCCCTGTCTGTTTTGTTTTATAAATCGTAAAAAGCTTAAAAATAGCCGCCGCGAATCGTCGTTATAATTTATCGGAATGTATTATAAAGTTGAAAAAAAGGCGCTGCCTCTGCTTCGGTTCTTTGGGAGAGAAAAATTGAAGAATAAAACTCGAGTTTTATGACAGAGTTAAAAGTTACGAGGCCGTAATTCACGTTTCTTTAGGAAAAATGCTGGATGCAGAGTCAGACGGGTGTGCTTGGGAGCAGTTTAAAAAAAGCCAGAATTTCGGCAAGACGCTGCTCGTGATGGCCGCGGTAGACGAAAATATGAGCTCGAGGCAGCAGCAGCGGCAGCAGCGGCAGCAGCGGCAGCAGCGTATGTTTAGAATCCTTGGGGCAATAAAGCGCTGGCGAGTCCGTATACGCGCGAAAGCAAAGCAAACAATTTATCGCTCAATATCTTACAAAGAAAGCACGAGCTGCAGCAGGAGCAGCAGGAGCGGCAGCCGTTGCACGCGCGTGAATGACTCGGGGATATTCCGACGAAGAGTATCCTCCATATCGTCGGCGTATAACTACGCCATTATTCTGTCATTCGGCGAGTTATTGCCCGGATAAAAAAATCTCTCCACGCGGACTTTCCAGCGCGCGCAGATAATGTGGCGATTTCTCGCGCGCCATTTTCCTTTTCCCGCTGGACTCTATAATGTACGCAGGCGCGTGCCGCGTGCGCAAGATAGACTTGATAAAAAGCGATTGTGCGTCTGCGAGCCTGCAAGCGAGCCGCGCGATAAATTAAAACGACGCAGCTCGCGCCGAGAGCCGAGAGAGAAGAGAGAAGGCAGTCAGTAAAATACGAGCCTCTTAAACTATTTCATCGGAATGCGGAACGGCCGGATTTCGAGAAAACTTTTCTCTGTCCATGCGTCTGTCGTCCACCTCTCTCTTATCGCAAGCGCGCTATCCCTCTTTCTCCAAATGAACTTTCAATTTCGCAAGCTTTAGCTAAAACTTTGGCGCAAAAAGCCTCGGCGGACGGCGTCGAAAAAGAAGAAGAAGCCGCTCGAGACGAAGGAAGAAAATGTATACTGCGATATAAAGTTCAGGGTCGTGCGCGCTCAAACTTTACTTCGCGACATAAAAGCGCCTTGCAGCAGCAGCAGCCGTTGAGTCTCTCGAGACTCCGAGAGCGAGCAGCCACGAGGAGGAATCTCGTATTTCGCTCGGCGTCGACTCACTCTATTGGACTCAATGACAAATTGACACGGCGCCTCGTGAAAAACGTGAAAAATAATTGGATACGCGTCGAATGGCGCCCTTTTTATCTTTCAAAAAAGGAAGAACTTGTACGCACGAGCAGCTGCGATATCTCCTCTTATTATTTACGGAGTTGCTCTCGTCTGGCGTTGCTGAGCTGCTGCTTTTCGAATGCTATTCGATAATCCCACAGGGCTCAATCTCTCTTTCAGGTCTTTTTTCGTTTCTGCCGGCTCGACTCCTTTCGCCCTTTCCTCGAGAAATTATCCGCGTTTGAGCGAACTGCTTTTAATAGCTGCTGCACTGGCTGCGAGTGCGTAAAAGAGAGTAAAAAAAAAGAAGAGGTGCGCGAAATGATGCCGACAATGAAGAGCCGAGGCGCGATAATTAATTGTGCCCAGGAGCCAGAGCAGAAAGCCCGTACAGGAAAGCCGAATTTTTAATTAAGGAAAAATAAACTTCCACCTCTTGCAAGCAGAGCTCCGCCCTTTATTCTCTCCTTCTGCTTTCCTTTCCTTCCTCCTACGTCTCTCGCTCTCATAATCCGACAGATGCGTGATATTTACCTCCCTAATGGCCTTAATTATCCTGCGCCGCACCAGTCGACCAGTTTCCAGAAAATCATTTGCCACGCGCTCATTCAATGCCACGAAACAAATATGCAGGCCCACAAAAAATTGCTTGAAAGTTCAATTCATCGCGTAAAAGTGAGAAACAAAAACGCTCATTAAAATTGGACAATATCCATGAATATTTGATTTTTCGTACAGAAGACCAATCAGAAACATGTTGTTGTTGAAGAAACTTGTATGCGTTAAATAAGAAGAGAGAAGAGCTGCACGTGCATGCAGCTTGTTGAATGTTGGCAAGAATCTTGAATCGAGAGCGATAGAGTTTCCGCTGACTCGAAAACATTTACTTTGGCTCGTGTTTCTCCGGGTGGTGAAATTTAAATATCTGCGCGAGTGCGGGAGAGAGGGATAAAAGTTATGAAAGATAAGAGAGAGAAAAGATTGTCCTGTGAGAGGAGGCGTGCGGTAGGCGGCTGCACATAGAGTATCTACCGATGGATTCTCATCTCTGGGCGAAGGGGCGCGTGCGAGAACAGAAAACTACGACAAATCGGGCCTTTTAAAGCGCCTCTCTTTCGCTCCAGCCGCAGGCTGCACGGCTCGAGAGTCCTCCCTCCCTCTCGCGCGCTTCTAGGTATACGAGTAGGTACACAGAGAGACAGCGAGCGAGCATGCAAATCGTCCGAGCGAGAGAAAGAGAGGCGAAATCGAGAGGCTATCGCTTTCATTGGGTCGATCGGTGGCGCTGCAGGAGAGATCGTGTCGCTTCGCCACCGGCGCCGCTGCCTTGCTCTCTTTTACGCGCGGGAGACAGAGAGAGAAAAGAGAAGAGAGAAGAGAGAAAAGAAAAAAGAACCTGTCGCTCTGTTACGTACGCCGGGGAGCCGCGAGCTGCGCACCAGTCTGGGAAAAACGGGGAGCGATTGAGATGTCAGCGCTCTACACGAAACTCCACTTTGCCGAAGGGATTTCGTGTTTTTGCGCCCCGGTCTCAGCCTGTCTGTGTGTGCATGTGCATGTGCGTGTGCTCGCATAGAGGAGAGACGGAGAGGAACGGGAGGGCGTCGTTGAATATTAATACGGAGAGAAATGAGCCGCTGTGAAAAATGATAGAGAGAGAGAAAGAGCCAAACGACAACCGGTTCGACTTCTCTACTTCACCGAGCCTCGCCTCCTGCCTCGCTCCGCTCTTTGCCCCTTTTTTTCCATCGCAATACACTTATACACGCGGCACAGAGCAAAAGCCGCATTCCCAAAAACGCCGGAACGCCGGAACGCCGTCTATAAAGAACATGGATCGATCGTCCCATTTGGCACACGCACGAGTAGCGGCCGAGTGCTTTCTTCTTCTCCTTCTCCCCGGCGCATCTGCACACTCGCGCACACAAACACGCGTCCGCATAAACGAGAGAGAGAGAGAGAGAGAAAAGCGTTGGCGCGACAATGTTGCCACGTCGAAAGTCCCGACAGGTTTAGCGGCCATGTTTCGCCTTGCTTGAGGCCTGCGCTTGCGAGCCAGCCAGCTGAGAGGTATTAAACGTAAGTAATCCAGGCGCGCAATTGCGACGGGATGGTGGTCCACTCGTGTCCACACGCGGAATGGCTGGAATCCCAATGTGCTCGTCTTCTTCTCGATACGCGATCTTGCCGAAATATAGAAAAAGAAGCATGTCTTCGTCTTCTTCTTTTTCTTCTTTTTCTTCTTCTTCTTCTTCTTCTTCTTCTTCTTCTTCTTCTTCTTCTTCTTCTTCTTCTTCTTCTCCTTCTTCGACGCGATCCTTCGCTCGGTACGGCGCGCGCATAAAGAGCACCCGAAACTTCATTAACAGCTCGTGTATATTTATTTTCGTATATAACGAGGGAAACTTATTGTCGGCATCAATTACGCGGCTAGTCCAAAGCTTATAAAATCACGGGCTTTACACGTGTCATCTCTTAACGCAAAGCAAAAAATTACCGACCGTTTATTCTGGATTTTTATGTATCCGACTTTATTTAAAGATTTTTAGGAAAAAAGTATCCAAATGCCCGACGTGGTAGAGAGGTCTCGGGGCGAGTAATTAATTCTGCAGCCGAGTGCGGAGAAAAAGGGGAAGGGTAGCGAGGGAATAGGGGAATCGGGAAGCTGCGGAGGGAGAGAGAGGGAGAGAAACCGAAAGTTTTATGAGGATCTCGGCACTCTTGAATTTTCCTGGCGCCGAGGCAGGCGAAAAGAGAGAAGAGAGAAGCCCGCCTCTGTTTATTTTCGATGTGTCGCGCGCGCCTCCGTTCTTTAATCTTCCTCCCGTGAAAACAAACCGGAGGCGGGAAACGAGATGACGTCTCGCGCGCCACTGCACCAACAGCGGCATTTCAATTATTTTTATTTGTGCTTTGCTCCCTGTCAAATAGTCCTAAATTTGATATCGAAGATTACTGCTGCACAAACACGCTCCCGTTTATTATTTGAACGAACGTTGCTGTGATTATTTTTATTGCCCGAGGTATGTACTGTACGGAAAACGGGGCGGAACGGCCGAGAGTAAAAAGGTCCAAATTTCAGTTGAAAATCCAATACGCGCGTCTGGCTGGATCCGTTCGGCGGGGAAGTTGGTTTATACGTCGTAAAAAAGGCCCGCCATGCACGTAGCTGTGTGTGTATTCGCAGAGCGCCAACTAGATTAATTTTGCGTTGTGTTGCGCGGCCGCGTCCCTCAAATATTGCCACATAATACACGTACCGATAAATGATGTTTGGCCGTGCGCTATTGCATTGAACATTTAAGTGAATTTAATATTTGCTCGGAAACTACGAAAACTGCAGCACTAATGCGTATTTACTTTGGTAAGTTAAGCGCATTACGCACTCGGGCTCGCTCGCTTGCTAGCTCTGCCCCCCATTTCTTAGCCCCGTCGAGCAACTAACGCAACTCGCACTCCTGCTCTCGTTCGAAATCATGCAAATACGCTGTGCATAACGAGCTTTGTTTGCCTGTTTGTTTATTTATATGGCAAACTTCCGCGAGTTCGCGCCAGAGGAACAAGGCGCGAAAGTGAGATAGAGTCGAAGCTCCGTTTGCTGATTTTCCCTCTGGACCTAATAAATAGCACCACTATAACACCAGTTTACTATACTGGTACATGTTACATTGTACTTTCGCGCCGGCCCTCGCGCATAGCTTTTAACTTCATTCGACTGCGATTGATTTATCAATGTTCAATATTCTGGCTGAATATTGTACACCAGTGATTTATTTTTTCTGACGAAATACTTTTTGCCGAAACCGCCGAAACCATCCTGCGTTACTTAACATGATTTTTACACTATTTTTTAACAAAGTTTTATTTCAACATACGATTACAAAGTTTACGCGAAATTTGCGGCTGCGAGATAGTAATCTAATCTGTGTTTATGATTAATACATCAAACTTTGAGTGGCACACCTCGAGTGCGTCCAAAAATTTATATTTCTTGTGCAATTTTGAATATATCCAGAATAAAATATCACTCTAGCCTCATCTCACAAGGAGAGTCTATCAACTTACGAGAAGCGGTTCTCGATAAATCTTCAGGAAGTGGTTTCCTACAACTGATGCCTAGCACCCGTACTTTCGTTCCATTAGGCCCTTGGGCTCAAAATATGACCGTTTGTATTCAAAATACGCGTTATTTTAGTAAAAAATGGTATCTATACTTCGTATCATAACTCTGCAAGTTATTTTGCTAGAGAAATCATGTAATCGGATAAAAAAGTCGACTAAAAGAGCTTTATTACCTTTGTTTCATATACAAATATTATTCTGTTGCAAAGTTATGAATAATTAAAATTTATGACGAAAAATGCACGAAAAACTACTCAATTATGTTTATATAACCAAAAATGAAAGTTTTTTGAAAAATTTCTGCGTACTTTACCGTATGTATGTTGATATACAGCGAAAAATTCATGACGTGTTTTAGTTAAAATGAGGTAGATTGATTTTTTTATACACGGAGAGATGAGACGTACTTGCAATCTAGTGCTTTTTACTGCACTTGTACAAGTTATTGTTAGACATATATGAAGTTCTGCAATTAAATCATGAAATTGTACTATCTACTTTAGTAAAAATTGTCATTTGTAGAATTTACAAAAAATATAGTAATTTGTGATGAATATTACACCAAACAGTACTAGAAATTATAGTAATATTTGTTATCTTTTCAGAATCTTCGATGATACAAGAAAATTTAGATTATATCAATACATGTAAGTTAATTAGAACTACAATGCATAGGTGTATCATTATTTAATGAATATTAACAAGATAAGCATAAGCAAAACCAAAGCCTTGTGTAGCTTATAAGGACGACTCTAAGTTTAGTAAACAAGGATCACGATGACGCCGTTGGTAGAGCCTCCGCTTCAGGAGCCGAGGGTCGCCGGTTTAAATCTTCACGAGGTCGGTTATTTTGGTTAAAATAATTTTATTTGAAATTAAACTATAGAAATATAAAAATTATAATATCTAATTAAATAACAATCATGGAAACATTAAATTGAAAAGAAATTTAAAAAATTTGAATTTGAAAAATTACTTATTGGAATGTTCAAATTAATTTCAAAGAGTTTCGATAAAAGCTAATGCACCTGGAATGTTTTGAATAAAGAAAAACAAAATCTACAGACAAAGTATACATTTATCTTAATGTATAATCCTACTTTAAAGTGTCATTTTCAAACTGAAAATTTGATGAAAGATCGAAAATGCGATGCGTTTCTATGTTAAGAAAGGGTTGAAGAATCGAAAAAAGAAATAAAGGAAATTGATTTTTGGTAAAAAAAATGGTAGGATCCCCCTTATAGAACTGAAAACTCTCATATTTTCATTCATTTTTTGTCATCATTTATGATTGTTCATAATTTTGCAACAAAATAATGTTTTTATATGAAACTAAGCTCTTTCAGTCAATTTTTCTTTATCTCATTACATCATATTTTACTGAAATAACTTGTATATAGAATACAAATGGTCATATCTTGACCCCAAGGGCCTATGGGATGAAACTACGGGTGCTAGGCACTATTTTTAGGTGCCAGAGACCACTTCCTGAAGCCTCATGGAAAACCGCTTCCCACAGGTTGTTGACTCTCCTTATCAATGCTGGTCCTCTAACGTTTGCCAGTACTGGTAGTCTCGACAACTAATCATCAACCAGTATTTGGCCGAGAATACATTCTTCCATGGAAGTTTCAAAAAGGAAAAATAACAAAATTCATTATTAGATTGGATAACAAGTAACTTACTTATATCGATGAACTCGAAGTTACGCAGAAAATTGTCTAAAACTTATCAAACTGTGCAAAGATGCGCACACAGTATGCACATATAATATGCAATCTTCATATTAGAAGTTAAACTTACGTGGCAAGGAAGATTTAGTTGTTAGTATAATCAAAGTTCCGAAAACTCACCTGCAACAAAAAGAAAATAAATTACAATTAAATGCATACAAATATTGAAATATTGAAAAAATAAATAAAAAATGCATTTTTAAAATTAAACGTATTTTCAACTGCAGCAGTGTACATGTCAATGTAATATTTTGCAAACATAAAAAAAGTAATTATCCACCATGCGAGCAGACAATTTTCATGCTAATATTTTTGAATAGCAAACAAGCATCGGTATATGAGCTGGGAAAAAGCGGCAATCTGCCGATGAGAGAAATACATATAGGATATACGAGGCTGAAGTGGAAGTGGCGCCCGCTAATAGATCATGAAATGATTTTCGAGAGGGAAAAATTCGCGTAAGAGGAAAATACATATTCTCAGTGAAAAGCAGCTTCATCGAGTAAAACTCATCAATATTTTCAATCTCGATATTTCTCCCTTTTTCGCAAAAAACTGTCTATGTGCAGCTTTGTAAAATAAAAAAAAAGCGAGCGACGGGAGAGTTGGGTATAAAATCAAGTAATCCGACCTGGCAATCGATAACAATAACTTGCGAGCCATAAATCGGATCATATAAACATTCAGGGACGGTGGAGCTTCGAGAGCTTCGAGAGCAGCATCAATAGCGCGCGTGTAGATTTTTGAGGAAAATAATTCGTCGTTGCAGCCGAGCTGTTGGCAATTTGATGCAAGCGCAATTTTTCCTCGCGTTAAAAGCTGTCTCTCTCTCTCTCTCTCTCTCTCTCTCTCTCTCTCTCTCTCTCTCTCTCTCTCTCTCTCTCTCTCTCTCTCTCTCTTTCCACCCTCCGCATTTTCTACCTCCGCGATTCCATATAATGCCGAAGCGCGAAAAAGTTTTAAGCGTCCGTCGTTTTGTAATCCGTTATCGATTCAAACAAACTGCACAAGTGCGTATCGCGGTTTGTGCGGACCAGGAATATAAACCGATGGAGCCTCCATTATATCGCGCAGTCATGCTGCGGCTGGAATAACCGCAAACATCACGCGCTAGGCTTTGGAGGAATAATGCTAAATATAAATAAAAGTGGTTCGCGAAATATCGTGCGCGTTGCAGGTCGCAGGTGGTATTGGACGTGTCCCTTTGAAATTTTGGAGCGGTCGAATGGTCTGTTGGGATTTTCCGCGCTAGATAGGGAAGGGCGAAAAGTGTCGAAGCGTTGGAGAGGGACAGAGGGTAAAAACGGAAGAAGAGAGAAGAAGGGAAAAAACAGCTGACGGCGCGGGCGCGCTCAAGTGCAGGCTGCACGGCTCTTTCGCCCAAGTCTCAGGCGTGCCGAACGAAAAGAGAGAGAAGAGAGAGAAGAGAGAGAAGAGAGAGGAGAGAAGAGAGAGAAGAGAGAGAAGAGAGAGAGAAGAGAGAAAAGAGAGAATCGAGAGAAAAGACAGGAATGAAAGCAGCATGCAGACTGCAGGCATCGTGTCACTTGCGCGCGCTCCGCTCCGCAAGTCCTCCTTTATTTTATTATTCGTTTCTCCGTGCAGGCAGTTATACCTCGCTCCGAGGCGTCGTCGCGCGAGTCGCGGAGCGAGAAAGGAGGATGAACTGAAATATCCGGGGGCACTTAGCACTATCTACAAAGGCTAATGTAGCCGACCGATAGCCAAGGTATAAAGGGAGTACTCGGTGATTTCTCAATCTGGCGGCGCGGCCAAGCTCCAAGATTCCAGCGCACACGGTAGGCCCGGCCTGCGCCCGGTTAACCGTTTTATTTTGAGGCGCTGCTGGCGCGGCTCGAAGCTTGGAAAAGAAGAGCCGAGTCTGCCGAGATTAATGGCAGGAATTATGTTCTCGCAGCTCCGACGAATCGCCTTTTCTCCTGCGTGCGCTCGCATCACCTCCTCTCTCGGGATTCCGAGAAACTTTTTGGAAATTCAAGGCGCAACTGCTGCTTCTCTGCGGTGAGATGCCCAGCAGCAGCGGCAGCACGCGTCGAACGCCCAATTGGACATACGGACGACGATGTGCTCGACGATGTGCTCGACGATGTGCTCGACGATGTGCTCGACGATGTGCTCGAGTAATTCGAGGATTTCGATTTCCCTTCTGCAGGTTAACTCGAGTGGAAGTTTCCTTTTAGCTGCGAAGCACACGCCTAATCGCCCCTACTCGCAGCTATTTCACAGCTCAGGTTCGCCAAACCTTGCGCACCAACAAAGCGTTTCCTTTATCGCGGAATCGCGTGTAGATTTCGGCATGCCATTAGAGCGAGCTGCCCGCCCGATACGAATCGATTCCCCCGGCTTCCGAAACATCTACGCACTTTCGGTTTAATTCAATGCTAGACGAGCATCTAGGAGAATTGCCGCCAATCAACAGGAATATCAAAACACAGAGGGATTACGTTTGAATAGCTTTAGTCGGGATAGAGCGCCGCGCGTTTCACTACACTTATCTTATGCCTTCGAGATTCTGAACAGAACTACGTTTATATGTTAATTTAGAATGGTAATTCGTGCGAGGAAAAAGGAAGAAAGCGTGAAAGGAGGGAAAATAAAAGTATACAAATAAAAGGGGAATATACGGTATACGTATAAAATAACACAGCAGAAAGGCTCCGTAATGTATGCATAGAAATAAAATGAACAAGCTCTGCAAAGCACATACCAACTGCCTGAGAGCGGAGGACGAAAAAGAAGGACTCGTAGATACTAGATAGTTTAAGAGCAGCATGCGTACATTACGCAGATAAGTGGACGCGTATTCTTTCCTTTCATCTCGGATCTCGAGCCGAGCGGTTCCTCGTTGTCGGCCCCCGTTTATCGAGCCACTTAAACCGCGGCGAATAACTACAACGAGCAGTCGGCCGATCGCTTATTATTACAGGGATTTTTCGATTTCCCCGATTTATACCCGATCCCGCTCTCTTTCTCGAGTTTTTCTCTACACAGATAAGCATCTTAATGGCCCAGCCAGAATGATGTATCTCAGAAATTTGTCATCCTAACGAGTCGATGTCGACGAGCTGTGACTCGCGGCCGAACTCGAACCCCGCGGCAATTATTACGAGAGAGACGTGCTCTGTGGACGCGATTTTTCAACTGCCGTAAGCTGTCCTTGCACTCGATATACATAGCAATACAGGAAATACAGTCGAGTGAAATACGAGTCGGCTGTTGGATGCGGCAGATCATTAGCAGCAGTGGCTGCTCTCTGCAGTCTCTGCGCGCACACAATTGCGCTGCAGGTTGCATTGAGAGAAGAGAGAAGAGAGAAAAAGATGAGTCAATATTCCACGGTGCTGGTGCAGTGTGGCGCAATGTCGGCCTGGAAAAGTATTCGCTTAAAGCAAGTGAAGCGTACAAATTGGAGGGAACAAAGGAGGAGTGTGGTTGGCTCATTAGTAGAAATTAGCGCGGCTGCGCTGCGCTCGCTGGACAAAAAGGAGCACCACAGCCCTCGCTCCCCATCGACTAGCGTAAAGGATGTAAAATGCGCGTATCTATCGCGCAGAGCCTCCCGGCTCGGCCTGCTTTTAGGGGCCACAGACTAGACTACTAGACTACTAGACTACTAGACTACAAGTATACACTATACACTCCCCCTATTCATGAGCGTCTTATGCTAATGACTCGCGACTGAATCCCTAGCTATGTATTTACAATTATATATGTACGAGGTAGAGCGCGACACGCTTAGAGATGCAAATAATACGCGGCGCGGCGCTCTGCTAATCCAAACAAACTATAAACTAAATTAAGTTAATCCAGATGTGTCGACAAAATCCCTGCACTCGAGCCTCGACTTTATATATAACAGCCCGGCGGCCAGCTCCTATCTCATCTCGAGCGTAATGGAAGTCTTTAAAATTCAAAAACACTCGTCCTCTAGCCGAACAAAAAATGCAAATGCTCCGCGGCTGCAGTCGGAAAAAATTAAACGCTCTCGCGGTTAATCCGCGAGCCCTGAATAATTCCTTCATCGAGTGCCGACTCACATTCACTTATATACGATCAAATAAAAGGCTCACTTACACGCGCGGCTAATGAAAATTGATAGGGATCGCCGCCGCCGCCGCCGCCGCCGCGAGATAAACGCAATAAGAAAAAGTGCATTGCGCGCAGTAGGAGCGGAAGCTATATACGCGTTTGATTTTTCGAGATAAGAGCCGCGACGCCGCGGCTCATTCGATTTATAGCGAGGCGTGCGATGCTCTGGCCGTTTGATTTACGAGGCGAAGACCGACGCGCAAGTGAGCGAACGAGCAAACGAGCGAACGAGCGAACGGCCAAAGGTTATAGGATCGCATGTCGCCACCGCCGCCGACGGTCCAACTACTGCCACCTCGCATTTCAACTCGTTCCGACAAATTAGCCTGCGGGTCATACGATTGCTTCTCCCCTTCTCTCTCTCTCTCTCTCTCTCTCTCTCTCTCTCTCTCTCTCTCTCTCTCTCCGCCTTATCCCTCTCACTCGCGTGCGCGCTCGTCCGCTTCTTTCTCGCTTCTGGCTTCTCGCGAGCGCTCCGTTATTCCATTGTCTCTTACGAAATTGGCCGCGCCTTCTCTTTATCATCTTCCTTCAATCAGATCTAGACGCGTTTCTTTTCTCTTTTTTTTTTATTATCCATCAGTCTTTTTTTGCTTTTTTTACCTACTTCTCCTCTTTCCCTCTAAATTTTTTGACATTTACTTCGCAACAGGAGCAACAGCCATTATCACCAGCATTCAATTCACACTAGTTGCCTGCATTAACTGTTTATTCACTGGACTTCTTTATAGTTAACGAGGGAGAATGCTGGATTTATTGCTAAACAATAAATGAGACAACTATTATATACTTTTATATATTTAAATATTCAATATATTTACGTTGAGGGTAGAACAAAGTTTTGCAGACTCAATTAGAGTATTTCTTATATCTGCCCAATTTATTTAATAAAGTTTTTTATCTAATACCTTACTCCTCGCCTTACTCTAATGGACCAACGAATGTCTTTTAACAGTAAAACCGCGTAGTTTTGTTAAATGCTATTGCTGTCTTTTTTACTCAATTATCACTCGCTTAGAGTGAAATCTCACTCTTAAATATTTAGAAAGTAAATTATATAGCCACCGATTATTCGAAGCAAAGCACACGCCCTACTTTGGCTTTGTCTATATCGCTGCTTTCCTTACGAATTACACAGTATTATTCGATCGTGCACTTAAGTAACCTGGGTTAATAATCTACATAAATAAATTTTTAACCAAAATACCGACGATATTGTATTTTCTAGTAAGAGCATTGTCAATTATTCGCAATTGATTATTAATATTTCATTACTTGTAACATGCATGGAGTGCTGCTAGCACAAGCAAACAAAAGCTGATCGGTAAGTATATTTTCAAAGATCAATAAAACAATTGTAGTATGAATGTGTGTAAGGTACTCGTAATGGTTTTTACTTTGAAGCATAAAATCAAGAAATACGATTTTATGCTTAAATAATAAATGGGAGTGATTTATTTTATTGCTTTTCAACAAACTGTACCTATGGCATATATATTCTAAGAATTGCTTTTATGAAGCATCCATTTCTAAATGAAACGTCGAATGAAGAATTCATATAAAAATAGCCGCGAACGGTTAAAAATAATGACAAAGAAGTAGCGGCAGCAGCGACGACATTTCCAATGAAAATGTTGCGCGCTGGAAATTAATGCGCCATATCCGATGTTTATAGTTGTACGGTGTGCATGTAGTTCTTAGGTGGCAGCATTCGAAAACACTTAAAATTGCAGAAGCAGCAGAAGGAATTCTAAGCATTTAAAGTTTCGGTGCAGCGCGCTGGGCGTAATGAATTTTAGCTGGGCTTTAGTCGCGCGCAATTTTGAAAGTTGCCGAGTTAAGGGGCGCAGCGGCAGTGAAGCAGTTTAAAATTGTACTTTGCTCGTTGCACTCGGAGTGGAAGTTTGGAAATAATTCAATAAGAAAAGTCGTGAAATTTATCCGAGATTAATCATGTGTTTTGAGGGCGAGCGGCAACAATTGTACAATTGTATTTTATAGCCGGCAATAAAAGGTGAAATTAGTTGTCGGCGTATAATATAGGTATAGATTTGCGCGCGCGCTCGTCCTCCGCCGGTTGCTGCAGCAGTGGTGCGCGTAGGCTAGAAAGAGAGAACTATCCGCCAAGTGCTGACCGGGCCGGAAAGTAGCCTGTGGACTGTGTAGTGACTCGTGGAGGCTAGTCGCGCGTCGTCGCCCGGGAGGGTCTTTGGACCAGGTGTCGCGCACAATGGCATTCTACCACTTAGCGCTTTCGTGGGTAATTGTGTGCGGCGAATGCGAAGCGGCGGTGCTGGCGGTGCTGGCGGTACTGGCGGTGCTGGAGGTGCTGGAGGTGCTGGAGGTGCTGGCGGTGCTGGCGGGCCGGAGGAGGGGAGAGCCGAGCGGAAACCGGTACGCCCCTCTCCAGCCGACTATACCAACCAGTCGTCCGCCCCTGCACGCCGACAAATTCCAATGTGCGCGATCCCAGCAGTCTCTCAGGCCTCTCTTTTCACGTCCCGGAAGAGTCGATGCTGCTGCTACTACGAAAACGTGTCGCAAGCAGCGACAGACTCCTTTTTACAAAAGACGCAACTAGCTACAAAGTAGCCCTCCTACTTTCTTCACCGGGAAATACAATGGCAAAGTGACTCCATTTCTTTGCTTCAAACTTGCACTCCTATCCTTCTTCTTTTGACTCGCTCATGCCAGCTTGCTTCTCATTTCTCAAAGGAACTAACTATCGCTCTCGGATCAAGCGATTTTTCAACTATTGCGGCGCCCCCACGCTAATGTGATAAGAAAAGAAGGTGCTGCAAAATGGAGGCGAAGAGAGAAAGGGCATGAATCCGGGCCGAGGGTACAGTACTAAATACAAAGTCGAGGCGCTTTCGGGCTCTAGCAGCCCGAAAACGCCAAAGCGCCGTGAAATTTGGGGCAAACACGTTTAACTCGGCCGACGTGGCCGCCGACGCCTCGCTGTTATTCTCTCGCTTGACTCGGCTCACCTACACTCTGCGCATTGCCTCTCTCGTTGTCTCGATACCTCATCCCTCTCTCCCTTGTCTATCCCCATATTTGCCACGCCGCTGCACCTTCATTTTCTTTCTTCGTCTACGCTTCTTCTTATTTACCTATTCACCGACTTTCTCTTTAATTTCCGTCACTCGACGAGCAAATTGGACTTTCGCTTCATCTATTTTTTTTACTGCGCACTTATCCCCCTAAAATAAATTCCTCGCATTCGTTTATGCACTTTAAGTGCATCGATCGATTAATCGATTCAAACATGTACTACATATTTATGGAGTTAAATTATTAATATTGGAGATGTTTGCCAAAAGGCTGTTTATCATTAAAACTATAATTGTTCATTTATATATTGTACAGTGCCGAGTGCGTTAATGAAAATCTGACTTTTGTTATGCCAGTTTTGTGCCAGTTATGATACAACTGCATGAGATGTGTAAGCGTTTAATTAAATGTAAAAATAATCACGCGCAAAGCATATTAGTTCGATGTGCAGAGTTTAGGCGAGAGGGAGCAAGTTTTTCTTTGGGCAAAGTTTTAAATACCATGGCAGTTTCTTTATTTACTTTGGCAACTGATACAAGTTTGCTCGAGCGAGTGTTGGGGGTACTCTAAGCCAAGTTTGCGAAGCGTAGTCTTTCAATCCTTAAAAAGTTGGCGGAGTAAGTAGACGTTTCAACTGTCGAAAAGCAAGACACTTGGAGCAGCCTTGCGCCTTGCGCCTTGCGCCTTGTGTCTTCGTCTCAAAGTACTCCTTCCATCGCATTCTTTATTCCTTTTCTCTTCTACTTTCTTTTTTCATATCGCAGCAGCAGTTTCTCCACTGGTTTACTCTAGTCCACGAGCAATATCCGAGCTTCTTTCAATTTTTCCGTGGGACAATAGGCTGCAGCAGCAGCGACGATCTGGAGAACGGTACGAGCGCGCGCCGAACAATGGGGAAACGGACTAGCGACTACCGATTCGTCTAGTCACATTCGAAAGCACTCGACGGCCATGGATACGCTGCTGCTGCTGCTGCTGCTGCTGCTGCTGCTGCTCTCCGAGGCTCGGACTCGCTCCTGGCGGCGGTGCGGCCGTTTGTTCTCGGCCATTGCCACCGCTATCGCAGCCTTTTTGCCAGCTCGCGCGCGTCTCCTTCTTTTACCGATAATGGCGCCTACTACTTCCCATCCTTCCCATCCTCGGGGCCGCGCTCTCGAAGCGCACTTCCTCCGTCGCGTCGGAGGATCAGAAAAATAGCCCTCCTACCGGATGCGTTGAAGACAAAAAAAGAGCAGAGCGCGGTATACACACGCACAATGAGGAAAAACGCAAAAAAGCGCTCGACGTGCTCGATTACAGCGATGGCTACGCACGCACCGATATATTGAACAAAAAAAAGCGACCTGCAACGAGACCTTCTTTTTCCCTTGACGAAATCCTTTACTTCCCCTTGATTGTGCTTCAGAGTTCGTCTCTTTTTTCTCTCCTTATGCTTCGGCTAGACCTACGCTTTAACAGAGTCTCTATTTAACCTTGAAAGTGCAATACAACTAATACAAGCACAATTACATAAGTTTGGAAAAGTCCAATGGATAGAGAATAATTTCTGTATTTTTACATACTGCACAATATTTATTTATAGAAATAGGTCTAGCCGAGGCATAAGAGTGCGCTGCCGCTTCTCTTTGCTCTGTATAGGTATAGGTATAGGTATATATGTTTCAGTGGAATTTCTTTAGAGAGGGCTTATTAGTCGACCTGCTCATTAGAATGGCTCTCTGTATAGAGAAAAGGGTGATACGCTTGTTTTTGCTCGCCGCTCCTATTAGGATCACGGAACTATATTATAGCTCCAATTTGGAGGCTGGATATTTTTTGTATATAATTCTTGTATTACTATGGCTTTGGATTTATGAGCTTTTTAAAACTTGTACGTAATAAAAAGGCTTCACATTTTTGTGCCATAAATCAAGATTATCTGTGAGATAAAATTCAGTATATTAGTACAGATACACAAGTTTGCATAAGAAGAAAGCCTAACTGTCGGGGTACTCTGTGAACGAGAAATCTCCCCTCCCCGAGTAAAAATACACACTGCGAATTGAATAAAGGAAGCGTAGTTTGGGAAATCAACAGCATTATTTTTATTTTGGTGAAAAAAGCATCAAAGCCGCAGGCGTAAAATGAAGCGCGAGCATTGCGCTTTGGCAAGGAAGTGGCAGTCGAGCAGCAGCCGCAGAGCTCGCGACAAAGCCCTGACGATAAAAGGGCCGTAAATTTATTTTCGAAAAAGCTGCAGCTCAGGCGGCTTCTTCGCAGCATTGCCAGTCCATACATAAATACGATGCTCCGGCTCGTCGCGCGCGTCATCCCCCCCTGAGGAATGCCATTTATAACCCTGATTTCCCCCTCATTCATCCGTAAGCAGAAAATGGCCCGTGGAAATGGTAACCTGTTGTAATAAACTCGAGGCCTATTGTGGGCCTTCGCCCAAAGCCAAAGCCAAAGCCAAAGCGATATCGTGGCCGTCGGCAGGCAGCCTCGTCGCGCAGCAGCGCTGCGACAATTAATTCAGCGCCGTTTATACTTCCTGCGTTCGCGTGCGTGCCCGCCTGCTCGCCTGCATGCGCGCGTGCGCGTGTCGCGTGTTCCTGCGCACTGAATTATACGCAGCCCTGCGCGGTGTAATTCCTGGATTTCCATACGTATAAGCCGGCCAGACGGATTTAACGACGCTCTCGAAAATCTTGCCGATATAACTTCGAGGAGAAGCGAAGAATATATAGAGCTGAAAAAAGCGAGAAGCAGCTGCGTTCAAATATTTATCCGCGTGCAGTGTACGGTAGCGTGTACTGATCCACGACTCTCAACGACTCTCGAGGAGAGCACCAGGTTTCATTCAACAATCACTATATCAGGTTAAATATTTAACAATATTCATTTGATTCAAAGTTACACTCGATTGAAAATAATACTAAAATAGCATTATTATACAATACAACTGAATGATCCTGAAAGTTCTACTAAGATTGCTGGACTGCATTCCACCAGTTTATTCAGTCCGAGTAAGTATTTTGTTCCGTACTCCCTACAAAATTTACAATTCCCATGCATAGATCAATAGACACGCTTATCTTATTTATGTCAACGAAATCGAATTACTTCTCAAAATGATGGAAGAAAAATATACTCTACGCCGAGATAAGTAACGTTGTCAAAATTATAATCATTGTAGCAAATGTAGGTGCAGGTTAGGGGCTCTACTAAACAGATTTGTTGGTATGAAGCAAAAATTCCGTAAAAACAGCACTTTCATTTTTAGATAGAAGACATAAAGTAAATGCCTATCCAAGTTTACCAATTATTTGTCTGTATTGTATACATACATTGTCATATCGCTTCTACCAACTTGCCCCCTGTCTTGTTTCATCCTCCCTTTATCTTGGACTATCTCCTTGTGTACATCACTCGTGCCTTTTCTACGTAATTTTCTCAAATTTTATACCTGTTTTCATCCTTTCAGAGAGAGATTTCCCCTTTCGTTTTTTCATCCTCTCGTCAGCCTTCCAAGGTGCCCCAATCCCTTACGGGGGGCTCTGTGTGTATTCGGAGCTCATCCTGATCCTGTACAAACAGCGGCTCGTGAAAACTCGTCGATGGCGCGCGTTCTCTCTCTCTCTCTCCCTCTCTCTTTCCGTCTGTGCAGTGCGCGCCAGCTGCTACTTTTTCCTACGTGGATAGCAAATTACGAGAAACGGACCGATAATACACTGCTTCAGCTCGACGAATTTCTCGTCTTACTGTGGAAGAGCGTGTAAATAGGCCAACCAGCTAAGGAGCAGGGTAAACATTTTCGATTATGAAAAAGAATGAAAAAGCGAAAAAATTCCCTCTTTCCCTTTTTAAGCCCGTAGCGCACGGCGAGCTGTGGATTGATAGGCTTTTTAGTGGACGAAAAAGCTTTCGAGAGTCGCTGGAATGAATTTAAAAGTTTACTCTGCAAGATTGATGGTATGAAAACAGGAGTTTTTGTGTATCCAGCGCATACTATCTCTCTGCCGCGCTATGCGAGCGTGCAACAACTGAAAGTGGCGAAAACTCCCTCGTGCAGGCACGAATTTATATACTTATTTATTTGAGTGTTAGGCGCGTGCTCTTATTCGCGCAGGTATAGCGCGCGCGAGTTTGTAGCTTTGAATTTATTTTTAAAAACGTCGAGCGCCTCGCTTATTCAAAAAGCTGCCTCTCGAATGGGAGCACTGACACGAACAAACCAAAACACAGCCGCTCACTGCTGGTTCTCTGTGTGCACTGGGTACACTCTGCACTCTACCTGTATGGACAGCCGCGCATAGAATATAATTTCCGCTGGGCGGCAATGGACGTCTGCTCCATTTCAAAAATTACCATTGCGCTCTCATATTCGTATTTTCCAGCCGGCCTTGATACGTGTGCAACCAGAGTTTACACTTTTGCGTTATTTATATCAATTTCCTAGCTGCTTTATTACCAAAGAGTATTATTCATGAATTGTGCCGCTGCTGCTGCTGCTGTTACTGCTCTTTTACGACGCACATTAAAAGCGAACTTTGTACAAGCGAAAAGTTACGTAATTCGTGATGTACCTTTGGCCGGAGCCGAAGTCTGAGAGAATAAGTGAAACTCGTTCTAGAACTGTTACATATAAAGATGGCTTTGGCAACGTTCAAAGTTTTCGCTAAAATCGATAAATATTTGTTAGGACAGGAAAACGCGGCCACGAGCTGCTCGAAGACAATTCTCAAGAAGACGTGACTTGGGGAGATTCACGAGTTTCTAGGATAGCTGCTAGGAGCGAGAGGAGAGGAGAGGAGAGAAAAGAAGAGAAAGTGCGCGCATAGATATATAGTATGAGTGAGCAGCCGATCGGATCGCGTAGAGCGCAGGAATGACAAAGATTTGCAAAAGCCGCTGGGAGAATTCACTTAGCACCGCGGCCAATTTACATGTTGCAGCTCTTTCTCGTCTATTGCTGTAACTATGAGCGCAGAGCTCTTCCAAGGTGAGTGGGTGGTGCAAGCGGAGAGCGATGCGGCGTAAAGAAAAAGGAAGAGAAATTAATCGCACAGGTGCGGAGAGCTGCTGCTGCTGCTGCTGCTGCTGTCGGGGTAATGGAGATTAACCTCGACCCGAATCTTTTCGATCCTCGCTACTAGATAAGCGGAGCCTGCGCTTCTAACTGTGCAATTCTCACTCTCTCGCGTCTCCCTTTGCTCGTTTGCGCGATTTCGCAGAGTGTGCTTTACAGGAATGCTCTCGCTCACGCTCAGCCGGATCGAGCGCGCAAATACGTTATTAGCACGAAATATACATTAGCGCGGAGAAAGAAAGTACACACATTTTGTTCGGAACAACGCAGTTGTAGACACAGCGGGCAAGAATGTGTATATATATATATATATATATATATATATATATATATATATATATATATATATATATATATATATATATATATATACATTTATTTATTTGGCCGCGCGCGTGAGCTTCCGCCGTTTAGTTGCCGCTACGGCCGATTCATTCTTTTGTACAAATGTATGCCCTGGGAACGTTTGCCGATCCTTATCGAAACGCCAGCCAGCCTGCCTGCCTGCCTGACTGTCTGCTTGCCTGCTTGCCTGCTTGCCTGACTCCAGCTCTACTCTGCGCCACAGCTATACGAA
This sequence comes from Gastracanthus pulcherrimus, assembly GCA_949152435.1. Classification (NCBI taxonomy): domain Eukaryota; kingdom Metazoa; phylum Arthropoda; class Insecta; order Hymenoptera; family Pteromalidae; genus Gastracanthus; species Gastracanthus pulcherrimus. The sequence goes on from OX424574.1 coordinate 127,477,089, forward strand.
ATTTCTTAATTTAATTAGCCGCGGAATTATTTATGCATTTATTTACGACCTATTCGACTCTTTTATTGATATGCCTTAACTCATTTTGCAAGTAATTGTCTTGCTTCGCTTCACTAGCTTGGGCTAAAATATTGAATTTTAATCCTTAGAATGTGGAAGTTCATTTAAAGGTGTTGTTTTATTGTTACTTTGTGCTCAACTTGATGCAAATAAATCATTAACCTTATATAATGTTATAATTCTCTATTCGTAATTAATAGAAGAGAATTTAATTATTTGAGTGCATACATATAGGCGGTAGGGGAATATGTTAATTAACACTGAAAGCGATGCGATCGTCCAAGTCAAGTATACGAGTCGTGTTCTAGAGCGAGTCATAGAAAGTAGAAGAGTCGAGAGATCGGGGCTAAGGAAAGGGAAAAGGAAAAGGAAAAGCCCGCGAAGAAGAATAAGAAGAAGATAAAAAGAATAAAAGAGAGGACGGAGGGTTGTACGGCGGCGGAGAATACAAGTACGAGTACGAGGAGGAGGAATAGCCGGAATAGCCGGCCCCCGGCTGAGGAAATAATTAATCCGTGTAGGTATACGGCACGCATAGGCCTCTGCCTCTCTTTCTCTCTCTCAGAAACGAGTGAAGCCCCCGAAGCCAAGTCGAAAACCCGTTCGATCGCTAGACGTCGTTGGGGAGCTCGCGCGCGCGTGCACACGTATAAAACATACACACACACACACACACACACACACACACACACGTCCGCAGCTTCGGCTCTGTGTGCAGTCTGCCTGCCTGGCCGAGCTCGCGCGTGTGTACATTCGTGCCTGCTTGGCTGCACTCTATATACGCGCACGCACTCCCGGAGAGAGAGAGATGGAGAAAAAGAAAGCAGCCCTGCTGTGTACGCTCCTTTGATCGCGAGGGGACAAAAAATGTCCCTTTGTCTTGTGCGCACGCGGGCCACGATGTGAATAGGTCCGGGGTAGACAGCCGAAAATCGCGAGTACTAGCTACATACTACAGACTACACTAGCTCCGTACTCGGCTCCCACTCTTACAAGCTCTAGCACTGTAGCGAGCTGCAGTGCACCGGCCTCGCGCCGGGGACTGTTCGAGCGAAATTGCCGTCGGCTCGTTTGCTCGGGTTTCAGCCTTCGAAAATCGACAATGTAGTCGGCCAAGAGCTGCTTTTTCTCCCACTCTCCACTCTCTCGGCTCTCCCTCCCGCGGTTCTTTGCTCTCTTTGTTGCGCGAGCGAGAGAGCTGCAGCTCTTAAGTGCTAATTCGAAATTCGAAACGCGACTGCGAGTACCTACTGCATAGCGCGGGAAGCCGGGAATCAAGGAGGTCTTTTTTGCGCCGATCGGCCACGAGCGCCTGCACTGAAAGAGCGCGATTTCGTGCGAACGATCCCCAGCTGCTGCCGCTGCCGCTGCCGCTGCTTCGTGCACGCTTCGTGCAAGCTTGTTGCGAAAGCCGACTGCACTCTACTGCAGGATTATTTACTTTTACTTTATACAAGTGCCACATGACGGCGTGCATTTGTTTTTATCGCGATTAGCCGTTCTGACAGTCGAGCTTACTTTTACTTTTACCTGCGAGCCTATGCGCGAATAATTATCAAAGATCATTAAATTGTCCATCAGCCACGCTGACAATTGCGAATTAATTCATAATGAAATTACATTATTTATTGTTTCAGAGAGAAATAGCAAACGCTCGCTATTATCGAAATGCGACGACAAGCTTTTTCCATTTCAATCAGTCGTTATCTTGTACGATCGCTCCTTTCGCATAAAAACGTCACGCAGAGACTGGCTGGTATTGCAGCGCTGCGCCGCGGCGCGGCGGTTATTTCATTACTGATCCTCGATGAGGCAAAAAAGGAACTGGATACATGTAAGAAAAAGGAGCGAGCCCGCGTTTACGTGGCATACGCGCGTGCAGCTGCTATAAAAAGCGAGTCTCAGAAAAAAGAAACGCAATATTTCCTCTAACGAAGGCACATTGTGCCATTAAGCAGCCGAGTCCTAACTCATGCTCATTCATCAGTAATTTTGGAAGATCCGTCATAAATCGCGGCTCCCCTGGAGACTCGCGTGTCACCCTCCGCTGCTAATGCCCTCGGCAGCAGCAGCCTCTATCTTCCACTCTCTCTCTCTCTCTCTATCTCGCGTATTCCCGAACTTGCTGCTTTGTGTGCGTGCCGTCGCGGACACGAATGCGCCAAGCACACGCACGCGATAACTTCTCAAACTTGTGCTCGCCCGCACACGCATATTCAGTATTCACGCTCGTAATGTGCGGTGTCGCTTTTTATCAACACAATTAGCCCTACTTAGCTCGCCCGCAATTCAGAAATTCAATTATTCTCTCCATTTTTACGCACTCCCCGACAAAACTCCTGCCTGACTATCTTCCTTCGAATTGGGTCACCCCGCGCATTACGCGATGAAAACGTGTACAGCTCGGAATTAAACTGGGTGGTGGATCAAGCCTACGATACAATTTATCTTTCTGTTGAATTGCTGATGAAAAAGGCCAATTCGTTGTGCATTCTTTGGATAAACAATTGAAACTGAAATTGAAATTGAAATTGGTAGGTATAGCTCATGGTGGTAGCCAATTATTGTAAAGGAAAATGTGTCAGTACGGAAGAGAGGCCAAAAAGAAAGGAAGAATGCGCGCTGACAAAAAGGACGCATTTTTGCGGTAGACTATGCGTCTCTTACGATGTATATTTCTCGAGGCGAAAACGCTGAGCATAGTTGCGAGTAGCGCAATCCGCGATCCGAGTATACTTACGCCCCGGAGCAAAACTCTCGGTGCGCGTCTCACTCTCTGCGCAGTGCACTGCACACAGAACAAGGACAGAGACCGAGAGAGAGAGAGAGAGAGAGAGAGAGAGAGAGAGAGAGAGAGAGAGAGAGAGAGAGAGAGAGAGAGAGAGAGAGAGAACGATGCGAAGCTCGGTTGCTTGCGCGCCGTTGCTACGCACGCGGTGCATTCTTCACGAGCAGCGGCCAAAAGGAGCCCCTGAAAAGACGAGAAGAAGACGACTATGACGAAGAGAAGGACAGAACCAGAGAGGTAGAGCGAAAGAAGAAGACGAAGTTATAGGAGCGGGAGAAGAAGAAGAAGAGGAAGAAACAAGAAGACAGAGAGAGAGAGAGAGAGAGAGAGAGAGGGAGGGAGAGCGAACGCACAATGGCTCGAAAACCGGAAAGAGGTACGCCCACTTCCCAAAAAAGAAACTCGAGAAAAAAGATACGCGTGTGCTAGTGTATGTAGCTCGCGAATGAAAGCGAAAAAAGCGTATAGCCCGCGCGCGTATATTAGCGCGCGCCGTCGCGTACCGGAGCCGTGTTTACAAGTGTATTGATGCGCGCGCGCACACACACACAGACACAGGGAGAGAGAGAGAGAGAGAAAGAGAAGAGAGGCGCTGTGGACAATGTGTAGTTGCGCGGTGAATCATATATATATTCTCTGGTCTCTCATGGGCTTGGTATATAGTAGTAGTTGGTTGGCTTGGATGGCCAGTGGGCGCATTCCCATGAAACTCGAGCAGCGAATGTAAGGTCCCCGTGGGCTGCAAAGACAGCTCTCTTTCACGTAGGCCGAAATTAGAGCAGCGGCGCTCGGTGCTCGGCGGCGACAGCCAAGACAACAAAGACGCAAAAAAGAAACTCATTAGCTCGGCGCGCCGCGGCCGTCTGCCTGCACCCTGCACCCCGGAATAAGCGAACGAGGCAGAGGAGAGAGAGAGAGAGAGAGAGAGAGAAAGGGACAAACGAAGCTGGTATAGGTACCTCACAGCGAAAGGGCTTTATCGTCGCTGCGCGATCGGCGGTCCCGAGTCCGCGAGCTCTGACGACTCAACTCCCTCGCAGGGCTCGAGTTCGAGTTTCTGCCTAGCAGCAGCACCAGCAGCAAAGACGGACGAGGCTTACTTAGATCGGCTAAAACACACTCGGAGGATTTTAAATGTACTTTGCCAAATTCCCTCACGTATACACGCAGGCCGACGAGAGGAAGAGTGGCAGTCCTCGGAGCAGGGGAAATTGAGGGCTCGCTCGCCGGAGTCGCAACAGCAGCCCTCGACGACTCTCATTTTTCCTCGAGATAATCATATTTGCCTCAAATGAAGAAGGGACTTTCGCTCCTCAACACGATTTGAATGTCATTGACGACCAGGTCGGCCGACCACGTCATAAACGAGAATGAATAACATTAAAACTTCACTTTATTATGTCTACACCCCTTGGGCACGTAATACGCAACGCGCGGATAAACAAAATATCTTGCTTTACGCTCTCGACCCACGTGCGTCGTTTCTGTCCTCGTGAAAACCCTTGCTAACTGCTTTAGTAGAATGTTATTTTATGAATATACAACAATTTTACGTTGTAAACTTATATAAAAATCATGCGTTGTTTTTATATTAAATTCATGAGACACTGCCCACTATACTCCATCTTTGTGAATAATGGGACATTATAATATATGTACATTATCTAAAGTATAAAATAAAATAAACCAATTTTTACAAATTTAAAATCGCACTTCACTAACAAAAAAGAATTTAGAGTATATGTGAGATGTATACATCAATCGAAAGAAAACTAAGTCAGTTTTACGAATGTATGCATTCTTTTGACATATTTAACGTATAAAATAACAACATTTTGTTCTTCAATTTTTCGAATTTTCTAAATTTAAACTTTCATTTCTTTAACAAAAATACCTGTTAAGTATATGTAAGTTACACCAATCAAAACAAAATTAAGTCAGATTTACGAATGTATGTATTATTTTAACATATCTAGCGTATATAGAAAGACAGAAATTTTTTTTAACAAAAAGAATGTTAAAGTATATGTAACATCAATCCATTCAAAGGAAATTAAGTCATATTTATGAATTTTTGCATAAAGTTGACATATATAGCGTATAAACTGACAGAAATAATTTTTCAATTTTTAAAGTTATAAAGTTTAAAATCGAATTTCATTAACAAAAAAAATTAAAGTATTTCTAAGATACACCAAGCGAAAGAAAATTATGCCTATTTAACGAATATATACATATTATTGACATATCAAGCTCATAAAAAAATTTTTAAGTTTTTTTAAATAAGCAATAAGTTTCGACAATTTGGCTTCAAAGTTTAATCAGTTCTATGCTGGGTCATATCTGATATACCCGTAAAATTTCAGCCCGAAATACGTTGGCCTTCAAAACTTATGATGCAGACACACACACAAACACCCACATACATACACACATACACACAGACAGACATTTTTTAAAACCTTTATATTTCGATTCAGAAAACGCAAAAACATCGAAATACATCGTAATCTCATATTTAAAAAAGAAATCATCGTTACAAAGCTTTCTCGTTGAGGAAGCAATAATAATATATATATGTACATGTATAATATATATAATCAAGTAACCGCAAGATAACAACTTATTTCGTTACATGAAATGAAAACTCTTTCACGTATGATGAATAGCAGAATACATATAAAATTTATTTTTATAATTATACGTCGAGATAAAAAATTAAAATTGCGTAACGTATTTAAGAATGAATGCAAGAGAAGTCAAGCGAATGAACTCATTCTAGCACGAGCTTGACTAAATAAAAAGTTTCTTTTCAAAATCAATCGAAGAAGCTCTTACTGCCGATCTAGAATTAATCTGCTTTCTATCTTGTATTCAAGATCTCTTTGACGTTGTCCACACTGTGAGATGATCCTGGTACGAGATTAACTCCTGAATATTAGTCATATCAATCAATTCAGTTGGAGTGAATTACTTTC